>JASTWF010000497.1:116948-186948 GCA_030390025.1 Squalus acanthias | reverse complement strand
AAGGTTATTCCGCAGCCAGGTTATTGCCTAAAAAAATGAAGTTCCTTTGCTAGGACGGTAGACATTATATTCTTTTCTGTGTGTTTGTTAAAAATTGAACACTGCCTTCTATAAGAACTACCAATATACAGTTCTAATAAAGTAATATTCGACAGGCTCTGGAATAGGTCATTAGCACATAGATTATAGAACTTTGGGAGGCAGGCTCATAACTGTTAATAGGCTTCAAATCGCAGCCCACGCTGACATTTAAAAAATCTAGTTTCAAATTTGATAACAGATTACCAGCAAGGCTGGAAGCCAGCCACATGATTAAGGCAATTTAAATGCTTGCAAAGTGGCAAGATTAAAATCAAATAAGTGCCGATTTTTTCTGCTTCACTTATCTTTCACTTGTTTCACTCCTTAACTACGTGTGGCGATGGACTCTGGGTAATTTCCTTTGCGCCAATTACCCCAGGATAGTATTTTTTTGGGGGGCGAAGCACAATAATTGCCACACTATCAGCCTGAAATGGGATGCCTAATGCATTTAAGTGAGATTTTTAAGCCTTAGCAGGGAGGCTTGCCTTAAAGCACGCTGTGCTTGGTAAGTAAAGTCCACTCAGCCTGCCCGGGTAGCTAACTGTTGAACTATTGGACTTGCACACGCCCAAGGTGAAAGAAAACAAAAAAAAAACACTCCTGGGAAGCGAGCAGTAAGTTAATGAGCTGCCTCCAACATGTGGCAGGATGGAGTCGCAGGTGGCTGACAAAAGCTAGGCTGGGTTAAGAAAACAGTATTCATCATTCTGCTGCCAGCGTCTCCTTTCCCCTCTATTCTAGAGGCACCAGAAGGTTTTCTATGATGAAGATTTGGTCTAAACACAGTAAATGTTTGTTCTTGCGCAGTGTAGAGGTCAGTTCTTGCTATGTGTTAAATGCACTACCAAGAAACTTGCTCCCATACAGTTGACAGGAATGTATTTTGGTAGAGGTGCATCTTATAATGAGGTGTGACTTGTATAAGGTCTAGCACTGAGCCTTTTCATCTGGTACACATGCACCATATTGTCCCTTGAAGGCCCATGCCAACAATGTCATACAATGACAGCAAAATTAATTTTTTGCAGTACATCACAAATACAGACGTGTTTTCTCTTCAATGTTGCTTTTTTGTTTTGTAATCTTTTCCATATAATAAAATATGAAACACTCGTCTAATTTCTGTCTTTGAGCATAAAAAAGTAAGAGTTCACAGCTGCTTGCCTCTCTGGGTTAATTTTTTTTAAAGGAATTGAAATTTAACCTTTTGATGTGCTCAATGCCATGGTACCGCAGTTTCTTCTTCTTCTTCTTAGGCAGTCTCTCGGAACCAAGGATGATTTGCTTCCACACTAAAAATGAGTTCTCAGGTGACTGATGAGTCCAATGCAGAGCCTACAGTCTCTGTCACAGGTGGGGCAGACGGTGGTTGAAGGGGCGGGTGGGTGGGGTGCTTGGGTTGATGTGCGCTCTTTCCGCTGTTTGCGCTTGGCTTCCACTTGCTCCTGGCAAAGAGACTCGAGGTGTTCGGCGCCTTCCCGGATGCTTCTCCTCCACTTTGTGCCGTCTTGGGCCAGGGATTCCCAGGTGTTGGTGGGGATGTTGCGTTTTTTCAAGGAGGCTTTGAGGGTGTCCTTGAAGCGTTTCCTCTGCCCACCTGGGGCTCTCTTGCCGTGTCAGAGCTCCGAGTAGAGTGCTTGTTTTGGGAGGCTCGTTTCGGGCAAGCGGACTATGTGGCCCGTCCATCAGAGCTGATCGAGCGTGATCAAAGCTTCAATGCTGGGGATGTTGGCCTGAGCGAGAACACTGATGTAGTAGTGATACCGCAGTTTACTATGATGTCCAGTTACTCTCGCAACATGATTTTCTATAAGCTTCTATTCTGAAAATAATGAAACCAGATACATCCTGAACCCCAGAATGCTTCTCAACTCTTGACATACTCAACAAGGAGAACACTTTCATTTTTAATTAACACCTTGAATTTTAAATCCTCGTCTTCAAATTCCTTTTTTGACCTCGCTCCAACTTATCTCTGTGATCTCCTCAACCCCAAATCCATCCTCCAACTCCAGCACTTAGTGCATCTTTGTCCCACCTTCACCCCTTCAGTTGCCTTGAGCCAACTCTCTGTAGCTCCTTCCCTAAACCCCTCTGCCTCTCCTCTTCTCTCTCCACTTTTAAAAATGTTTGCAAAACCCAGCTTTCCGACCAAGCCTTTGGCCCCCCATGACTCAGTGTCAGTTCCCTTACTCACTCCCATTTACTTTTTCCACCTTCCCTCTCTGCAGAGCGCCTTGGGATGTTTTCTGCATTAAAGGCTCGATATAAATCTACGTTGTGGAAATGCATCTGTTGTCCGCACATGATAAACTTACTTTTTAAAAGCAAGTGGCAAATTGAAGTGATCTGATTTATATGTCAGCTGTGGCTCTGTGGTTTCACTCTCACAGCTGAATCAGAAGCTCGTGGGTTCAAGTCCCACTCCAGACACTTGAGCAAAAAATCTAGGCTGACACTCCAATGCAGTACTGAGGGAGTGCTGCACTGTCGGAGGTGCCGACTTTTGGATGAGACGTTGAACTGAGTCATGCCCTTTCAGGAGGATGTAAAAACATCCCATGGTACTTTTTCAAAGAAGAGCAGGGGAATTCTCGCCAAAGTCTTGGGCAATACTTACCTCTCAACCAATATCACCAAAACAGATAATCTGGCCATTATCACATTGCGGTTTGTGGGATCATGCTGTGCAGAAATTGGCACCGTGTTTCCTACATTACAACAATGACTACACTTCAAAAGTACTTCGTTGGCTATAAAGCACTTTGGGATGTCCTGAGGTCATGAAAGGCACTGTTTAAATGCAAGTCTTTCTTTTTATATAATTTTGGGTTCATTCACAAAAATTCCAATTTGGATGCGCCTGTCCCTTTAAAAAAAATCAGTATACATGAACATTGCATGTACAGTATCATTTACATTCTCCTGCCATAACTTTCTGCCTTTCATAGCAGCCATCAGCTCAAGGCATAACATGGTATTTTCTATACCCATTTTTTAAAAACTTCCAATTCATATGGTGGTCTCATTTGGGGAGGGGAGTATGGTAGTTTAGTCAGAGGGGGCCACATTCATACCTCCACTGGTGAGTGCGCTTCTGATCCTGGGTGGTCTGGGTTATTTTTCTTTCCATCTGACTTTACTAACATGTGTAATATAAATGTTTGGGTCTGTTTTACATCTCCCATGGTCTAAAGAGGAATGGGAAAAAAATGGCAACCGTAAGTGGGATTGAAAGGAAGTGACTTTGGTAATCAGACATTTTATTTCAATTCACTTAAAAGACGTAGCCATTCACTGGTGTATTTATTTAATTAGCAATCTGATTCACAAAGATCTGGAAGAATAAACATGAACCGCACAAGGACTTTCTGTCAAGAGGTTTACACGTACTTTTCATATATCAGCATTAATTAAAGAGGATGATACTTTAATTTATCATGCATCATGAACAGTTCATTGATTTTGCAGATGAACTTTATTTATTTATGAAGGGTTCTGTGGGGTGAAGTTTTGCACTCGTCAGTCCTGGCGAATGGAACACTTTTCCGCTATTTAATTCAAGGACTGCTCAGCTCAGGAATGACATGTCTGCAGTGCGTGTAAACCCCCCTGTGCCCTGCTCCAAGATCATGCCTAGTTTCAGAGCGGCACTATCACTGCACCAGTGTGACAGTTCTAAATTTCCATACAAGCTTATCCGCCTGCTCCCCAAGAGTGAATTGGCCAAACAGCCTTGAATTCGGCCCAGATTTGTGCTGTGGACCTAAGCTGACTAGGAGCTGAGCTGAGCCTGCCCCAGATTCATTTCACGGAGGAGCCCCTACATCCAACGGAGCGAAAACACGTTCATTCCATCATTCTGGGTCGGACTCAAATACTCAAAGTTATGAGGACAGAATTATAACGCATCGCATGACGCATTGCCTACTGTGGATGGGGATTAATTAACATTATTCTGCAGCATTTTAATATTTGTAAGTTAGGAACTACTTTTGTCGCCCCATTTGGAAATTAGACATGACTGTCTGAGGATATAACATTGAGAAAAAGAACAGAGGATAAATTATACCACAAACCGTACAATTCTCAGAGGAATAGAGAAGCAGAGACATCTAGGATCTGTCCTGTTTCAACTTATAACATTTTCTATCTTACATCTATCCATTTAATTTGTAGCTGGAGTATTATAATCATTTAAAATGGCTTAAGTTGACTGCTTTCTTGAAGCAATTTATTTTGTCTTCATGGGGGGCTGGGGCTTGTATAATTACACACTATTGTCTGGCTTGCGACTCCATTCATCTTTGAACTGTAGCTAATCAAATGGTGTATCTCTTTAAATGTTATTTTACCTGATGCCTTTAATTATATTGAAGAGACTATGACTGACTTTGAACTAACTGTGTTAGATGGAAGCTTTCTCCCTCTCTCCCTTGTGTTCAGTGGCCAAGCCAGTGGTCCGTATAGACACCGCTGCAGACTGCTCAAAAACAGGCAAGTTAAACTTTAAAATTATTTTTGTGGGGTCAGAAAGAGTATTAATGTTTCTCCTGGCCCGACAAAGATTGCCCACTGCGAAGCCTGACCCCTTCCAGAATCGTCTTCCCCACTCTACCCCACCCCTCGCCTAACAGACCTGCGCTGGCTGAGCTCGCCGCTGGGGCTGCTGTAGTTTTGGCCCACTCCGCTCAGTGAAATGTGTGAACAGCCTGACAACGGTATGGAAATGAGACTTGACTGAACAAAAAGAGTCCGGCCTCAGGCTTGATTCCATCAGACGGCCTCGCATCACCCACCTCCTGCCCAATGAATTCGGACACATGAAATTCTACCCCAGTATTTGGACAGCTGAAAAGGTTGACAGCATGATGCCGGAGCTATGAAGGTCTGCAGGAAGCAAAGCAGGTTCTTCAATCTGACATCCTGAGTGGGTCAGGTCATTTTTCAGGCATTCCTGATAGTCACCTAAAACAGGTGTTGGGCCTTTTAAGTACGTAAATAATTGACCTGCTCCGCTCAGGATTCTTCAGCGGCCGCTGCAGTCTAAGCAATGGCCTCCACCAAAAGATTAGTTAAAAAAATATATATTACAAGCAACCCTTTGGAGCCAGGAGGAGCAGGAGTGCTCCCCCGATTCTATAGTATCCCATTCGCCATCGTCCTGGGACATAGCATCGGGCCGCTGCCAGCGAGACAGGTGGCCCAAAATGTTATCTTTTTAAAATGGGCGAGCTGCCTGTGGAGGCACGGCAGGCGCCAGCAGCTCACCCAACTAATGTTAGTGAGGCCCGAGGCCCAAATCAGGCTGGCCTCAAGTCTCCTGATTGGGACGCACACTCGGTCAGCGCTGCCCATTTCAGGTCTGTTTCCACCCCACAGCATCTGCACAGTGTGGCAGTTTCCCAGATGCTTCCTCGAGCAATTGAGGTGGCAAGGATGAGAGCGCTCTTCCTCAGTGAGTGCCAGAAGAGCAGCCTATGGAGAATGGGTAAGGTGCCAATGAGTGTTAATCCCATCTCCAGCTTGCTGCACACCAGGAAGCATTGCTGAAAGATGTTTAATGACCTTCCCAGCTAAGTCAAGGAAGGAGAACCTATAATTGCCATCCCTAATGGAGTGTACGAAGATGTATGGTACATACAATAACCTCCCCCTTACACTCTCCTAAACTACTTGCAAATCTTACAATGAATGCCCATATATCCTCAGCCTTCACTTGGAAATGCTCCTTCACTAACAGCCTTAAGTGCATTCAATTCAAAAGAATCCTCCCATCTAATATAACTGAATGTTGCATGGACATGTCATCGCATTCATTATGGGCCGCATGCTGACAGTTGGATATTACAAAATGTCATCTTGACAATTGGAACTTCTCACTTCTTTTACTCTGCTTGCAGGAGAAGATGGGCCATAATAGCAGAGAGAGAACAGTAATAGGAGGAGGATCTCCTAATGTTCACCTTCTAACCCCATATTAGGAGGATTCTGCTTCCAGGAGGTGAGCGCCAGTTCAAGAGGAGGTTGCGCACAAAAAGCAGCCAGCCCCCTGACGCACTGAGTTAGCAGACGAACCAACCACGATACTGTGTTCAACTGCAGTAACTGTAGTCGGGTACAAAGAAAAGTCAGCCAGACCTGAGTTATACTGCAGCCTGTGAATCGCATTCTGCTCACGAAGCACGAGTCTGCAGAGCTCTGCTCCATACCTGGTAAATGTGCAACATTGTCAAGGTGCAGGTGGCAAAGTCTGCTTTCTCCTAACAATAGAAGGCCTTGGCGAGTTTATACGATGCTCTGGCAGTTCAATAAACAGCCTAAGCACCTCTTCAACCCAGCTTCAAACGGCACCTCAGAGTAAGTGGTGTGATGCGGCCATCATTTAGCATTAGTATGCTCAGGGCTCATATTGGGACCAGAATCCCAAACTAGGCTGCCAACTTTGCACCATTGTGGAACCAAAACCAATCAGAATGGATACAAGAGTGGCCGTATAACTACATCCAAACTCTTCCTTGCTTGGGGACACTGAGGTCAATTGTAATATCATCCCAACTACCTTAGCTGAGATCAACTAACCTAACACCAACCAGGCATTAGATTGGACTCTTCCTGACCTGGGTGGCTCAGTACCACACCTCAAAGAATAGTTACCCGCTGAGTTGTGGGGGGCGGGGCTACTTTTAGAAAATAGAAATAGAAATATTATTAATTTTCCTCTTTATTGGACATTTGGTTGAGACAATATCATTTAATGTCATAATTTAATTATTAATGGCTGGATATATCACACAACTTTTATACATAACAGAGCATAGAGCATGTTTGAGGGACGGTGCCAATGTTCCCCTGCGCAGGCCGCGCACCAAATTTAAAGGGCCCACGCACGGAAAAAAATTAGAGGGAACATTGGACAGTGCTAAACATTAAGTGTGACTTATATTACTTGTTTTACAAAGAATTACATAGAATATACATCACAGAAACAGGTCATTCGGCCCAACCAGTCCATGCTGTTGTTTATGCTCCACTCGAGCCTCCTCCTGTCTTTCCTCATCTAACTCTATCAGCATAACCCTCTATTCCCTTCTCCCTCATGTGCTTGTCCAGCCTCCCCTTAAATGCATCTTTACTATTCGCCTCAACCACTCCCTGTGGTAGCGAGTTCCACATTTAGTGCGCAGAAATGTTGCAGAGAATAGGTGATTGGCTTATTTCAATCAGGCCTGAACTGTTGTAATAGTTTAATTGTGAATTTGCTACTTCTGACACTAATAGATTATGTCAGTGATTAATTAAGGTGTGAGCTTTCAGAATTCATGTCCAAAGCAGAGTCTGTGTCAAAATAAACAGGCAGTAACTCTCCCACAGACACAATGGGGATAATTTTAACTAACTCGCTGGGTGGGCAACCCACGGGAGTGGGTTTTAACGCCGGTTTTACACTCTGTCCAATATTGCTGCAGCTTCAGCGGGGGTAAAATTGTGCAGGGTGTAAAACCCGATCCTGTCAGTTACCCGGCGGGCGGGTTCCGTTACCTAGGGCTAGAAATTTGGCTCCTTTGCGCCTGCCGTTAGCACCTCCAGGGGGAGCTAATGGGGCACAAAGGGCTTATTGTCCGGGGGGGCGAATAAACACCTCTCGAGAAATTCGGCGGGGCGTTGCTGAGGCGCTACCCGATAGCGCTGCGCCCCCGCCGGTAGTGCCCTTGGCTGCTGCGCCGCCGGCGATAATGTCATCGCGTGCGCGGCAACCCCTTAGTGCCCCTTACCGCCCCGCGGCAGAAATTCGGCTGTGCCCCGCAAGGCTGCCACAGGCGATGTCAGCGCCAGCCTCACGGGTCGCGAACCGGGCTAGGCCTCTGCTCGCGGGGCGCTATTTAAAGGAGAGGTGCGGACGCGACCTGTGCCGCCATTTTCTTTTTTGGCCGACCTCCACGTCGGCCCTCCATGGTGTGCCGGGCTGCGGCCGTGGCACCACGCTGCCCTGGTGGCCTAGTGTGGGCCATCGGAGGCCCTGCAGAGTGCGCAGCGGCCCTCCCCTCCACGGAGTGCTGTCGATCACGCCCCGACATCGCCTCGGTTACCGCCCACCAGGAAGTGGAGTGCCCGACATTGCGCTCCACTTCCTGTGCAGGACGGTAAGCCAAATTTAGCTAAATGTCTGGCCTTAACTCGGATAGCGCCCCCAACACGTGGCGTAACAGAATTTCGCGCCCCTAATCTTTTACAAAATATTTAAAAATAAACATGACAAATGGGGGCCAATTTTGTCCCTGTTTCCAGCTGGGAACGGGGCAGTAACGCATAGTTCATATTGGCTCTCCTCACTCTTCCTATCAAAATGTATCACCTCACACTTCTCTGCGTTAAATTCTATCTGCCATGTGTCTGCCCATTTCACCAGTCTGTCTATGTCCTCCGGAAATCTGTTACTATCCTCCTCATTGTTTACTACATTTCTGAGTTTCCTGTCATCTGTAAACTTTGAAATTCTGCCCTGTATACCCTAGTCCAGGTCATTAATATAGATCAAAAAGATCAGTGGTCCTAATACCGACCCCTGGGGAACACCACTGCACACTTCCCTCCAGTCTGAAAATAACCGTTCACTCTCTGCTTTCTGTCCCTTAGCCAACTTTGCATCCACTGCCCCTTTAATCCCATAGGCCTTAATTTTGCTAACAAGTCTATTATGTGGTACTTTGTCAAACGCTTTTTGAAAACCTGTACACAACATCAACCGTACTACCCTCACCAACCCGCTCTGCACCAACTGTTCCAATACCAGCTTGGGTCTGGATTGATAAGTGTAATTTCCTCCTGCCGGTTTATTATTTCACGTGTATTATGGGGTAGATTAGCTTTAAACAATAAAACAAAATCAAAATACTGCGGATGCTGGAAAGCTGAAATCAAAACAGAAAATGCTGGAAACACTCAGTAGGTCAGGCAGCATCTGTGGAGAGAGAGAGAGAGAGGGAGAAACAGCGTTAACGTTTCAGGTCGATGACCTTTCAGCCTCACCATGGTATTCACCGTTCCTCAACTGATGAAAGGTCATCGACCTGAAACGTTAACTCTCTTTCTCTCTCCACGGATGATGCCTGACCTGCTGAGTATTTCCAGCATTTTCCGTTTTGATTTCAGCTTTAAACAAGTCTGCTGTTAAAAAGTAAATTACATAATATTGCAGCTAGTCCTATTTAATTTCTTCCTGCAGCAGGAAGCTGTTTTTTTCCAGTTTCCTGCTGCAAGACTGTGATATTTTATGTTAGGAGTTGCACTTTTGTGCTAATCAACCCTTGAATTTTTTTATACAGGGCAGTCCATTTAACCATGAATCTAGTAAACCACTGAGTCCTCTTGCTATAACAAGAACAATAACAGCATAAATATAAAGTTTAGCATTATACAGTACACTGAAATAAAGTACCATCCATTGTCAGCTGAGTGTACTCCATGACATGATAGCCCAATATTTTTCAATTAATTGGCACCTATATTACTATTTCTAGATAAATACTAACTTGCGTATAACTGATCCAGTGGCGCTGAGAGGAAGCACCCGCTGTCTCCAAATGTAAAGGGGGTTTCCTCGAAGTGGAAAGGACCTAATTATCAAAGGACTTCATCATCCTTCATTCTACCAGCCTACTCACTGAATTCTGTTAAAAGCTGTACATAGAGTCTTTGAGTTGCAGCGACTTTGCCCTTGTCTGTATTTGAATAAGAAAGCATAGTAAACAAGAACATCATACTCGCACAATGCCTTTAAGGGTTCCTAACATGAAGTTTCTCAATCCACACAAATTAATTGATGCATTCACTTGGCAAACAATGATGCAGCAGTACCTGTCTATAAAATTGTAAGCTGTACTATGGAGTGACCCCTAGCCCCTCACAATAGTGTTGAGAGGGAGATCTGGCATCAGCTTCCAAACTGGTACATCGCTTATTTGAATCCAGGCACTACCCTGGGCAGTCACTACTGTTCTGGACCTCCTTTATACAGGGGTTACAGAGCAGTACGTCCCCAAGGGAATCAAGGGATATGGGGATAGGACAGGAAAGTGGAGTTGAGGTCCAAGATCAGCCAGGATCTTATTGAATGGCAGAGCAGGCTCGAGTGGCCGTATGGCCTACTCCTGCTCCTATTTCTTATATTCTTAAGTGGGATCTTTCACCTTAGTCCTCTTTGATATACCCTTGGATGTGTTATTGCTTCCCAGGTCTGTGCTTTATGGGCTTGGGAATTTAAGGAGATCTGGCTGCCGGTGTAAACGTGGATGTATCAAAAATCTCCAAGGGGGATCCCGAAGGAGTCTTTGACAAATATCGATGGATTTTCAGAAACAGTAACCTGGCTAGGGCGTTGAGTCATTATATTGGGAGGCCAATGTATCTACAGCCACTAAATTATCAGAGAGTTAGCAACCAATTTATTTCAGGTTACTAGCTTTCTATTTTACATAGAAATAGTAAACATGAGTACTGTGTGTTATACTGTGAGACCCAGGCGAACTGTTGCTCACTGAGGAAAAGAGGAAGATGCAGTCACCAGCTCACGATACAGCCTTTAATAGTCAGAAAGGAATTTAATTTAAAATTAAATATGTAAACGGTGTATTTGTCTCTGATCCTGCTGAACCAAATATTCCCCTACCCGTCCCTTATCTCAGAGGGGTTGTGGTGTGACAGTTACACAGTTTATTCTATTCTGGCAATGTCTGAGGAATGGTGTTTTTTGGGGGGAATTGATACTCAAAGAGGCCCAAGGTTAACTTGCCAGTGTAAGCCACTCCATGATTGTCCCGTGGGCCTCCCCTTCAGAAGGTGTCACTGACTCAGATCAGCTCAAATGCATTCATCATCTATTGGCAGCTGCCCATAAATACATCTTGATGAGATAGAAACCCCCAAAGCTCCAAACAAACTGTACTAACTAGGTAACTTAAAGGGCCGCTGCTCCGCTCTGAGACACATACTCACTGCCCTCACTAAAGGCATGTTGCACAAAATCTGCGACCTTGTCTTAACGTACTGTAACACACTCTGTGACAAAAAAACTAAACAAACTAGTGATTAGGGACTGGAAAATTGGAACAGAAATTCCAAAATAGAGAACAGCTTGTTGAGAAAACTATGAAAGTTGGTTCTGAACGTTATACCGACCCTAGACTGGGTTAATTGTCTTTTCGAGCTCTGCATCTTAGAACCCAAACTACTGCCATCTATAAAGTTGCCTCTCACAGTACATCTTCCTCCCTGAGTTTCATAGATTTTTGTTAATAATTGTAGAATTCCGACAATTCTCTTCTATGTTGTGATGACCAGGGTGATAAGCGTGTAACTCTGTGTTCTGCGTGTCATATTTTAACTGCCACTTCTGTGATTCCTCTTGACAAATTAAATTAATATAGAAAGTAAAAATGTTCAATTTGGTACAGATGTAAATGTAACCAAAATGTTTTTTTAAATTTCACCTGAATGTAACAACAACAACAATTTGCAATTATAGCATGTCTTTAATGTAGTAAATATCCAAAGGTGCTTCAAAGAGGAGAACTGGATGACTTAGGAGAGATATCGCAAGGCACAGCCAAAGGGATAGGTTTAGAGGAGGATTTTCAAGGCAGAGAGGGAGGGAGGGGGGTTAGAGTGGAACTTCGAAAGAGTAGGGTAAGATGACTGAAAGCTCTGCCATCAATGATGTAGTGGGGTGGGGGTGGGGGGGGGGGGTGGGGGGCAGGGTGGAATGCGTAGGAAGCCAGAGGTGGAGAACTGAGAGGCTTGAGCTAGGATGCAAAGCTGGAGTAAGTTATAAATATAGGGTGGGGCGAGGCCATGGAACGTTCATAAATAAGGACAAGGATTTTGAATTTGAAGCATTGGGGACAATGGATGTTGTTGAGGACCAGGGTGATGGGCATGTAGGATGGGATGGAGGAGGCAGAGTTTTGAACATGTTGGAGTTTGTGATGTTGGAAAGGCAAGCAAGGAGAGCACTGGAGAAGTCAAATACTGCCACACATAGATACCAACACTCCATGGGGGCAACATGGAATGTGCCTGCTGGTGACTTTTGTTCCTGACGCCACCAGAGTACGCGGGGTCAAGGTGAGTTGACCTAATTTACATATTGCCAGCGGGTGCCCCCACTACTATGAGAAGATCTCAGGTGCCCATCATTGTGATGGGGCAGGAAATAGTGGTAGAGGCTGAACGTTCAGTTCTCCACCCCCCCAATATATTGTCTTCAGAAGCCCCAGTGCCCCACCTTATATGGGGACCGTGACTGCTAAACAATATTTACATTTCTGTGGGGATTAAGCCCACAACCCAGGACTGGATCTCCAGGTGGGCCCCACCAGTAGACTGCCTGTCGCCTGGCTTGCCGTTAGTTGCTCCTCTGCCAGGCCAGGCCAGGGCCGAGGAACCCTCCAGCCTGGGAGTCCCCGTCCACCTGACACGGGTGACCGGATGGCAGTTCCACCCCAAACGAGGCCGTGCAGATACTCGGAGCAGAGGCTGGCTCTGGTGTATCTGGATCGTGGCCTAATTCACAGAACATCCCTCCACACTCCTGCTGGACTAACGGTGAGAGTGCACCGGAAGGGCCTTAGACTTTGGCCCCTTGAAGCCCGCTGCGATGTGCACGCCAATAATACTTCAATAAATGGATTTCATGTCATTTATCTTCAAGGCAACTTAAAACAATGTATAACAGCTATTATAATGGTGGGTACGGTAGCATAGTGGTTATGTTACAGGACTAGTCTTCCAGAGGGCCTGGATTAATGATTTGGATACATGAGTTCAAATCCCACCACGGCAGCTGAATTTAAATTCAGTTAAAATAATTAAAAAGCTAGCGTCTGTAATGATGACCATGAAACTACCGGATTGTCGTAAAACCCCATCTGGCTCACTAATATTCTTTAGGGAAGGAAATCTGCCGTCCTTACCTGGACTGGCCTATATGTCACTCAGTTGTACCAAACCGCTACAAAGAAGGATACTAAGACCTTCACCACACGGACTGCAGCGGTTCAAGAAGGCGGCTCACCACCAACTTCTCAAGGGCAATTAGGGATGGGCAATAAATGCCGGCCTTGGCAGCGATGCCCACATCCCGTGAACGAATATAAAAAAAAATGATTCATAAATGTTATGTGTATATCCGCGACAGAAATGTTTGCACCTGTCAAAACCGGTCTGAACAACATGGAATGTCTGAAACAGTGGTGGAAGCAGAATTCCGAATGGGTTCCGAAAAATAAACGATTTTAAAGCATTGGGGAAAGGGCAGGCAAATTGGACTAAATGGCTATCTGGTTCAGAAATCCAACGCAGGCACAATGGGCCAAATTGTTTCGATCTGTAAAATTCAACGAATTAATAAAACAAACAAGGTGAGGTAATGTGATCTGATTTAAAGGCTGAGAAAAACAAAAAGTAGGGCAACTCTAAAATATTCAAAGTCTTTCCTATAGTATGCACTTCCTTTTAAGTGTCACACTTACTTCCTGTAACACTGTGCCCATCACACTTTGCTGATAACAGCCTATTGTCATAAAACTCTATATATTCTGACTCACTGTGAGCAGTCTAATGGTAACCTTTTCATTGGTTCCAAGGTTTTATCCTAGGTTGAGCAAGATACAACAGCCTACAGGTTCTGCTTCTGTGGAGCTATGGTCCATCTCAAATGGGACAGGACATCCACCTGCCATAGAGATATGCCCTGACCTCAGCCCCGGGGTCGTTAAAATATTGGAGGTGGGGATTTTCTCCCATAGGTCTCGGAGGTCTGCCACAGTGTAGGGGTGCAGGAAGCCTCTGTGTTGCCCTTTTAAAAGGGCCAAGATGTTTTTCTAACTTTTTACAGCACTGGATGCCAGGTCTGCCTGTTAGTCCTCAGCGTCCAGTGTTGTTATGACGACGGAAGGGGCATGAGATTTTATGATTGCTGGCAATAGGGTTGCCAACTCTGATTGGAGGCATTCCTGGAGGTTTGATCACGTGACATTCTGACCACATAACATCTGACCACGTGACGTCTGATCCGGGAGGGTTGGCAACCCTAGCTGGCAGGGCCTGTATAGTCAGTCATAGAGCAATGGATTGCACTCCCTCAGTACTGCACTGGAGTGTCAGCCAAGATCAAGTCTCTGGAGTGGGGCTTGAACCCACAACCTTCGAACTCAGAGGCGCGGGTGCTACCACTGAGTCAGGGCTGAAAATAAGTAAATTCAGAAAGTACATCAAGCCTTAGTGAAAGAACCTTGCTGTTCATTTGAAGTCAGGAGCCGTATCCAAAAACAGTGGAGTAACATATTCCAAGCGCTCACAATAGCTTCATTTAATGCTTGACTCAAAGCTTATTAAGACAAAAATTCTTATCACAATGCAATTCCTAATATGCTGCTCAGAATGGGACAGTAGAATTTAAATATCTTCTCGCGATGTGAATTAGAGCTGAGGTCTCTAATCTACCTGTGGGATGTTTCCCTTGTCAGTAAACAAGTTCATGTTGAAGATCTGCATCCAACTTTATCCAGGTTCAGGCATCCTGGGGGCTCCATCTGATATTATGACCCAAATGTAAGCTTTGATTACCTATAAATGCCTTATCAGTTGCTCACAGAGTATTTGTTAAAAACTGACAAAGGAATGGTTATAGATTATGATTTAAATAGGGTAGAGGAGCAGGGACCTTGGTGTGCAGACACACGGGTCATTAAAGCTGGCAGCGCAAGAAGATAAGGCCATAAAAAAGGCAAACAGAATCCTCGGTTTTGTATCTAGAGGCATAGAATACAAAGGCAAGAAGGTAATTTTGAACTTGTACAAAACCGTAGTCAGGCTGCAGTTGTAATTTTGTGTGCAGTTGTGGGTAACTCATTATAGGAAGGATATAAAAGTAATGGCAAAGGTTCAACATAGATTTACTAGGATGCAGTCGGGGCTGAGGGTTTTTAGCCGTGAAGAGGGACTGAGAAGTGAAAGATTTTTTCACCAGAGCTGAGAAGGTTAAGGAGTGACCTGAGGGGCCCAAATTTAAGATAAGCACAAAGGAAAGGTTAGAGAAAATCCCTTTAACAACAGCAACAACAACTTGTATTTATATAGCACCTTTAACGTAGTATAACCTCCCACGGTGCTTCACAGGAGTATTATAAGACAAAAAAATTTGACACCGAGCCACATAAGGAGAAATTAGGGCAGGTGACCAAAAGCTTGGTCAAAGAGGTAGGTTTTAAGGAGCGTCGTAAAGGAGGAGAGAGAGGTAGAGAGGTGGTGAGGTTTAGGCAGGGAATTCCAGAGCTTAGGGCCTAGGCAACAGGAGGCACGGCCAGCAATGGTTGAGCGATTATAATCAGGGATGTTCAAGAGGGCAGAATTAGAGGAGCGCAGATATCTCAGGGAGTTGTGGGGCTGGAGGAGATTACAGAGATAGGGAGGGGCGAGGCCATGGAGGGATTTGAAAACAAGGATGAGAATTTTGAAATCGAGGCGTTGCTTAACCAGGAGCCAATGTAGGCCAGTGAACACAGGGGTGATTGGTGAACGGGACTTGGTGCGAGTTAGGACACGGGCAGCCGAGTTTTGGATGACCTCAAGTTTGCGTAGGGTAGAATGTGGGAGGCCAGCCAGGAGTGCATTGGAATAGTCAAGTCTAGAGGTAACAAAGGCATGGATGAGGGTTCCAGCAGCGGATGAGCTGAGGCAGGGGCGGAGACGGGCGATGTTACGGAGGTGGAAATAGGCGGTCTTAGTTGTGCCGCGGATATGTGGTCGGAAGCTCATTTCAGGGTCAATATGACACCAAGGTTGCGAACAGTGTAGTTCAGCCTCAGATAGATGTTAGGGAGAGGGATGGAGTCAATGGCTTGGGAACGGAGTTTGTGGCGGGGACCAAAAACAATGGCTTCGGTCTTCCCAATATTTAATTGGAGAACATTTCTGCTCATACAGAACTGGATGTCGGACAAGCAGTCTGACAATTTAGACAAAAGTGAGAAGTCGCACAACACCAGGTTATAGTTCAACAGTTTTATTTGAAATCACAAGCTTTCGGAGCTACTGCCCCTTCGTCAGGTGACCTGACGAAGGAGCAGCGCTCCGAAAGCTTGTGATTTCAAATAAAACTGTTGGACTATAACCTGGTGTTGTGCGACTTCTCACTTTTGTCCACCCCAGTCCAACACCGGCATCTCCGCATCATGACAATTTAGAGACCGTGGAGGGGGTCGAGAGAAGTGGTGGTGAGGTAGAGCTGGGTGTCGTCAGCGTACATGTGGAAACTGGCACTGTGTTTTCGGATGATGTCGCCGGGGGGCAGCAGTTAAATTAGAAATAGGAGGGGGCCAAGGATAGATCCTTGGGGGACAACAGAGGTAACGATGTGGGAGCAGGAAGAGAAGATGGTACAGGTGATTCTCTGGCTACGATTAGATAGATAAGAATGGAACCAGGCGAATGCAGTCCCACCCAGCTGGACGACGGTGGAGAGGCGTTGTAGAAGGATGGAGTGGTCAACTATGTCAAATGCTGCAGACAGGTCAAGAAGGATGAGGAGGGATAGTTTATCTTTGTCACAGTCACAAATGAAGTCATTTGAAGTCATTTGTGACTTTGATGAGAGCCGTTTCGGTACTGTGACGGGGCGGAAAACTAATTGGAAGGATTCAAACATGGAGTTGCGGGAAAGATGGGTACTGATTTGGGAGGCAACAACACGTTCAAGGACTTTAGAGCGGAAAGGAAGGTTGGAGATGGGGTGGTCGTTTGCAAGGATGGAGGGGTCAAGGTTTTTTTTTGAGAAGAAGGGTGATGACGGCAGATTTGAGGGAGAGGTGACAGTACCTGAGGAGAGAGAACCGTTAACAATGTCAGCTAATATGGGAGCCAGAAAAGGAAGTTGGGTAGTCAGCAGTTTAGTGGGAATAGGGTCAAGGGAGCAGGAAGTGGGTCTCATGGACAAGATGAGTGTGGAGAGGCCATATGGGAAGGTTGTAGAGAAACTGGAGAAAGATGTGAGTTCAGGGCTAGGGCAGGGGGAACCTTCGAGAAAGTTTGGCCCTGTGGGCTAGGGGAAGGAAGGGAAGTGGCAGAGGCAGCTGGATGGATGGTCTCAATCTTAGAGACAAAGAAGTTCATGAGCTCTTCACACTTGTTGTCGGAGGTGAGGATGGAGGAGACGGGGAGAGGGGTTTAAGAAGACGGTTAGCAGTAGAGAATAGAAGCCGGAGTTTATCTTTGCATTCCAGAATGATTCTGGAATAGTGAGCAGGACCCGATAATGCGTATGTGGTTCAGCCAGATCTGGTGGTGAATAGCTGTAAACCAGTTGTCCGCCATATCCATTCAAGTCTGTGTCCCTTTGCCTTAAAGGAGCGAAGATGAGGGCTGTACTGAGGGAACAGCGAGGGTGAGATAGAGTAATTGTTTTAATAGGGACTAGGGCATCAAAGGTGGTGGTTGAGCAGATCGGTAGCTGCAAAAATGTCATGATGAATGGAGGGCCAAAGACTGGACAGTTGGGATTTCATAAGTGCAGTTGTAAGAGAGTTGGGAGAGAGTTTTTTCCAGGGGCGGACACAGAAGGAAGTAGGGTTGGGGGGTGGGGTGGGAGGGGGATGTGGGTGAAGAGCGATACAAGGAAGTGGTCAGATGGCCTTATCTGCGATTGACACAATGGGAGTAGCGAGGCCACGAGAGATGGCAAGGTCGAGAGGGTGGCCGTGAATATGGGTTGGGGAGTTTACGTGGAGGGAGAGATTAAGGGAGGATGGGAGGTTAGTGAACTCAGAGGAGAGGGAGCATGATGAATTGAGATGGAGGTTGATATCACCAAGGATGAGAAGTCGCTCAGTGAGGAGGCTGTGGGTGGAAAGCAGTGAAGATATCTCGGTAATAACATTTTTATGGTACTTGGGTGGGCGGTAGAGAATGAGAATTTTAAATGCGAGGTGAGAGGGGTGGAATAAGGTGAGATGCTCAAAGGAGGAGAAAGTGCCAGAGGAGTAGGGGGACAGACCAAGGTGTGATTTGGTGATGAGAGCCACACCGCCACCAAGGCGGGATGAGCGAGGCAAGTGGTGGAAGGTATAGCCAGGTGGGGAGGCTTCATTTAAGGATAAGGTTTCATCACCCCTCAACAAAGTTTCCTGCAATCATCCATGATAAGCTCATGGATGGCAAGGGCCTTGTTTGCAAGTAAACGGAGAGTACACATAGAGTGGTTAGAAAGTAGAATTCTTTACCATAACCTGTTGTTGAAGCAGACTTCCTAATTCTTTTCAAAGGTAATTAAATAGTTATTGAAGAAGAAGAATGTGAGAGGGTATGGCGAGTGAGCAGGAGAGTGGGATTAGACAAGGAGAACATCACCAACACTAACTTGATGGGTCAAGTGGCCTTTTACTGTGCTGTAACATTCTATTATTCCTTCTTGATCAGTGGTCCTGTGACCTACTGAACCCAATGGCCTAGATTTTCTGCTCCGGTAAAATCCAAACTCAAGTGGGCTGAGCCTGTCCCAGTTTTAATAATTTGCAGGGTGAGAATTTGCAGTCCGCTGTAGGATTTAAAGGCCTGAAGCAGTTTAAAGTGTTTAGCACAACAAAGATCGCTGCAGCAGCATAACTCCAAACTGTTGACGCCCTCTCTACATGCTTCTACATGATTTTAGGCAGTAGAAAGCTGCACACTGTGTTAGAGAGGCACAAGCCCCAAAGGAGAGCAACACAGTAACGATGGCGGAAGGTGGCAAGGACAGTGAGTGCAAATACAGCCACTGCATGCCCACAGCTCAGTGCTGAAGAAAATTAAATGACCTTATCAGGGCAGACAAGGTAAATCGACTGAGCAGCTCTTTCCAATAATGAACTGTACAAAGCATCTCTGCTACTTTCAGTGACTTTCCCTCACTTTGAAAGTGAATTGTGTACCATCAATGCCCAGAATGCAGCATGGTTCCCTTTACGCCCCAGGTGTCACCTTTCAGTGTTCCTTCCCTTGCACCTTACATGCAATCACCTCCCTAAAAGCCTCATACGGATGGTGCATACACCTGTTATCTCCCAAATTATGGGCTCCTTGCTGACACCTGGGTTTTGCAGTCTCTCTCATGGTACTCAAAGGTAATTCTCAGATTTTGCATTCTTTTTCACAGACAAAACATCCCATAATATTAGGATAAGAAATTCCACAGGTGGTGGCCCCTGACCTCTGCCCTCTTAGTCTCCCAATGAGGAGAAAATCCTGAGAAGGGAGCCATAGGGTATCGGAGATGGGGGAGTAAGAGGGCTTGAAGGTTCATCACGACAGTCTGCTTCTCCTCCTTCTCATGTTATTGTACTTTGTACCACCTGTTTGCTAACTCCAGCATGATACTCTCATGTGACTCCTATAACTAAATGTGATAAGAAGAAAAAAAAAGAACTTGCATTTATATAGCGCCGTTCATGACCTCAGGACATCTCAAACCGCTTTACAGCCAATGAAGTATTTTTGAAGTGTTGTCACTGTTGCAATGTAGGGAAACGTAGCAGCCAATTTGTGCACAGCAATGTCCCACAAACAGCAATGCGATAATGACAATATAATCTGTTTTAGGTGTGGATAGAATGATAAATATTGGCCAGGAGACCGGGAAGAACTCACCTGCTCTTCTTTGAATAGTGCCATGGAATCTTTTAGGTCCACCTGAGACGTCAGACCTTGGGGCCTTGGTTTAATGCCTCATCTGAAAGACGGCACCTCTAACAGTACAGCACTCCCTCAGCACTGTACTGGAGTGTCAGCCTAGGTTTAGATGAGAAAAAATTAGGGCAGATCTACTTGCTTCTGCATCCAGGGCTATTGGATCCTGAGTGCAGAGAGTACAGAGAAATGGGGTGGGGTGGAGTGCTACCTCCGACAGTGCAGCACTCCCTCAATACTGCACTGAAGTGTTGGTCTAGACTATATACTCAAGTCTCTGGAACACTGTTTTTCAGCAATTCACTCTGACCGCTATTCCTCCTCTAGATCTGGCTGAAGAAGAAGCAGAGGGCAATTAATCCAGCCCTGCCAGCACTGCATCCCATGCGGCATCACTCGCTCTTTCCTTCTGAAAAACAAACTCAGAGACATCCATCCGGGGGGAATTGCAGAATGATCTAGAGTGGAGTGAACTGGATGAAACGCAAGGGCATGAGTGAACAGGGGGCATCTGCCGTGGGGGGTGGGGGTGGGAGGGTGGACGAGGTGGAACATGAAGATGAAAACACGACCAGAAGATCAAGGGACATCAGCCCTTGCCTGAAAAGCTATGGATCCTGATCTCACAGGCCCTGCTTTTAAGAGAAATGCACTTACAGTGCATGAAATGTGCGCACAATAACTGTGGGTGGTCTGGGACATTGCAGCAGCTGCCGGTCGGTTGGAGGAGCCAACTATCTACATCTGCAATACCTAGACGGATGGCATCTCAGCACTGCCGTCCACACTGGAGCGTGTGGCTACTCCAGACAGATCTGCAGCTGGGACCCCATGGCAGAGTCTCCAGGGGCAACAGATTGGAGAACGTTGTCTCCTCTGGCCTCCAAGCAGTTGGGGCTGGGATACAGACACGTATTTCAGAGCACTTCCCTGATCTCATTGGTATCATTAGCTCTATTTTCTCACAGATCAGAGGTCATGAAGAGACAGTGCCCCATACCAGTGACATGGCGGGAGCGCGCTCATATGTTGTTGCCTTGTTCAGAATAAAAGCACATACATGTCCTCCCACCAGTCCCCTCAGGTGCCTGTATAAGTGGCAGAAAGGTGGCAGGATCAGGCTGCGCATGCAGTAGCACAAGAGATGTAACCTGCAGCTGGTCAATCCCAGGACGTAGCTGCCGTGAGACAAGGGCCACCTCAGTCCTCAGAGGTGTACATTGATGCACAGCAGTCACCCATTCCTGCCACTCAGGTGCAGCATAAGGTTAGAGTTAAGAAGTCACATATCATACAGTGGCACCAAGGGAAAGCACAGTGGAAAGAAGTAGAAGGCACTCACACAAAAGGGGATTACATTAAAGTTGTGGTTGCACTGAATTTGTTGTGCATGTTCTTTATAAGCTTTCATCTGGTGGAATTAATTGGAACTGTGTGATTTGCAGCATGGAGCAAAGGTAATGGTACGACGGGGATAGTGTAGACAGGATTCGATGCAGTGGATAAATGTGGTAGTCAAGCAAAGATCTCCTGTATTAGAGCGACTCGAATCTACCTTGCAGCCAAGAAAAAGTTGTCCTCCACAACCTCTTCAGGCTGATGTCCCTGCTCTTCGGACAAATACAGGCAGCGCTGCCCCAGCAGTCCCCTCTGGTGCTGGAAGCAGGTGGTGCGTGCCATGGTTTTCTGGTGCAGACTCACTAGCTTGGCCTCCCTGGGTTACTTCACATCTTTTTCTTCCTCTTCTTCTATCTGCCTCCGAGAAGCAAAGCTGGAGAGGAATTTCCAATGGGAAACCTGTTGTGCCCTGTTTGAAAGGGGTGAGGGGATGGGGAATGGTAGCTGGACAACAAATGGCAGAAAGGCAGGTGGTAAAATAATTGGCAGGAGCAAAAAACAACAAAGGAACAGTTTAGAAATAAGTAAAACGTAAAGATTTCTCTGTGTGGCTTTTTAAATACTACCTTTTATGTCAGTGCTTTGCAATCTGGATGGCAGATTTAAATGGGCTTGATTACCGCTGAATGTAAAATAGGGCATACAAGATGATCACATTAATACTACTATTTAAATATGCCCACCCATTTCAGTGCAGGCACTTTCATTGTTTACTGGAAATGATGGCAGAAACTTGGATGGACACTAAATTGAGCTGGGTTCCAACGTAATGAACCCCCACTCCAGCCTGCCAGATACTACCCCAGGAAGAGGAAAATTTAGGGCTTAAGCTTTTGAACTCATGGCGGTCTTACAGGAGTCCAGGAAAAAACAGTTTTACTCTTAAGGTATCAATAAAACATTTAATCATAAAAATGTATTGATTGATCTGTGTAATATTTAAAAATCAAACTGGGAATCTTCTGATAGCTCAACTGATTGAATTTCTGACCATACGATTAGAGTTCAATTAAACCATTTGACTTGCATTCACAGACATTGCCGAGTGATTACTTTGCAATATTTCTTCCCACATTACAACAGTGACTATACTTCAAAAGTATTCATTGGCTGTAAAGCGCTTTGGGACGTCCTGAGGTCGTGAAAGGTGTGATATAGATGCAAGTCTTTCTTTCTTCCTTTCATGTAAAGACATGCTTAAGATGACTTTTAACTGAATGGAGGAACTTTTAAAGCATGCATACAAATGAATGTTGCATATACCTAATTTGCATCCAAGTGATTTGACTCTACTGCTCTATCAGCATGAGGCATTCCAAATTAACTGCTACCTCATTAACTGGTAATCACCAGCCATAAAACAGGAGGATCATTTTTAAATTATTTACAGATAGTATTGTACCCTTCCTCCTTTCAGAGATCTGATCTGTGTACAATCCTCTTCCAGCCACCGTGGAAGTTCAAAAAACAGCTGCTGCAGGAAAGTCGCGGGTGTCTTCCCGTCAATGGGATCTCAACGGAGGTGAAACTTTTTTTGATGGATGTATTAAGGCGTGAATTATTCACAATTACGAAGAAAGGTCGGAGAGGTTAAATAGTGAAAGATTATTTCTATTGGTCGATGGATCAGTAACAATTTAGTATCTGTACTCAAAGCGCAAAGGGGGAGGTTCGAGGGAACTGTTTCAAACAATGGATTACTCAGCTGTGGAATACCTTATCACAAGTGTGAGAAGTCGCACAACACCAGGTTATAGTCCAATTGAAATCGCAAGCTTTCGGAGCGCTGCTCCTTCGTCAGGTGAAGGCATCTCCACATCATTATCACAAGTGGCTATTGGAACCAAGTCAATACAACACTGAGGAGGGAATTACATCGACACTTGAAGAAATATTGGCCCGTAATTTCCGATAGGAGGCATCCTGCATGCAGATGCCTCCTATCGGGAAAAAATCTATGCCCTTACCTGAGGGCTCCCGAGGTCCGGACTCTTCCGCTCCTGGGCCGCTCCTGGTGCGTGCGCGCAAAGGCCCAGGTATCCCAGGGGCGCAGGAGGTTCACAAGCGTCCCTGGGATCACGTGGGCCAGGCGAGCCAATGGGAGAAGGGAATCCTCCTTCATACTTTTGACAGGTAGACATGTCAAAAGTATGAATGGGGATCACTGAAAAAAGACACTACGACATTAAATACATTTTTTTAAAATCACGTTTTTAAAATGAGTTAAAATTACATTAAATTAAATATTTTAAACAAAAATTTTATTTTTTGAAAAAAATAATTAAAGTTTTTTACGGGGCTAACAATAAACTTACCTTTTTTTTAAAGTATTTTTACATTATAGATGATTAAAAAAAATTATTTTTTTACTTTTTTGAACTCTTATGCTGGTAAAAGCAGGCCTTATGCATGCTTTTACCAGGCGTAAGATTTTTAAAGGATTTCAGCAGGCGGAGGTTCTCCAGAAAGCAGAACTCTCCACCCACAGAGGCCCTTCTCCAGGGCAGGCATTCGATCTGTCAGGAGGATTCTTGACAGATCAGAAGTACCGGTTTTCAGCACATGCGCTTCGCATGCCTGAAACCGGCACTTGCGAGGTCCCTACGGGTGTGTACACAGCGCATACCCACCCGTAGGCATCGGAAATTTCGGGCCGATATTAAAGTTTGCAGGGAAATTAGATTACAGTAGGTTAGCTCTGAAGGGGGAGCTGCACTGGTGCAGGCAAGATGGACCAAATCGCCTACTTCTGCACCGAAGTTTATATACAAAAGATCATAATGCAAGAGAGTGGAACCATTTCACAAATAACAACCACCAGATGGGGTCAGAGAAAAATTACTTCGAAAATTTTAAAATTGTAATTCGTAAAATGTTCCATTTTCCGCAGGGTTTCTACAGAATATACATGGATGGGTGATAGTAAAAATGAACTTGCATTTATATAGCACCTTATCACATTCTCAGGATGTCTCCAAGTGCTTTACAACCAATGGATTACTTTTCAAGTGTAGTCACTATTGTTATGTGGGCAAACATGGAATAACATTTTGCATAACAAATGAATAAATTACCATATTATCTGTTTTAGTGGTGTTGGTTGAGGGAAGAATGTTGGCCAGGGCTCTGGGACAACCACTTCTTCAAATAATGCAATGGGATCTGTTACGTTCAGCTTGAGCAGGTAGAAAGAGTCCAGATTTAACACCTCATCCAAAGGACAGCACCGCCAACAATTATAGCACTCCCTCAGCACTGCAATGAAGTGTCAATCTAGATTATTTGCTCAAGTCTTGGAGTGGAGCTTGAACCTACAACCTTCTGACGAAGGCAAGATTTCTACCTACTGAGCCAACCTGATACTTGTATAACATGAACAATATGGCATAGCTCATCCATTATGAGGTTTAATGGCGATCATTGACATTTTTTTTTACGCACCATTGTTATTCAGCATCTATTTATCAAACATATGTGACATAGAGGATTGGAACAAGCATTTAAATACAGGCCGGACTAGTCGGATGAAAGTCTGTGCTAGCTGTGAGAAACCTCAGTGAAATTAACTTAGGATGTCCTAGTTTGGTTTCCGGTAGATTCTAGTCCATTGCACAATACTATCCACATATTGGCACTCAATAGTCATTCAAATTCACAGGTTATAAGGATTGCTGGTGTGGGAAATAGAAAGATTCACAGTGGAGGAGCAGGCTGAGATTGGGATTAAGGCACATTACTGGAGCAGTGTAGCTGGACCTTGACTCTGCATGGTGCCTGCTACAACTGGAGTATTTGATCTTGATATTCGGAGAAAAAAATGTCAAGTGTTCCATTCCCCAACACCGAAATTGGTAACCTTGATAAGTGTAAAAATGTTTCCAAAAAAATGACATTGTGCACATATGAGAACATAAGACATAAGAACATAAGACTTAGGAGCAGGAGTAGGTCATTTGGTCCCTCGAGCCTGCTCCGCCATTCAATAAGATCATGGCTGATCTGATCTTGGCCTCAACTCCACTTCCCTGCCCGCTCCCCATAACCCTTGACTCCCTTACTTTTCAAAAATCTGTCTATCTCCACCTTAAATATATTCAATGATTCCGCCTCCACAGCTCTCTGGGGAAGTAAATTCCAAAGATTCATGACCCTCTGAGAGAGGAAATTCCTCCTCATTTCCGATTTAAAAGGGTGCCCCCTCATTCTGAAATTATGCCCCCTAGTTCTAGATTCCCCCACGAGGAGAAACATCCTCTCTGCATCTACCCTGTCAAGCCCCTTCAGAATTTTATATGTTTCAATAAGATCCCCTCTCATTCTTCTAAACTCCAATGAGTATAGGCCCAACCTGCTCAACCTTTCTGTGGGACTGGGGACTCAATAGCTGCCTGTTACTATAATGACAAACGTGTGGCAGGAATTTCCTTGGGACTTCTCTATCGGCCACCATAGGTGGGAGATCAGAGGAAACCCCGGATACACTGCGTACATGGAGTTTGCGCTGATCTTCCACCGAAGTTAAGATGGCCAATCGGGAGAAACCCCCCCAAGGGAATTCTCAGCATTGATTCACAGCACCTGTACAGCACCAGGTCTAATCAGTTCCCTTCATTCCCAACTTGCAAAATAAGCCCAGTCCAAATGTTTCTTTCCCTCCAGGTACCAGAAAGAGATCTGTGCTAAATTGCTAAATGATAGCACTTGTGCAGCTGGCTTTTCAGTTACTTTCCCGATTCCACCTGCTCACATTTATCATAATCCAGTTTTCATAAAGTAAGTGACTATAATTTAGCTAACATATTAAAAATCAAGAAGTAGTAATGTCCCTCTCAGGATATGGTGAATAAATCTCTCTCCCACTAAAGTGTACTTTTGAATTGTGATTGTCCTGTACATAGATTGTTTTCTCTTTAAAAACATTATTTTATATTAAATCCTTATTTATAATCCAATGCATGAGTACAGCAATAAAATGAACATATTGATCATGTGTACAGATGTTCTAACTTTTCATTACAGGTATCGGAAAATCATAAACGCTTGTGATTGCTGGGGAAAAAATCTTTAAATATATAAATGTTCTACAATAACGATAACCTGGAATTTGTATAGGCCATTTCAGAATGCTTTCTGGGGGTATTGCGGGAGGGGGGAATGGAGGGCACCATGCAAGAGACAGGAAAGGTTGTGGGGATCATGGGGAAATTCAAAAACCTCAAGAGATAGCTTTTTAAGAGTCATAATGACTGAAGGATGGGTCTTTGTAAATGGAGCACAGGCAGTAGGGGATGGTTCGTAATCTGGAGGTGGAAGAAGGCCCACACTCGGACATATCGCAAGATAATTATCGAAGAGGGAAGCTATTTGGCCCATCTTGATTCATCTATCTAGAGAGAAACGAATACCTCCTCACTGTAGCATCCAACTGTTTCATAATTGATTCCGGGGTTTTTTGCCTCCATTAATCTATCTGGACGTTTAATCCACATGTTGATCAGTTTTTTTGTACAGAATAATTTCCTGATATTTATTCTGAAAGTAATCTTCTCTGGTTTGAACCTATGTTCCCTAGTTCTGCCCCCACTGTTTAATTTAATGATATATTCCAGGTTAACTTTCTCGATACCCTTCACAATCTTACACAATAGCAAAATACTGCGGATGCTGGAAATCTGAAATAACAACAGAAAGTGCTGGAAATACTCAACGGATCAGGCAGCATCGAGGAGAGAGAAACAGAGTCAACGTTTTGGGTGGAACCCTTCGCCAGAACTGTTCTGACGAAGGGTTCGACCTGAAATGTTGACTCTGTTTCTCTCTCCTCGATGCTGCCTGACCTGCTGAGTATTTCCAGCACTTTCTGTTATTCCCTTAACAATCTTGTCGGCCTCTATAAGATCACCTCTTTGATGCCTCTTTTCCAGGCTGAAAAGCCCAAATTTCTCCAACGCTTTCTCATTAGCTAGATTGGTGCTAGCCGTGGCTCAGTGGGTAACATAAGAACATAAGAAATAGGAGCAGGAGTAGGCCAATCGGCCCCTCGAGCCTGCTCCGCCATTCAATAAGATCATGGCTGATCTGATCCTCACCTCAAATCTAAAGAACACAAGAAGTAGGAGCAGGACCCGGCCACTCAACCCCTGGGCCCGCTCCGCCACCCACAGGGCCTCGACCGATCCGAACTCAGCCTCATGTCCAATTTCCTGCCCGCTCCCCGTAACCCCTAATTCCCTTTACTTCTAGGAAACTGTCTATTTCTGTTTTAAATTTATTTAATGATGTAGCTTCCACAGCTTCCTGGGGCAGCAAATTCCACAGACCTACTACCCTCTGAGTGAAGAAGTTTCTCCTCATCTCAGTTTTGAAAGAGCAGCCCCTTATTCTAAGATTATGCCCCCTAGCTCTAGTTTCACCCATCCTTGGGAACATCCTTACCGCATCCACCCGATCAAGCCCCTTCACAATCTTATATGTTTCAATAAGATCGCCTCTCACTCTTCTGAACTCCAATGAGTAGAGTCCCAATCTACTCAACCTCTCCTCATATGTCCACCCCCTCATCCCCGGGATTAACCGAGTGAACCTTCTTTGTACTGCCTCGAGAGCAAGTATGTCTTTTCTTAAGTATGGACACCAAAACTGTATGCAGTATTCTAGCTGCGGTCTCACCAATACCTTATATAACTGCAGCAATACCTCCCTGTTTTTATAATCTATCCCCCTAGCAATAAAAGCCAACATTCCGTTGGCCTTCTTGATCACCTGCTGCACCTGCATACTAACTTTTTGATTTTCTTGCACTAGGACCCCCAGATCCCTTTGTACTGCAGTACTTTCCAGTTTCTCGCCATTAAGATAATAACTTGCTCTCTGATTTTTCCTGCCAAAGTGCATAACCTCACATTTTCCAATATTGTATTGCATCTGCCAAATCTCCGCCCACTCACCCAGCCTGTCTATATCCCCTTGTAGGTTTTTTATGTCCTCCTCACTCACTACTTTCCCTCCCATCTTTGTATCATCTGCAAACTTTGATATGTTACACTCGGTCCCCTCCTCCAAATCGTTAATATAGATTGTAAAGAGTTGGGGACCCAGCACCGACCCCTGCGGAACACCACTGGCTACTGGTTGCCAGTCCGAGAATGAACCATTTATCCCAACTCTCTGCTTCCTGTTAGATAACCAATCCTCCACCCATGCCAGAATATTACCCCCAATCCAGTGATTTTTTATCTTGAGCAATAATCTTTTATGTGGCACCTTGTCGAATGTCTTCTGGAAGTCTAAATACACTGCGTCCACTGGTTCCCCTTTATCCACCCTGTATGTTATGTCCTCAAAGAACTCAAGCAAATTTGTCAGACATGACTTCCCCTTCATAAAGCTATGCTGACTTTGTCCTATTAAATTATGTTTATCTAAATGTTCCGTTACTGTCTCCTTAATAATAGACTCCAAAATTTTACCCACCACAGATGTTAGGCTAACTGGTCTATAATTTCCAGCCTTCTGCCTACTACCCTTTTTAAATAAGGGTGTTACATTAGCAGTTTTCCAATCTGCCGGGACCTTTGCTGAGTCCAGGGAATTTTGGAAAATTATTACCAAAGCATCCACAATCCCTACTGCCACTTCCCTCAAGACCCTAGGATGTAAGCCATCAGGTCCAGGGGATTTATCCGCCTTGAGTCCCATTATTTTACTGAGTACCAATTCCTTAGTGATTTTAATCATATTTAGCTCCTCCCCCCCTAGAGCCCCCTGTTTGTCCAGTGTTGGGATATTCTTAGTGTCCTCTACCATAAAGACTGAAACAAAATATTTGTTCAGCATTTTTGCCATCTCCATGTTTCCCACCATTAATTTCCCGGTCTCATCCTCTAAGGGACCTACGTTTGCCTTAGCCACCCTTTTTCTTTTTATATAACTATAGAAACTCTTGCAATCTGTTTTTATATTTTTTGCTAATTTATTTCCACAATCTATCTTCCCTTTCTTAATCAATCGTCTAGTTACTTTTTGCTGTCTTTTGAAGACTTCCCAATCTTCTATCCTCCCACTAAGTTTGGCTACCTTATATGTCCTTGTTTTTAGTCGGATACTATCCTTAATTTCTTTACTTAGCTACGGATGGCTGTCATTTCTTTTACACCCTTTTTTCCTCAGTGGAATATATTTCTTTTGAAAGTTGTAAAATAACTCCTTAAATGAACACCACTGCTCATGTACCGTCTTATCCTTTAATCTATTTTTCCAGTCCACTTTAATCAATTCCGCTCTCATACCATCATAGTCTCCTTTATTCAAGCTCAGTACGCTTGTTTGAGAACCAACCTTCTCACCCTCTAATTGGATATGGAATTCAACCATGTTATGGTCACTCATTCCAAGGGGATCCTTAACTAGGACATTATTAATTAATACTGACTGATTACACAGGACCAGGTCCAAGGTTGCTTGCCCCCTTGTAGGATCAGTTACATACTGCTCAAGAAATCCATCCCTAATACACTCAATAAACTCTTCCTCAAGGCTGCCCTGCCCAATTTGATTTGTCCAGTTAATATGATAGTTAAAATCCCCCATAATTATAGCTGTATAATAGGGTAGCACTCTCACCTCTGAGTCAGAAGGTTGTGGGTTCAAGCCCCACTCCAGAGTGAGCACATAATCTAGGCTGGTGCTTCAGTGTCTTACTGTGGGAGTGCTGCACTGCCGAAGGTACCATCTTTCAGATGAGATGCTAAACTGAGAGTCTGTCTGCCCTCTCAGGTGGAAAAAAAAGATCCCATGGAGCTATTGAAAGAAGAGATGGGGAGTTCTCCTGGTGTTCTGGTCAATATTTATCCCTTAATCAGCATCACTAAAATAGATGACCTGGTCATGTGCTGTGTGCAGATTGACTGCCGTATTTCTTACATTACAATATTACAAGACTACACTGCAAAAATACTTCATTGGCTGTAAAGTGCTTTGGGACATCCTGAGGTTGTGAAAGGTGTTATATAAATGCAAATTTTCTTTCTTTTAATACTCTCTAGAAACTTTTTGAATTGTTTCTCTTTAATTACCCCACACCTTTAAATTTGATTTACACACAATTTTGCTTTTCTACTAGTGATGTCATCAATCGGCCCACCTGAGCTTGCACCTGCCGATGTTAATAATTATGCAAATGAGGTTAGACCGGAAAATTGAGTCCCATTTGCCCTTGGGATACAGGTGGGCCTTAAAGCAGTGCAAACCAAATTTGAACTGTTTTACAGCACAGGATGAGATTGACTAGTTTAAACATAGAAAGCAGTCACTAGTGTTTAAGTTTTTAATTGATGAAACAAAAGTACATGTGAAGAGGGACGTTCCTTCCTTACATTATCGTGTAAACACACCGTCAGAGTTCTGCCCTGCTGAGAAAAGAACTTTAAACAGAGGGGTAACTTATACAATTGAGCACTCTCGGCGCAGAACCTCAGGTGATGGGAGCGCATATCGGGCTTTCTGATGCTGAGCTCAGCAGGCCCGATTAATAGCCCGCTCGATTTTCCGTTCAAGCGTGTTGAGCTCAGTGACTGAATTTCCAATATGCACTCCTGCCACGTGACCCTCTGCTAAACTGGAAAAGTGTTACCCCATGTTTTAATGGACTCGTTGATCTCCTGTGGTGTTTCCCATGGATTTCTATGGATTGGCTTCTTCTTGCTTGCTGCTGTCCGGCAGTGCACAGTGAGGTGTGCTCAGAAGTGGATTCTCCCAGAGTACTCCATCTGACAATAAGAGCTTTCTTAACTATCTGTGAGCTCATTCCCTGTCTGATGATACTGTAGATCAGAATTTCTCCACAACTGTGGTATGCTCTGATTTGCTGTGCACTTTCCCTGGCCCAGTAACAATGCTCTTCAGCCTTCCATCTGTTCACCCAATCATGCACGTTAAATATAATTAAATAAAATCAGCAATTCAGCTGGAGCTGCAGTGACCTTTATTTGTACCTATTTTTCCTTAGCAAACTCCTGATTTTACCTAATTCCACAAGTTTCAAAAAATAATTACGTAAAGTCAAAAATTCAGAAGGAGCTGAAATTTGTCTTCAAGGAACTCCAGACTTTAATTATTTTTCATCTGCATGCAACCTAAAATTAGCACAAAACACCACGTGGCTGCCTTCCGGTTTGTTTGGTGAGATCTGATTGGTCGGTGGTGTCACATGCTATACGCTTAGAATGGACCAACTAGCAACATTGCAGCCTCAGCGCAGTATATACAGGAAACTTTCGTTTATCCGGCACCGACGGGACCGGCGTGGTGCCGGTTGATCGAAAGTTCCGGATTACAGAGAGGTATACTTACCAAGGTACGAGAGCCCCGTACACGGCCACAGGTTTAAAAATTGGGACCCGGAGAGGGAAAGTAAACTAACACGATGGGAGGAAACCTTTACAGTACAGTATTCCAATTGTTTTAACAATTTTTTAAGAGTTTGTGGAAACCGAGCAGAGTGTGCTTGGGGCAAGCGCAACCATCATCGCACCCTTTATATCCTGAGGGAGCCGGCTTACGGGAGGGCACCTCTGCCGAGGGGTCTGAGCTCCCCGAGCCGGTCCTGTATTCTGAATCACGAGACTCCGGCTTTTTCCTCCGTGGCGGCGACAGGTCCGAGTCGGAAGAACGTTGACCCCCCTTTCGTGGGGGCGAAAGGTCAGAATCGGGGTCTTGTCTGTATAGTAAAACTTACCTGAACCTACTCCTGATTTTTGCCGGTTAAGCGAGAATTCCGGATATTTGGGTGCCGGATAAACGAAAGTTTCCTGTATTACAAACTTACAATACGACAGACACACAGGGGATAATATTAACCTAACTTGCTGGGCAGGAAACCCATGGGATCGGGTGGAATGCTGGTTTGACTCTCCTTTGACTTCAATAGAGAGTAAAACCAGCGTTCCACCCAATCCCGTCAGTTTCCCGATGGGCGAGTTAAGTTAAAATTGCCCAGCAGACTCTGAAATTCCTGGAGCCTTGCTCTGCTGCTCCGCCGAGGGAGGCTGACATTCCGGTCGAGGAGTTCAACTTAAAAAAATTAAATGCCTGCATTTTCTCTGAAGCCACTTTCCGAGTAGCAGTTAATTGGTCTGCCAGGCCCACCTCTTTCAGTGACATCACGGGTGGGCCTGGCGAAAGAGGCACTCGCAACTCCTCCCATCAGAATTATTGATAGAAAAAAAACAAAGACTTGCATTTATATAGCACATGTCACGACCTCGGGACATCCTAACACGCTTTACAGCCAATGAAGTACTTTTGAAGTGTAGTCACTGTTGTAATGTAGGAAACGTGGCAGCCAGTTTGCGCACAGCAAGGTCCCACAAAGAGCAATGTGATAATGACCAGATAATCTGTTTTAGATGTTGGTTCAGGGATAAATATTGGCCAGGGCACCTGGGAGAACTCCCCTGCTCTTCTTCGAAATAGTGTCATGGGATTCTTTTTACGTCCACCTGGTTTAATGTCTCATCCGAAGGATGGCACTGTCTGACAGTGCAGCACTCCTTCAATACTACACTGAAGTGCCAGCTTAGATTACGTGCACATGTCTCTGGAGTGAGACTTGAACCCACAACTTCCTGATTCAGAGGCGAGAGTGCTACCACTGAGCCACAGCTAACACTAATGGCGAAAAAGCGGTGCAGACCCAGTGGAACTGTGTTCCCCTCCGTATTCTGCCCCCCGCCCCCACCCACCTGAGTGTACACCCCAGGATTGGTCTTCAAAGCACAGGCATTTGAGGGCCAATATTTCTAATACTATAGATGTTGCAATAGGGCCTGCTTTTATGTGGTCCTATCACAACTGCTGTAGCACCTGTGTGTGGTAATTTGCCCCCTCCTGCCTGATCTGGTTGCTTTGTTCCACCAACACAGGTTGTGAGAGAACTAAAATAACAACAGAAAACGCTGGAAAAACTCAGCAGGCCAGGCAGCATCCGTGGAGAGAGAAACAGAGTTAACGTTTCAGGTCGAAGACCTTTCATCAGAACCGGAAATAGCAGGAAATGAAATAGATTTAAGGCAAGGATAAAGCTGGGAAAAGGGGGAGGGGATGAAAGAACAAAAGGAGAGGTTTCCAAGTCGGGATGGTTGTGACTTGGAGAGGAACTTGGAGGTGGTGATGTTCCCATGCGCCTGCTGCCCTTGTCCTTCTAGGTGGTAGAGGTCACGGGTTTGGGAAGTGCTTTTTGAAGAAACCTTGGCGAGTTGCTGCAGTGCATCCTGTAGATGGTGCACACTGCAGCCACGTTGCACCAATGGTGGAGGTAGTGAATGTTTAAGTTGGTGGATTGGATGCCAATCAAGCGGGTTGTTTTGTGCTGGATGGTGTTGAGCTGCATGAGTGTTGTTGGAGCTGCACTCATCCAGGCAAGTGGAGAGTATTCCATCACACTCCTGACTTGTGCCTTGTAGATGGTGGAAAGGCTTTGGGGAGTCAAGAGGTGAGACACTCGCTGCAGAATACCCAGCCTCTGACCTGCTCTTGTAGCCACAGTATTTATGTGGCTGGTCCCCAGTTAAGTTTCTGATCAATGGTTACCCCCAGGATGTTGATGGTGGGGGATTTGATGATGGTGATGCCGTTGAATGTCAAGGGAAGGTGGTTAGACTCTCTCTTGTTAGAGAAGGTCATTGCCTGGCACTTGTGCGCCACAAGTGTTACATGCCACTTATAAGCCCAAGCCTGGATGTTGTCCATGTTTTGCTACATGCGAGCATGGATTGCTTCATTATCTGAGGAATTGCAAATGGAACTGACACTGTACAATCATCAGCAAACATCCCCAATTTTAACCGTATGATGGAGGGAAGGTCATTGATGAAGCAGCTGAAGATGGTTGGGCCGAGGACACTGGCCTGAGAAATTCCTACAGCGATGTCCTGGGGCATCCCCAACAACCATAACCATCTTCCTTGGTGCTAGGTATGACTCCAGTCAGTGGAGAGTTTTCCCTTGTTCCCCATTGATTTCAATTTTACTCGGGCTCCTTGATGCCACACTCGGTCAAATGCTGCCTTGATATCAAGGGTAGTCACTCTCACCTCACCTCTGGAATTCAGCTCTTTTGTCCATGTTTGGACCAAGGCTGTAATGAGGTCTGGAGCCGAGTGGTCCTGGCGGAACCCAAACTGAGCATCAGTGAGCAGGTTATTGGTGAGTAAGTGCCGCATGATAGCATTGCTGATGACACCTTCCATCACTTTACTGATGATTGAGAGTCAGCTGATGGAGCGGTAATTGGCCGGCTTGGATTTTTCCTGCTTTTTGTAAACAGGACATACCTGGGCAATTTTCCACTTTGTCGGGTAGATGCCAGTATTGTAGCTGTACTGGAACAGCTTGGCTAGAGGCGCGGCTAGTTCTGGAGCACAAGTCTTCACCACTATAGCCGGGATACTGTCGGGGCCTATAGACTTTGCTGTATCCAGTGTACACAGCCGTTTCTTGATATCACGTGGAGTGAATTGAATTGGCTGAAGTACTTTTGAAGTGTAGTCACTGTTGTGATTTAGGAAACATGGCAGCCAATTTGTGCACTGAAAGCTCCCACAAACAGCAATGAAATAAATGATCCGATCCTCTGTTTTAGGTGTTACGTGAGGGATAAGTGTTGGCCAAGTCACCAGGAGAACTTCGCTGCTCTTCTTCGAATAGTGCCAGGGGAGCTTTTACATCCACCTGAGAGGGCAGATGGAGCCTTGGTTTAATGTCTCATCCGATAGACGGCACCTCCGACAGTGTAGCACTCCCTCAGTACTGCACTGGATTGTCAGCCTGGATTATGTGCTCAAGTCTCTGGAGTGGGATTTGAACCCACAACCTTCTGACTCAGAGGTGAAAGTTCACCTTTCGCAGGAGCCTGAAAAGGTCTTTGAGTGTAGGTGGTTACAGAAAGGGTGGTTGAGTCTAGGACACTGAAATCATTTAAGAAACAGCGACATACTGTAATGGGGGAGATTGTAGGGTTGGTAAACTGCCAGCATTCCTCCCCCCAAAATTGTACCTCCACTCCCTGACAGACCCCAGTAGTACATCTTCACCTGGTTCACCTTCAGATCAAAAGACAGCACAGAAAGCCTAAAGAGGCTCTGGCAATATGACCCAGGGTACTAGATACTCGGGGAGGAATGAAAAACAAGAGGTCCCAGTGCAGCCTCTGGGCACAGCAGCTCGCATCCTCTCAATCTGGAAAAACTCCTTTTAATCTCTACTCTTTGCTTTCTCTTCCCTAAGCATCTCTCTGTCCATGTGGCTGCACTCCCTTTAACAAAGCTCACTGCTGTACTACAGCAATCAAAAAGATATATAACTTTAGGCACCTTGGGGAAAGGCTGAAGAGCCTTGGATTGTTTATTCTGGAGAAGAGATTATGCAAATGTTCAAGATTCCTAAATTAAAGATGAATTGTACCCTGACATAAATGGGCCATAATTTGCTGTCAAAATAACGGTGAGGCTAATGGCATTCATCGTTATTTATGCGTAAATGGTACAGCAACTTCAGGCGAAGGGCAGATGCGCAGTTAAACTCAAAAATCCCCAAATTGCTGTCCGAGTTGCGTGGCATCTCACGGTCTGCCTCACCATTGAAATGCATGCCGCAAAGTTGCTGTATTTGCACGGGAGATACAAACTAAACTCACCACGGAAAGTTAAGCCTTGCCCATTACAGTCTAAGCACCCTTTTAATGATGTGTTAAGTGTTAATTACTGCCATTCAACCTCTCTGCCACTGAAAATGAACTATTACAAGTGTGGAGTGTCTATCCTTCAGGTTTTAATTGTTGTTGGAGATTTTTAAAATGTAAATCTTAAATTTAAACATTTTTTTAAACTTTTCCTTTCTGTCTCTTTTTTCTCTCTTCCTTAATCCAATCTTTCTTTCCTTCTCTTTATCTCTCTTTCTGTACCTGATTTGACATTGAATTCACCCACTCTAATTTACACCTCCTTCTCAGTACTTGCGTGTTTATTTCACAATCTTTCAATCTGATTGATTAAGAAGATACACAGTTGCTTGCCCTCTTCACTCAGGTCCCAGATGCCCTGTTTCCCTCGCTGTGCCGTTATCAGCTCGCACTTTCAGCAACTTGCCATGCAAAAAGTTTAAAAACCTAAACGTGGCAAGTCTAATTAACGGCAGATGCCATTAAATTCACTCCTACAGCAAATTATGGCCGACTTTGCTTCCACAGAGTCGAGAACCAGGAGGCTCCAGCTCAAGCTTAGATGAGGGAAAGAGCACACACAGTTTAGATTGAAATACTTTAGGCAGAGGGTGGGGGAATGTGTGGAATGTACTGCTCGGGCAGATAATTTGGGAAACATTTCAGTGGATTTGGATTGATATTTGTGGGAGTGGGCGATTGAGAGGTATTCGTTCTTGAGCCTGGCCAGATGGACTGCAGTGTCTTTTCCAGCTCTGTACTTTCCTAGATTCTCAGATAACCTCCTTAGATCTCCAAGGAATTGAAAGCTGCTCCTGTCTTCTTCTTTTGTATGGTAGTAGCAAAGCAAATAAAATGTCAATATCTAAGTTGGATATCCAGGCCAAAGCTTCCGGTGTAACAGTGTGGATATCTTGTAAGCTGCCTGCGAATTTCCTCTGAGGGCAGTGCTCAATGACGTGCTCCAGGGTCTGATTAGGAGCTCCACAGTCGCATGATGGGGATGCTTTAATCTTCCATCTATGGAGGAGGTGGCAGCATCTACCATGACTGGTTCTGAGGCGGTTGATGGTTGTCCACTGTTTGCGAGGAAGGTTTGATCCTTCAGGTTGTACTGTGGGGTCCTCTATAAGGAATCCATTCCTTATAGATTCATAGAATCATAGAATGGTTACAGCACGGAAGAAGGCCATTCAGCCCGTCTAGTCCGTGCCGGCTCTTTGCAAAAGCACTTCAGCTAGTCCCACTCCCCCACCCTTTCCCCGTAGCCCTGCAAATTTTTTCCTTCAGGTACTTATCCAACTCCCTTTTCAAAACCATGATTGAGTCTGCCTCCACCACCCTTTCAGGCATTGCATTCCAGATCCTAACCACTTGCTGAGTAAAAATGTCACCTTTGGTTCTTCTGCCAATCACCTTAAATCTGTGTCCTCTGGTTCTCGACCCTTCCGCCAATGGGAACAGTTTCTCTCTATCTACTCTGTCCAGACCCCTCATGATTTTGAACACCTCTATCAAATCTCCTCTCAATCTTCTCTGCTCTAAGGAGAACAACCCCAGCTTCTCCAGTCTATCCACATAACTGAAGTCCCTCATCCCTGGAATCATTCTCGTAAATCTTTTCTGCACCCTCTCTAAGGCCTTCACATCCTTCCTAAAGTGCGGTTCCCAGAATTGGACACAATACTCCAGTTGAGGCCAAACCAGTGTTTTAAGAACATAAGAACATAAGAAATAGGAGCAGGAGTAGGCCATTCAATAATATCATGGCTGATCTTCTACCTCAACTCCACTTTCCTGCACTATCCCCTTATCCCTTGATTCGCTTAATATCCAAAAATTTCTCGATCTCTGTCTTGAATATACTCAATGACTGAGCCTCCACAGCCCTCTGGGGTAGAGAATTCCAAAGATTCACCACCTTCTGAGTGAAGAAATTTCTCCTCATCTCAGTCCTTAATGGCTGACCCCTTATTCTGAGACTGTGACCCTTGATTCTGGACTCCCCAGCCAGGGGAAACATCCTCCCTGCATCTACCCTGACAAGCCCTGTAAGAATTTTGTATGTTTCAATGAGATCACCTCTCATTCTTCTAAATTCTAGAGAATATAGGCCTAGTCTACTCAATCTCTCCTCATAGGACAATCTCCCCATCCCAGGAATCATTCTGGTGAACCTTCGTTGCACTTCCTCTATGGCAAGTATATCCTTCCTTAGGTAGGGAGCCCAAAACTGTACACAATACTCCAGGTGTGGTCTCACCAAGGCCCTATAAATTTGCAGTAAAACATCTTTACTCTTATACTCAAATCCTCTTGTAATAAAGGCCAATGTACAATTTGTTTTCCTAATTGCTTGCTCTACCTGCATGTTAACTTGCAGTGATTCGTGTACAAGGACACCCAGGTCCCTATGACCAACAACATTTCCCAATCTCTCACCATGTAAAAAATACTCTGCTTTTCTATTTTTCCTACCAAAGTGGATAACTTCACATTTCTCCACATTATATTCCATTTGCCATGTTCTTGCCCACTCACTTAGCTTCTCTATATCCCCTTGAAGCCTCTTTACATCCTACCTAGCTTTGTTTTATACAGGTTCATCATAATTTCCACGCTTTTGTACTCTATACCTCTATTCATGAAGCCGAGGATCCCGTAAGCTTTTTTAACTGCTTTCTCAACCTGCCCTGCCACCTTCAATGATTTCTGCACATATACCCCTAGGTCTCTCAGTTCATGTACTCCCTTTAGGATTGTACTCTTTAGTTGATATTTCCTCTCCTCATTCTACCAAAATGTATCACTTTTCACTTTTCTGCATTAAATTTCATCTGCCACATGTCTGCCCATTCCACCAGCTTGTCAATAGCAAAATACTGCGGATGCTGGAAATCCGAAATAACAACAGAAAACGCTGGAAAAACTCAGCAGGCCAGGCAGCATCCGTGGAGAGAGAAAGAGAGTTGACGTTTCAGGTCGATGACCTTTCATCAGAACCTTTCATCCACCAGCTTGTCTATGTCTGCTTGAGGTCTATCACTTACCTCCTCACTGTTCACTATACTTCCAAGCTTTGTGTCATCTGCAAATTTTGAAATTGTGCCCTGTACACCCACGTCCAAGTCATTAATATATATCAAGAAAAACAGTGGTCCTAGAACCGACCCCTGGGGAACACCACTGTATACCTTCCTCCAGTCCGAAAAACAACCGTTCACCACTACTCTCTGTTTCCTGTCACTTAGCCAATTTCGTATCCATGCTTCCACTGTCCCTTTTATTCCATTGGCTTCAACTTTGCTGGCAAGCCTATTATGTGGCACTTTGTGGAACGCTTTTTGGAAATCTATGTACACCACATCAACCGCATTGCCCTCATCAACCCTCTCTGTTACCTCATCAAAAAACTCACTCAAGTTGGTTAAACATGATTTGCCTTTAACAAATCCGTGCTGGCTTTCCCTAATTAATCCACACTTGTCCAAGTGATTGTTAATTTTGTCCCAGAATATTGTTTCTAAAAGCTTCCCCACTACCGAAGTTAAACTGACTGGCCTGTAGTTGCTGGGTTTATCTTTACACCCTTTTTTGAACAAGGGTGCAACATTTGCAACTCTCCAGTCCTCTGGCACCATCCCCATTTCTAAGGAGAATTGGAAGATTATGGCCAGTGCCTCGCGATTTCTTCCTTGACTTCCCTCAGTGTCCTGGGATGCATCCCATCTGATCATGGTGACTTATCTACTTTAAGTACAGCCAGCCTTTCTAGTACCTCCTCTTTATCAATTTTAATCTCATCCAGTATCTCCTCTACCTCCTCCTTTACTATGTCTATGGCAGCATCTTCTTCCTTGGTGAAGACAGATGCATAGTACTCATTTAGCACCTTAGCCATACCCTCTGCCTCCATGCGTAGGTCTCCTTTTTATGTCCCGAATCGGCCCCACCCCTCCTCTTACTACCCGTTTACTATTTATATGCCTATAGAAGACTTTTGAATTCTCTGTTATGTTAGCTGCCATTCTATTCTCATACTCTTTGCCCCTCTTATTTTCTTTTTCACTTCTCTCTGAACTTTCTATACTTAGCCTGATTCTCAGATGTATTCTCGACCTGACATCTGTCATACGCGCTCTTTTTCTGCTTCAACTTACTCTCTATCTCTTTTGTCATCCAGGGAGCACTGACTTTAGTTGCCTTACCTTTCCCCTTATTGGGAATGTACCTCGACTGTACCCGAACTATTTCCTCTTTAAAGGCAGTCCATTGTTCGATTACAGTTTTGACTGCCAATCTTTGATTCTAGTTTACCTGGGCCCACTCATCCCACTGAAATTGGCCTTCCTCCAATTAAGTTTTTTTACTCTAGATTGCTCCCTGTCCTTTTCCATAGCTAATCTAAACCTTATGATACTATGATCACTGTTCCCTAAATGTTCACTTACTGACACTTGCTGCACTTGACCCACCTCATTCCCCAGAACCAGGTCCAGCAATGCCTCCTTCCTTGTTGGGCCAGAAACATACTGATCAAGAAAGTTCTCCTGAACACACTTCAGAAATTCTTCCCCCTCTCTGCCCTTCACACTATTACTATCCCAGTCTTTATTAGGATAGTTGAAGTCCCCCATTATCACTACTCTATAGTTCTTGCATCTCTCTGTAATTTCTCTGCAAATTTGCTCCTCCATATTTTTCCCACTAGTTGGTGACCTATATCATACACCTAGTATGAGAAGTCGCACAACACCAGGTTATAGTCCAACAGCTTTATTTGAAATCACAAGCTTGTGATTTCAAATAAAGCTGTTGGACTATAACCTGGTGTTGTGCGACTTCTCATATTTGTCCACCCCAGTCCAACACCGGCATCTCCACATCATGAATACACCTAGTAGTGTAATGGCACCTCTATTATTTCTTAATTCTAGCCATATAGATTCTGTCCTTTGACCCCTCCAGGACATCCTCTCTCTCCAGCACTGTAACATTCTCCTTAACCAGTACTGCCACACCACCTCCTATCTTTCCTTCCCTATCTTTCCTGAACACCTTATATCCAGGAATATTTAATACCCAATCCTGCCCTTTTTTGAGCTAGGTCTCTGTTATTGCCACAAGATCATATTCCAATATGGCTATTTGCGCCTGCAGCTCACAACCTTGTTTACTATGCTTCGTGCATACACTGTAAACCTATCTTAGACCATCCTGTGTTCTCTCTTAGTCTGACCCCACCTAATACCTTACTATTTCTTACTTTGGTACTAATGTATGTCACAGTTCTTCCAAGCATTTCGCCATCGGTAATCAAGGCTGAGGGGAGATCGCTGAAGGGCTTCGGTGACGGTCCAAAATGGCCTTCTAGATTTGAGACGGGTTGGTGGTAGGTTGTTCAAGTCAGCCTGGATCGGCATGTCTTTGCTGGTGTAGTGTTTGTATTCTCTGGAGACTGCATATTCGCGGCGTAGGTGTGGTGGTGCGATGTTTGCAAGCATGGGCAGCCAAGGTGTTGGTGTCAATAAAAGCATACCAGCGTTAATTCTTATAGTAGAATTCAGCTGGACATCAATGGATTTGACATGCGGACTTGTTAGCCATGCTGGAGAGCAGTACTCTGCTGTAGACTACACCAGGGCGAGGGCTGCAGTACGGAAGGTTTGAGCATCTGCTCCCCATGTGGATCCGACAAGTTTCTGGATCAAGTTGACCCTACTTTTTAGTTTCTTCCCAAGTTTATGGAGATGTTGTCTATATGACAGGGTGCGATCAAGCATGACACCTAAATAGGAGGGTTTTTTGGCATGGTTTACCTCTATATAGCAGACTGGGAAACCTTCCAAAGGTCAGTTGACACCAACATCAGGTGGATTCCACCAACCACCAATGCCTTCAACAGATTTACAGGAATTATTAAAGCTGCTCCTGTGTGGTAGTAAGCTATGAGTCCGATCCTATGGATTACGAATTGAAAGAATGTTTAGTAGTAACCTTTGTAAAAAGAGTAATTGAGGATGCGATTGGAAGCCTGGTTTTAAAATTTTGTGTATGGTTGAATTGGCAGTGGCTCCAGAGTGATGACAAATAGGTTATGTGTCCTACTGCATCACCTTGGCTTGTTAGCTGGTGATGGTACTGGAGAGTTCTTCATGGTGCTAATAGGGAGCATGTTCAAATGTTGATTGTCCTTCTGTGGCAAGTCCAACCGAAGTACCTTTGACTTGGTTTGGAGCAAGAAGTATACACTCTGCTTGTGTCCTCCTGCACTAAGTTGAGTGGGGGAATATGGGCCACACTAGTTCCTCCTTTTCGCACAACACAATCTTTCACTGCTCAATCATTTTACTTTGTAGTTTTGTATATCATTCTGTTCTTTTTCTTAATCCGGGAGCATGCTTTGAATTTATTGGCTATATTTAGCCAAATTTTAAATGATATTACATTTATATTTTCAGATTAGCAGTCTTTTTTTTAACATTCCTGCAACAATTGGTCTCCAGTTCTGAATCAATGAAATGGAAATGACATTTCCGAGGTCTCTTCCCTCTCATTGGTGTTGCTGGAGTCACACATTTTGATTGTGTTGTAATCTGAGAGCTCACAAATGACTCCAGCCATATATCATACAGCGTGCATCTTTAGCATACATTACAACCTAATTTTAATCCATTTATATGTCACACGTGCTTGCCTGATGCATGGAGATGTGCCACCATGGATATCAAATGCAAAATGTACAATGGACTATCAATATCCACGATACATGACACACACACGCCCGCAGACAACATAACAAAACAATCTAGCCCTCAAAAATTTTATTGCTTTATTCAGTCACATAAATCTTCTTTCAAGAAAGCCTGACTTTAATCGAGGGTTCCAAAGTGAAGCATTTCTCAGCAGCAGTGGCCACAGGTCATCGCCTTCAGTGTTTGCTGTCATCGTATGACTCTTGTCTAGCTGTGAATTCTGTTGATGATTTCGAGCTCCTCATTATTTCTCCTTCTGAATTACATTCATCAACGTGCCTCCATCACTTGGTTTACAGGAAGAGGTGTAGGCTATTCAGCCCATTAAGTCGCTTCACCATTTTGTTGGCCATGGTCGCTCTTTCTCCAATTCCAAGAATTTCCCTTTCAAACATCCGAATTGATTCTGATTGTACTCATGGTCTGAGTCAGACAGTACATTCCACACTCTCACACCTCTTAGTTTTTGAACATATTCTCAATGTACTTCCTTAAAATTAAAAAAAAATTCAAAGGAAAAAAAATTAAAGGATGACAGTGGATACGACATTGTGCAAGGAAAGGAAAATGTAAATTGAAAGGAAATGTAGCAGAAGTGCACACATAGGTCCAGATATTCCGATTCCAGGCCTCCCGCGGGCGGAGGACTGTGATCTGGAAAAATCTGCGCCCTTACCTGAGGGCTCCCGGGACACGCACAATTCCAGTGCTGGTAGTTGGCAGCGTCCCTGGGATCACGTGGGCCATGGGGAGCCAATCACAGAAGGGAATCTCCCTTCATACACTTGACAGGAAGACCTGTCAAATATATGAATGGAGATCACCCCAAAAACATAGTAAAACTTTAAATACATTTTTTTTAAAAAAAATCACATTTTTAAAATTACTTGAAATTACAATAAATTAACTATTTTAAACAAAAATATAAATTTTTGAAAAAAATAATTAAAGTTTTTTACGGGGCTAAAAATAAACTTACCTTTTTTTAAAGTATTTTTAAATGATAAATCAGTGAAAATTTTTTTTTTGTTTTTACTTTTTTCAACTCTTATCCTGGTAAAAGCAAGCCTTACGCTTGCTTTTACCAGGCGCAAGAATTGTAAGGGTTTTCTGCGGGCGGAGGGTCTCCAAAAAGCGGAACTATCCGCCCGCAGAGGCCCTTCTCCCGGGCAGCCGGAGGATCTGTCAAATGCTTTCTTGACAGATCGGAAATGCCGGTTTTCAGTGCATGCGCTGTGCATGCCTGAAACTAGCATTTCCGATGTCCCTATGGGTGGATACACAGCGCGTACACACCCGTAGGGATCGGAATATCCGGCCCATAATTCTCAGCAACTGCAGCACAGACAAACAATAGGCACTTCTTTAATTAAACACTGTCGGGCCGATTTTCTCTTTTTTTATTCGTTTATGGGATGTGGGTGTTGCTGGCAAAGCCAGCATTTATTACCCATCCCTAGTTGCCCTTGAAAAGGTGGTGGTGAGCCGCCTTCTTGAACCACTGCAGTCCGTGTGGTGAAGGTACTCCCACAGTGCTGTTAGGGAGGGAGTTCCAGGATTTTGACCCAGCGACGATGAAGGATCGGCGATATACTTCCAAGTCAGGATGGTGTGAGACTTGGAGGGGAACTTGAATGTGGTGGTGTTCCCATGCGCCTGCTGCCCTTGTCCTTCTAGGTGGTAGAGGTCGCGGGTTTGGGAGGTGCTGCCAAAGAAGCCTTGGCGAGTTGCTGCAGCCATGGTATGCCGATGGTGGAGGGAGTGAATGTTTAAGGTGGTGGATGGGGTGCCAATCAAGTGGGCTGCTTTGTTTTGGATGGTGTCGAGCTTCTTGAGTGTTGTTGGAGCTGCACTCATCCAGGCAAGTGGAGCGTATTACATCACAATCCTGACTTGTACCTTGTAGATGGTGGAAAGTCTTTGGGGATTCAGGAGGTGAGACACTCACCGCAGAATACCTAGCCGCTGACCTGCTCTTGTTGCCACAGTATTTATGTAGCTGGTCCAGTTAAGTTTCTGGTCAATGGTGAACCCCAGGATGTTGATGGTGGGGGATTCGGCGATGGTAATGCCGATGAATGTCAAGGGGCGGTGGTTAGATGCTTGCTTGTTGGAGATAGTCATCGCCTGGCACTTGTGTGGCATGAATGTTACCTGCCACTTATCAGCCCAAGCCTGAATGTCATTCATGTGGGCATGGACTGCTTTATTATCTGAGGAGTTGCGAATGGCACTGAACACTGTACAGTCATCAGCAAACATCCCCACTTCTGACCTTATGATGGAGGGAAGGTCATTGATGAAGCAGTTGAAGATGGTTGGGCCTTGGACACTGCCTTGAGGAACTCCTGCAGCGATGTCCTGGGGCTGTGATGATTGACCTCCAACCACCACAACCATCTTCCTTTGTGCTAGGTATGACTCCAGCCAATGGAGAGTTTTCACCCCTGATTCCCATTGACTTCAGTTTTATAAGGGCTCCTTGAATTCACCTCTGGAATTCAGCTCTTTTGTCCATGTTTGGACCAAGGCTGTAATGCGATCTGGAGCCGAGTGGTCCTGGCGGAACCCAAACTGGGCATCAGTGAGCAGGTTATTGGTGATTAAGTGCTGCTTGATAGCACTGTCAACGACACCTTCCATCACTTTGCTGATGATTGAGAGTAGACTGTCGGTAATTGGCCGGATTGGATTTGTCCTGCTTTTTGTGGATAGGACAAACCTGGGCAGTTTTCCATATTGTCGGATAGATGCCAATGTTATAGCTGTACTCGAACAGTTTGGCTCGAGGCGCGGTTAGTTCTGGAGCACAAGTCTTCAGCACAATAGCCAGGATGTTGTCAGGGCTCATAACCTTTGCTGTATCCAGTGCGCTCAGCTGTTTCTTGTTATCACGTGGAGTGAATCGAATTGGCTGAAGACTGGCTTCTGTGGTGGTGGGGACCTCAGGAGTAGGCCGATATGGATCATCCACTCGGCACTTCTGGCTGAAGATGGTTGCAAACGCTTCAGCTTTGTCTTTTGCATTCATGTGCTGGGCTCCACCATCATTGAGGATGGGGATATTCATGGAGCCTCCTCCTCCCGTTAGTTGTTTAATGGTCCACCACCATTCACGACTGGATGTGGCAGGACTGCAGAGCTTTGATCTGATCTGTTGATTGTGGGATCGCTTAGCTCTGTCTATAGCATGCTGCTTCCACTTTTTAGCATGCATGTAGTCCTGTGTTGCAGGTTCCCCAGGTTGGCACTGCATTTTTAGATACGCCTGGTGCTGCTCCTGGCATGTTCTTCTACACTCCTCATTGAACCAGGGTTGATCCCCTGGCTTGATGGTAATGGTAGTGTGAGGGATATGCTAGGCCATGAATTTACAGATTGTGGTGGAATACAATTCTGCTGCTGCTGATGGCCCACAGCGCCTAATGGATGCCCAATTTTGAGCTACTAGATCTGTTCTGAATCTATCCCATTTAGCATGGTGGTAGTGCCACACAACACAATGGAGGGTGTACTCAGTGTGAAGACGGGACTTCGTCTCCACAATGACTATGCAGTGGTCACTGCTACCAATGCTGTCATGGACAGATGCATCTACGACAGGTAGATTGGTGAGGACGAGGTCAAGTAGGTTTTTCCCTCGTGTTGGTTCTCTTACACCTGCCGCAGGCCCAGACGTCCTTCAGGACTTGGCCAGCTCGGTCAGTAGTGGTGCTACTGAGCCACTCTTGGTGATGGACATTGAAGTCCCCCACCCAGAGTACATTCTGTGCCCTTGCTAATCTCAGTGATTCTTCCAAGTGGTGTTCAACATGGAGGAGTACTGTTACATCAGCTGAGGGAGGGCAGTAGGTGTTAATCAGCAGGAGGTTTCCTTGCCCATGCTTGACTTGAAGCCATGAGACTTCATGGGGTCCGGAATCAATGTTGAGGACTCCCAGGGCCACTCCTTCCCGATTGTATTCCACTGTGCCACCACCCCTGGTGGGTCTGTCCTGCCGGTGGGACAGGACATACCCAGGGATGGTGATGGAGGAGTTTGGGACATTGGCTGAAAGGTATGATTCTGTGAGTATGACTATGTCAGGCTGTTGCTTTACTAGTCTGTGGGCCAGCTCTCCTAATTTTGACACAAGTCCCCAGATGTTGGTGAGGAGGACTTTGCAGGGTTGACTGGGCTGGGTGTGCCATTGTCATGTCTGTAGCTGGTGCCGAGATTGATGCCTTGTGGTCTGTCCGGTTTTATTCTTATTGTTTTTCACAACTGAGTGGCTTGCTAGGTCATTTCAGAGGGCAGGTAAGAGTCAACCACATTGCTGTGGGTCTGGAGTCACATATAGTCCAGACCAGGTAAGGATGGCAGATTTCCTTTCCTAAAGGACATTAGTGAACCAGATGGGTTTTTACGACAATCCGGTAGTTTCATGGTCACCATTACCGATACTAGCTTTTTATTCCAGATTTATTTAATTAACTGAATTTAAATTCCCCAGCTGCCGTGGTGGGATTTGAACTCACATCTCCGGATCTTTAGTCCAGGCCTCTGGATTACTAGCCCAGTGACATTACCACGATGCTACCGTTCCCCAGATACTTTAGGCACTAAGGAGCCTCCGAGGTGGGGTCTTGAGCTGAAACTCCGGTTGAGCCTGCCTTTAGTGCAAGATGCCATCTTGCTGAAGGAGTTGAAGCTTGTTCTAGGAACAGCCGCCCGGAGAATCGTTATGGGCAGATTGCCACTTAAATTGACTGCTGGCACTCATTAAGGAGGCTGCACGGCATTTTGGTGGACAGTGCTTGATCTAATGCCCTCTCCTTACACCAACCAGCTGATTGGGAGTAAGCAAGTCATTGCTGAGTTTTTCAAGCGCTACTTAAAGGCATATCACCTTTTACTATTCACTTGCTGCTGGAGGTTTGAAGAAGACTTTTGAAACACATCAAGAGACTTTCTGGGACACTTTGTCCGACTTCACCAACACTCGAGCAACATTTATTCTGGAAATTGTCGGAGGACTTCACCTAAAAAGAGTGAGTGCTGTGTTACTGTACCTTATTGGACATCTCATAGGAGTCACCAGGAGAAAGGGACATGGGTTCCCTTTGGTCTGCAGGAGGAATGGGAGGAGGATATAAGGCCAGACAGTGCAGCACCAGCTGTTAAAGGAATAGGGAAGACAGGAGGGTGAGGTGGACTCCTTCCCCCGTGCGTGTACAGGACACCCCTCCTCCTCTGGACTTCCTCCACCAGAACCTCCAGTGCCGCGTCTGAGAACCTGTGCGCCCTCTCCCTCGGTCCCGGAGCCATCTTGACACATGCCTCTGTGTGTCAGCCAGAGCACTCCACACTTTCAGTGGAAGTGGTAAGTGGAACCCACAAATACTGCTCCATGAAAATTGCATCTAATCAGCGCTTGAGTAATAGCAGGACATTTAGAAAATCACAATACAATCAAGCAGAGTCAACATGGTTTTATGAAAGGGAAATCGCGTTTAACAAATTTACTAGAGTTCTTTGAGGATGTAACGAGCAGGGTGGATAAAGGGGAACCAGTAGATGTGGTGTATTTGGATTTCCAGAAGGCATTCGATAAGGTGCCACATAAAAGGTTACTGCACAAGATAAGAGCTCACGGTGTTGGGGGTAATATATTAGCATGGATGGAGGATTGGCTAACTAACAGAAAACAAAGAGTCGGGATAAATGGGTAATTTTCCGGTTGGCAAACTGTAACTAGTGGGGTGCCAAAGGGATCAGTGCTGGGGCCTCAGCTATTTACAATCTATATTAATGACTTGGATGAAGGGACCATGTGTACTGTAGCCAAATTTGCTGATGCTGCTGATGATAGGTGGGAAAGCAAGTTGTGAGGAGGACACAAAGAGTCTGCAAAGGGATATAGACAGGTTAAGTGAGTGGGCAACTATTTGGCAGATGGAGTATAATGTGGGAAAATGTGAGGCTATCCACTTTGGTAGGAAAAATAAAAAAGCAAATTATTATTTAAATGGAGAGAGACTGCAAAATGCTGTGGTACAGAGGGATCTGGGGGTCCTCGTACATGAAACACAAAAAGTTAGCATGCAGATACAACAAGTAATTAGGAAGGTTAATGGAATGTTGGCCTTTATTGCAAGGGAGATGAAGTATAAAAATAGGGATGTCTTGCTACAACTGTACAGGGCGTTGGTGAGACCACACCTGGAGTACTGCGTGCAGTTTAGGTCTCCTATTTAAGGAGGGATATACTTGCATTGGAGGTAGTTCAGAGAAGGTTCACTAGGTTAATTCCTGAGATGAAGGGGTTGTCTTATGAAGAAAGGTTGAGCAGGTTGGGCCTATACTCATTGGAGTTTAGAAGAATGAGAGGCGATCTTATTGAAACATATAAGATTCTGAGGGGGCTTGACAGGGTAGATGCAGGGAGGATGTTTCCCCTCGTGGGGGAAATCTAGAACTAGGGGGCACAGTTTCAGGATAAGGGGTTGCCTATTTAAAACGGAGATGAGGAGGAATTTATCTCTCAGAGGGTCGTGAATCTTTGGAATTCTCTACCCCAGAGAGCTGTGGAGGCGGAGTCATTGAATATATTCAAGGCGGAGATAGACAGATATTTGCGCTACAGGGGAGTCAAGGGTTATGGGGAGCAGGCGGGAAAGTGGAGTTAAGGCCAAGATCAGATCAGCCATAATCTTACTGAATGGCGGAGCAGGCTCGAGGGACCGATGGTCTACGCCTGCTTCTATTTCTTATGTTCTTATGAGTGCTAAACCTGCAGTGGCTTCAAATTCGATAGCCCACGAAAATGGGCGTGGGGATCGTGATGCGTGCACCCTGTGATCTTCGTGCTGCCTACTAATTACAATGACTATAGCATTCAGCCCAATGCTGAACGCAATGCTGAGTGGTTGAACGCTCAGCAGGGGGCCCAAGTTCATGCGAGGCTGGCTCCAATTAAAACTAGCCTCCACTTCTAAAAGGCAGTCTGTACCTCTTAAAGGGGAGGTGCATTCTGCCAGCAGCAGCTGATGCAACTGCTTGTGGAGGCAAGGCTCAGAAAGAAAAAGAGTGAATAATGGCTCAACAGAGACCAGGCTCCAAGGTTCTTGAACGCAGCACAAGAGGCCTCAGAGCAGGGGTGGGAAAGGAGGAGACTGGTCCTCTATCCGCAGGGTGCCAGGAGGCCCTCCAGACACACACTGCGAAGGTAGTGGGAGAAGATAGCCAACGAGGTCAATGCCAGAAGTCTTGCCCCGAGTGCATGGATACAGAGACAAAAGAAGTTTAATGACCTCACAGGAGTGGTCAAGGTCAGTGAATGCATCTTCAATCCTGTCTCCCGCTAACTGCACCACTAGCCTCACAAACTGTTCAATGCACCACACGCCCATCACTAACCGAACAACAATCACAAAAATCACGTCTCAAACCTCACATTCATATATTCACGACACCCTCAAACATCTACGACTGTCACAAGCCTCACATCTACATCTCACACTTTGCACATGCTGCCAGCTATTCAACTATGACAGGAACATCAGCCAAACACATTGCACCATAATCATTGACACACTTCATCCAAACACAAGCACCACACTCACTGACACACACATCACCCAAACACATTGCACCACACTCACTGACACACACATCACCCAAACACATTGCACCACACTCACTGACACACACATCACCCAAACACATTGCACCACAGTCACCGACACATTTCACCAAACACATTGCATCACACTCAATGACAAACACATCACCCAAACACATTGCATCACACTCACTGACAAACTTCAGCCAAACACGTTGCACCAAACTTACTGACACACATCACCCAAACACATTGCACCACACTCACTGACACACAACTACCCAAACACATTGCACCACACTCACTGACACACAACTACCCAAACACATTGCACCACACTCACTGACACAATTCACCCAAACGCATTACACCACACTCACTGACACACACATCACCCAAACACATTGCATCACACTCACTGACAAACTTCAGCCAAACACGTTGCACCAAACTTACTGACACACTTCACCCAAACACACTGCACCACACTCACTGACACACACATCACCCAAACACATTGCACCACACTCACTGACACATTTCACCCAAACACATTGCACCACACTCACTGACACACTTCACCCAAACACATTACACCACACTCACTGACACACATCACCCAAACACATTGCACCACACTCACTGACACACACGTCACCCAAACACATTGCACCACACTCACTGATACACATCACCCAAACACATTGCACCACACTCACTGACACACACTTCACCCAAACACACTGCACCACACTCACTGACACACACATCACCCAAACACATTGCACCACACTCACTGACACACACATCACCCAAACACATTGCACCACACTCACTGACACACATCACCCAACCACATTGCACCACACTCACTGACACTCACATCACCCAAACACATTGCAGTACAGTCACTGACACACTTCACCCAAACACATTGCACCATACTCACTGACACACTTCACCCAAACACATTGCACGACACTCACTGACAGTCACATCACCCAAACACATTGCACGACACTCACTGACACAAGTCACCCAAACACATTGCACCACTCTCACTGACAAACATCACCCAAACACATTGCACCACATTCACTGACACACTTTCCCCAAACAAATTGCACCGCACTCTCTGACACACTTCACCCAAACGCATTGCACCAATCTCACTGACACGCACATCACCCAAACACATTGCACCACACTCACTGACACACACATCACCCAAACACATTGCACCACACTCACTGACACACATATCACCCAAACATATTGCACCACACTCACTGACAAACTTCAACCAAACACATTGCACCATGACGTAATAAAGACTCACTACGCACTTGAACATAAAGCAAGGCTTTAATCAACTTGTAACAAAACATGGAGGTCTAGTTAGCAGTCACTAGCTTCCTGTTTCCAGATTGTCTCTGCCCAAGGTGGGCCCATGCCTGAGTATTTATACTCCCTGGACGGCGCCCCAGCTGGCCACCCAGTAGTACTTCCTGAGTTGTTACTTGCGATTTATGACATTCTTCCTCCCTAAAAGGTTTGGAAGTCCAGTCTTCCTTTAACGGACAAGGCGGACCAGAAATAGCCGCAGTCGTTTAGCTCTCTGCTTGTGACTGGAAGGCACGTCTCCCCGGACCGTGTCCTGGTCCCTGGGTCGCTTGGCCCGTACCGGTAAGTCAGTAGAGTCCGCGTCATCTTGATCATCCTGTGGTGGACTGGGAAGATCATGACTCCGGGTGCGGGTCCCCACAGGTGCTGAGCTGGCCTCATCCCGGGTCGTGGCTGGAGATTGTCCGGCGTCCTGGTTTCGGGTGGCCATCCTACGGGAAGCGTGCAGCTCCCTGAGTTGATCCGGTAGCGTTGCCGGCAGATCCCCCGATGTCCCAGGCGGGGCGTCATTTTCATAGGGGTGAGGAGTGTTGATATCATTGTCGGGGGATCCTTCATCATTCGGGCCCGTGTGACCGGTTGGGCAGGGAGCCAGATCTCGGAGCGAGACGGTGGTCTCCCGGCCATCAGGGTACCGTACGTGTGCATACGTGGGGTTTACCTCCGTTAACTCCACCTCGTCAACGAGAGGGTCGTTTTTGGCAGACCGGACGAACCTCCGGAGTAGTACCGGGCCTGGAGCCACCAACCATGACGGTAGAGACGTCCCATGTGTAGAGTGACGCCGGAATTTGAAGAATCGCTCATGAGGCGTGACATTAGTAGATGTGGAGAGAAGAGACCTGATAGAGTGTAACGCGTCGGGGAGCACCGTTTCCCACTGCTGGTCCGGCAGGTTGCGTGACCTTAGTGCCAGACGGACAGCGTTCCAGATGATGGCATTGTATCGTTCAACCTGTCCGTTACCGATTGGGTGATATGGTGTCGTCCTACTTGAGGCGATTCCCCGTTGGGAGAGATAACTTTTAAGTTCACTCGACATAAAGGAGGGACCCCGATCAGTGTGGATAAAATTGGCCGTCCCGCAAAGGGAAAAGACCTGATCGAGGCATTTAATTACCGTAGAGGTAAGCATATTAGGGCAGGGGAAGGCGAAGGGAAAGCGTGAATACTCGTCCACCATCGTAAGTAGGTAGGTGTTCCTTGTCGACGAAGGCAATGGCCCTTTAAAGTCTATGCTGAGCCTCTGCATAGGCTGCATTGCATGTATGAGTAAGCCATCTGATGGGCGAAAGAATTGTGGTTTCAATTCTGCACAAATCCTACAGGAGGAGCATGTTTTCTTTACGTCCTCAGTTGAAAATGGTAGATTTTTGGAGCGCACAAAGTGCAACATGCGGGTCACACCAGGATGGCATAAGTCCATATGCAAATCCGCCAGAGTCGACGTTGACATTGAGGAGCAAAATGCCCGTGTGAAGGTATCTGGGGTCACGTTCTGTTTGCCGGGTCGGTAACAGATAGTATATCCAAAGGCAGCCAGCTCCATCCTCCAGAGTTGAATTTTATTATTTTTGATTTTCGTGCGCCTCCGGTTATCCAACATGAAGGCCACAGAGCGCTGGTCAGTTATAAGCGTAAAATGACGCCGAGCAAGAAAATGACCCCATTGGCGTACAGCCTCGATGATGGCCGTAGCCTCCTTCTCGACGGGGGGGTAATGGAGCTCGCTACCCTGCAAGGTTCTGGATAGGAATGCCACGGGTCGGCCACCTTGATTCACGTCATGCTCCTTTTGATCATGGCCGGCAATAGTGATATTGTCTAAATACGGAAAGGTATCCGTCAAGTTCTCTTGCCAGACTAGGCCATCCATGGCCCGTTGGAAGACGGCCACCCCATTGGTGACCCCGAATGGAAGGCGGCGAAACTGGAAAAGCCGACCATTGGCCTCAAAGGCCGTATACTTCTTGTCGGAGTCTTGCAGTGGCACCTGATGGTACGCGCTTTTTAAATCGAAGGTCGAGAATACCTTGTATTTGGCAAGGTTGTTGACCATGTCATCTATGCGTGGCAGCGGGTAGGCATCCAGATCGGTATATAGATTAATAGTCTGCGAATAATCGATACACAGACGTTTTTTATGTTGTTTTAAGGGATTCCTCACGATGACGACCTGAGCCCGCCAGGGAGATGAACATGGCTCGATAATACCGTCGACTAAAAGGCGAGAGATTTCCGCCTCAATAAACGATCGATCATCTTGGCTAAAGCGCCGCGATTTGGTGGCTATGGGTTTACAGCGGGGGGGAAGATTGGCAAACAGGGAGGGTTCACCGAGTAAGGCCGCCGAGAGTGCACAAAACGGCACCTTAGAAATGGTAAGCTCCGGCCTTGACCCTCCAAACTCAAAAGTGATCTTCTTGTGCTGCTTCTGGAAGTCCTGTCCCAGAAGCACATCGCTGCATAAGTTTGCGAGTACTCCGAGCCGGGTGGAGAGATACGTGCGGCCGTTGAGGATGAGGTTGACCAGACAGAAGCCAGAAGAATTGGTGGTCAGAGTCGTCAGAGCCATTGCAATCTCCCTGTCCGAGGGATAAATGTGCAGTTTTAACCTGTTGACAGCCCGCTTACTAATGAAGCTGTCAGAGCTGCAGGAGTCGATTAGCGCGCTTAGAGTGTGCCCATTTACTGAAACCTTCGTGGCTGCATGGGACAAACTTTGGGGAAAAACAGCCGTGATGGGAGGAGGGGCAATTTTCCCTTCGGCAACTGTAGCCTTAACAGTAGTTCTTGGGGGAGGAGCAGCTCCATAGATAGCAGCTGTGAAGCTAACAGGAGCTCTCGATCGGTATACTTTAGAGGAGCGGCCTTTCTTGTTAGCAAAGGCCCGTGACTGGCATACCTTGGAAAAGTGTCCTTTCTTGCTGCAATGATTGCAGGTCACATTACGAGCCGGGCAAAATTTTCTGTGATGGCACGCCCCTCCACAAAAGAAACACTTTCTTCCTGATTGCCAGGATGCTGCTAGGGCGGGGTCATCATCAGCGAAGGCCTCTAGGGTAGGGTCGTCGACTGTTAGAGTAGAGTCAACATCAGTGGGGGCATCCGCCCGAGACCTACCGAAAGACTCATTAAAGGAGATAGCCGCCGCCCGTGCACGTGGTGGGAGATAAGTGTCTGCATTTTTCTTGGCCAAGTCCAAGGAACACGCCTGGTCATAAGCAGCCCGTAAATTGAGGGTTTCATTTTCCAGCAGGCGCTGACGTATAAAAGGGGACGCGATTCCATTGATAAAGGAATCGCGGATTAGTTCCTCTTGATACTGTTCAGCTGAAACTGCTTTAAGGTTACAATCCTTGCTGAGCCTGCGAAGTTTCTGGAGAAATTCATCGAGTGATTCCCCAGGCTGCTGCCGAGTTGTGGCCAGTAGGTGTCGAGCAAAGATTTCATTTGGGGACTTGACATATAGCTGCTGTAAGATTTCGATAGCAGTGTCATAGTCTATACAGTCCTCAATATAATCATACACATGAGGAGACACGTAGTTGATAAGCATTCGTAACTTATTAGGGACATCCGCCCCACATTCTTCAAGAAAGTTGCTAAAGGTACGAAACCAATGCTTCCATACCTTTGCTGCCGCAGGTGCATTCGGGTCCAGGTCGAGACGAGCGGGTCTAAGGAGTTTTTCCATGATGGATCAGTTTCTTGCCCAAGTTCCCTTCTGTGGTTCGAGTTGCAGCTGGTTGTTCCGAATCACCCAAAGCGTGGAGACGATATCAAGTTGATTAAATTGACGTAATAAAGACTCACTACGCACTTGAACATAAAGCAAGGCTTTAATCAACTTGTAACAAAACATGGAGGTCTAGTTAGCAGTCACTAGCTTCCTGTTTCCAGATTGTCTCTGCCCAAGGTGGGCCCATGCCTGAGTATTTATACTCCCTGGACGGCGCCCCAGCTGGCCACCCAGTAGTACTTCCTGAGTTGTTATTTGCGATTTATGACACACCACACTCACTGACACACACAACATCCAAACACATTGCACGACCCTCACTGACACACATCACCCCAAAACATTGCACCACACTCACTGACACACTTCACCCAAACACATTGCACCATACTCACTGACACACACATCACCCAAACACATTGCACCACACTCACTGACACACACATCACCCAAACGCATTGCACCACACTCACTGACACACATCAGCCAAACACATTGCACCACACTCACTGACACACACATCACCCAAACACATTGCACCACACTCACTGACACACATATCACCCAAACATATTGCACCACACTCACTGAGACACACATCACCCAAACACATTGCACCACACTCACTGACACACACATCACCCAAACACATTGCACCACACTCACTGACAAAAATCAGCCAAACACATTGCACCACACTCACTGACACACATCACCCAAACACATTGCAACACACTCACTGACACACTCATCCCCCAATCACATTGCACCACAGTCACTGACACACACATCAGCCAAACACATTGCACCACACTCACTGTCACACACGTCACCCAAACACATTGCACCACACTCACTGACACACACATCACCCAAACACATTGCACCACACTCACTGACACATTTCACCCAAACATATTGCAGCACACTTACTGACACACTTCACCCAAACACATTGCACCACACTCACTGACACACTTCAACCAAACACATTGCACGACACTCACTGACAGACGCATCACCCAAACACATTGCACCACACTCTCTGACACACTTCACCCAAACACATTGCACGACATTCAATGTCAGACACATCACCCAAACACATTGCACCACACTTACTGACAGACGTCACCCAAACACATTGCACCACACTCACTGACACACATCACCCAAACACATTGCACCACACTCACTGACACACTTCATCCAAACACATTGCACCACACTCACTGACACACTTCCCCCAAACACATTGCACCGCACTCTCTGACACACTTCACCCAAACACATTGCACCACACTCACTGACACACTTCCCCCAAACACATTGCACCGCACTCTCTGACACACTTCATCCAAACACATTGCACCACACTCACTGACACACACATCACCCAAACACATTGCACCACATTCACTGACACAGACTTTACCGAAACACATTGAATCACGCTCACTGACACACACACCATCCAAACACATTGCACCACACTCACTGACACACACATATCACCCAAACACATTGCACCACACTCACTGACACACATCACCCAAACACAGTGCACCACAATCACTGACACACATATCACCCAAACACATTGCACCACACTCACTGAAACACTTCACCCAAACACAATGCACCACAGTCACTGACAAACTTCAACCAAACACATTGCACCACACTCACTGACACACACAACATCCAAACACATTGCACGACACTCACTGACACACATCACCCCAAAACATTGCACCACACTCACTGACACACTTCACCCAAACACATTGCACCATACTCACTGACACACACATCACCCAAACACATTGCACCACACTCACTGACACACACATCACCCAAACACATTGCACCACAGTCACTGACACACATCACCCAAACACATTGCACCGCAATCTCTGACACACTTCACCCAAACGCATTGCACGACACTCACTGACACACATCACCCAAACCCATTGCACCACACTCACTGACACACTTCACCCAAACACACTGCACCAAACTCACTTACACACTTCACCCAAACACATTGCACCACACTCACTGACACACTTCACCCAAACACATTGCACCACACTCATTGACACACACATCACCCAAACACATTGCACCACACTCACTGACACACTTCACCCAAACACACTGCACCAAACTCACTTACACACTTCACCCAAACACAATGGCCCAGAAATTGATCTCGCTCTGTTCCCGCGGGGGTAAGCCTTCCCCGCGATGTCTCACCTCGCTTATGCTTTTTCTGATCCAGCTCGCACGAACTTGATGTTCCAGACATCAGCTGTGCTGGGCTTGCGTATCCCAGCGGCGTAGTTAATTCGTGCGAGCTGTGGGATCACGTGACTCAGTTAGAGCCAATGGCAGCACACCATCTTCCATTCATGGCTGTGAGACTCATGAATCTTACACCCCCCCAAAATAACAGCTAAACCTCAATTAAATTTTAAAAAAAACCCATCACATTAATAAAATAAGTATAGTTAATTAAATTAACCATTTTAAATAAAAAATTAAATTTTTGAAAAAATTTAAAATCTTTTAAAAAGTTATAAAAATAAACTTACCTGTCTTTAAAGTCTATAAAAAAGATATACCTGTAAAAAAAATTTCAAAAAAATACTTAATTCACTACTTACCTTCTTAAAAGCGGGTCTTACTCCTCCTTTTTACATTTCCAAAATCTTCCCTACTTACCTGCGCGTCCAAAGCATGAAGTGCACAGCGTGCGCGCAGCCTGTAGCGCGCACGCGATGCACCCAGGCCCCGCCCCCTTTTCGGAAGAGCAATTGCCGGTTTTCAGCGCATGCGCAGGGCATGCAGAAAACCGGCAATTGGAGTGGGAATACGCGAGAGTATGCAGTGCGTACTCTCGCGTCCCGGGATCAATTTTCGGCCCATTGCACCACACTCACTGTCACACTTCACCCAAACACATTGCACCACACTCATTGACACACACATCACCCAAACACATTGCACCACATCACTGACACACTTCACTCAAACACATTGCACCACTCTCACTGACACACACATCACCCAAACACATTGCACCACACTCACTGACACACTTCACCCAAACACATTGCAGCACACTCACTGACACACACATCACCCAAACACATTGCACCACACTCACTGACACACTTCACTCAAACACATTGCACCACTCTCACTGACACAAACATCACCGAAACACATTGCACCACACTCACTGACACACATCACCCAAACACATTGCACACACTCACTGACACACATCACCCAAACACATTGCACCACACTCACTGACACACACATCACCCAAACACATTGCACCACACTCACTGACACACTTCACCCAAACACATTGCACCACACTCACTGACACACTTCATCCAAACACATTGCAGACACACTCACTGACACACTTCACCCAAACACATTGAACCACACTCACTGACACACACATCACCCAAACACATCGAACCACACTCACTGACACACATCACACAAACACATTGCACCACACTCACTGCCACACACATCACCCAAACACATTGCACCACACTCACTGACACACTTCACCCAGCACATTGCACCACACTCACTGACACACTTCACCCAAACACATTGCACCACACTCACTGACAAACACATCACCCTAACACATTGCACCACACTCACTGACACACATCACCCAAACTCATTGCACAAAACCAACTGACACACTTCACCCATACACATTGCACCACACTCACTGACACACACATCACCCACACACATTGCACCACACTCAATGACACACTTCACTCAAACACATTGCACCACACTCACTGACACACATCACCCAAACACATTGCACCACACTCACTAACACACACGTCACACAAACACATTGCAAAACACTCACTGACACACATCACCCAAACACATTGCACCACACTCACTGACACACTTCACCCAAACACATTGCACCACACTCTCTGACACACTTCACACAAACACATTGCACCACTCTCACTGACACACACATCACCCAAACACATTGCACCACATCACTGACACACTTCACTCAAACACATTGCACCACTCTCACTGACACAAACATCACCCAAACACATTGCACCACACTCACTGACACACACATCACCCAAACACATTGCACCACACTCACTGACACACTTCACCCAAACACATTGCACCACACTCTCTGACACACTTCACACAAACACATTGCACCACTCTCACTGACACACACATCACCCAAACACATTGCACCACAGTCACTGACACACATTACCCAAACACTTTAGACCACACTCACTGACACACATATCACCCAAACATATTCCACCACAGTCACTGAGACACACATCACCCAAACACATTGCACCACACTCACTGACACACACATCAACCAAACACATTGCACCACACTCAATGACACACACATCACCCAAGCACATTGCACCACACTCACTGACACACATCACCCAAACACATTGCACCACACTCAATGACACACTTCACTCAAACACATTGCACCGCACTCACTGACACACTTCACCCAAACACATTCCACCAAACTCACTTACACACTTCACCCAAACACATTGCACCACACTCACTGACACACTTCACACAAACACATTGCACCACACTCATTGACACACACATCACCCAAACACATTGCACCACATCACTGACACACTTCACTCAAACACATTGCACCACTCTCACTGACACAAACATCACCCAAACACATTGCACCACACTCACTGACACACTTCACCCAAACACATTGCACCACACTCTCTGACACACTTCACACAAACACATTGCACCACTCTCACTGACACACACATCACCCAAACACATTGCACCACAGTCACTGACACACATTACCCAAAAATTTTAGACCACACTCACTGACACACATATCATCCAAACATATTGCACCACAGTCACTGAGACACACATCACCCAAACACATTGCACCACACTCACTGACACACACATCACCCAAACACATTGCACCACACTCACTGACACACATCAGCCAAACACATTGCACCACACTCACTGACACACACGTCACCCAAACACATTGCACCGCACTTACTGACACACTTCACCCAAACACATTGCACCACACTCACTGACACACTTCACCCAAACACATTGCACGACACTCACTGACAGACACATCACCCAAACACATTGCACCACACTCACTGACACACTTTACTCAAACACATTGCACCAAACTCACTGACACACTTCACCCAAACACATTGCACCAAACTCACTTACACACTTCACCCAAACACATTGCACCACACTCACTGACACACATCACCCAAACACATTGCACCACACTCACTGACACTCACATCACCCAAACACATTGCACCACACTCACTGACACACATCAGCCAAACACATTGCACCACACTCACTGACACACACGTCACCCAAACACATTGCACCGCACTTACTGACACACTTCACCCAAACACATTGCACCACACTCACTTACACACTTCACCCAAACACATTGCACCACACTCATTGACACACACATCACCCAAACACATTGCACCACATCACTGACACACTTCACTCAAACACATTGCACCACTCTCACTGACACAAACATCACCCAAACACATTGCACCACACTCACTGACACACTTCACCCAAACACATTGCACCACACTCTCTGACACACTTCACACAAACACATTGCACCACTCTCACTGACACACACATCACCCAAACACATTGCACCACAGTCACTGCCACACATTACCCAAACATTTTAGACCACACTCACTGACACACATATCATCCAAACATATTGCACCACAGTCACTGAGACACACATCACCCAAACACATTGCACCACACTCACTGACACACACATCACCCAAACACATTGCACCACACTCACTGACACACATCGGCCAAACACATTGCACCACACTCACTGACACACACGTCACCCAAACACATTGCACCGCACTTACTGACACACTTCACCCAAACACATTGCACCACACTCACTGACACACTTCACCCAAACACATTGCACGACACTCACTGACAGACACATCACCCAAACACATTGCACCACACTCAATGACACACTTTACTCAAACACATTGCACCACACTCACTGACACACTTCACCCAAACACATTGCACCAAACTCACTTACACACTTCACCCAAACACATTGCACCACACTCACTGACACACTTCACCCAAACACATTGCACCACACTCACTGACACACACATCAACCAAACACATTGCACCACACTCACTGACACACTTCACCCAAACACATTGCACCACACTCATTGACACACACATCACCCAAACACATTGCACCACATCACTGACACACTTCACTCAAACACATTGCACCACACTCATTGACACACACATCACCCAAACACATTGCACCACATCACTGACACACTTCACTCAAACACATTGCACCACACTCATTGACACACTTCACCCAAGCACATTGCACCACACACACTGACACACATCACCCAAACACATTGCACCACACTCAATGACACACTTCACTCAAACACATTGCACCACACTCACTGACACACTTCACCTAAACACATTGCACGACACTCTCTGACACACTTCACCCAAACACATTGCACCACACTCACTGACACACACATCACCCAAACGCATTGCACCACAATCACTGACACACATTACCCAAACACTTTAGACCACACTCACTGACACACATATCACCCAAACATATTGCACCACAGTCACTGAGACACACATCACCCAAACACATTGCACCACACTCACTGACACACACATCACCCAAACACATTGCACCACACTCATTGACACACATCAGCCAAACACATTGCACCACACTCACTGACACACATATCACCCAAACATATTGCACCACAGTCACTGAGACACACATCACCCAAACACATTGCACCACACTCACTGACACACACATCACCCAAACACATTGCACCACACTCACTGACACACATCAGCCAAACACATTGCACCACACTCACTGACACACACGTCACCCAAACACATTGCACCACACTCACTGACACACATCACTCAAACACATTGCACCACACTCACTGACACACATTACCCAAACACTTTAGACCACACTCACTGACACACATATCACCCAAACATATTGCACCACAGTCACTGAGACACACATCACCCAAACACATTGCACCACACTCACTGACACACACATCACCCAAACACATTGCACCACACTCACTGACACACATCAGCCAAACACATTGCACCACACTCACTGACACACACATCACCCAAACACATTGCACCACAGTCACTGACACACATTACCCAAACACTTTAGACCACACTCACTGACACACATATCACCCAAACATATTGCACCACAGTCACTGAGACACACATCACCCAAACACATTGCACCACACTCACTGACACACACATCACCCAAACACATTGCACCACACTCACTGACACACATCAGCCAAACACATTGCACCACACTCACTGACACACACGTCACCCAAACACATTGCACCACCCTCACTGACACACATCACCCAAACACATTGCACCACACTCACTGTCAGACATCACCCAAACACATTGCACGACACTCACTGACACACACATCACCCAAACACATTGCACCACACTCACTGACACACACATCACCCAAACACATTGCACCACACTCACTGACACACACATCACCCAAACACATTGCACCACACTCACTGACACACACATCACCCAAACACATTGCACCACACTCACTGACACACTTCACCCAAACACATTGCACCACACTCACTGACACACTTCACCCAAACACATTGCACGACACTCACTGACAGACACATCACCCAAACACATTGCACCACACTCACTGACACACATCAGCCAAACACATTGCACCACACTCACTGACACACATATCACCCAAACATATTGCACCACAGTCACTGAGACACACATCACCCAAACACATTGCACCACACTCACTGACACACACATCACCCTAACACATTGCACCACACTCACTGACACACATCAGCCAAACACATTGCACCACACTCACTGACACACACGTCACCCAAACACATTGCACCACACTCACTGACACACATCACCCAAACACATTGCACCACACTCACTGACACACATTACCCAAACACTTTAGACCACACTCACTGACACACATATCACCCAAACATATTGCACCACAGTCACTGAGACACACATCACCCAAACACATTGCACCACACTCACTGACACACACATCACCCAAACACATTGCACCACACTCACTGACACACATCAGCCAAACACATTGCCCCACAGTCACTGACACACATTACCCAAACACTTTAGACCACACTCACTGACACACATATCACCCAAACATATTGCACCACAGTCACTGAGACACACATCACCCAAACACATTGCACCACACTCACTGACACACACATCACCCAAACACATTGCACCACACTCACTGACACACATCAGCCAAACACATTGCACCACACTCACTGACACACACGTCACCCAAACACATTGCACCACACTCACTGACACACATCACCCAAACACATTGCACCACACTCACTGTCAGACATCACCCAAACACATTGCACCACACTCACTGACACACACATCACCCAAACACATTGCACCACACTCACTGACACACACATCACCCAAACACATTGCACCACACTCACTGACACACACATCACCCAAACACATTGCACCACACTCACTGACACACACATCACCCAAACACATTGCACCACACTCACTGACACACTTCACCCAAACACATTGCACCACACTCACTGACACACTTCACCCAAACACATTGCACGACACTCACTGACAGACACATCACCCAAACACATTGCACCACACTCACTGACACACATCACCCAAACACATTGCACCACACTCACTGACACACGTCACCCAAATACATTGCACCACACTCACTGACACACATCACCCAAACACATTGCACCACAGTCACTGACACACTTCACCCAAACACATTGCATCACACTCACTGACACACATCACCCAAACACATTGCACCACACTCACTGACACACTTCCCCCAAACACATTGCACCGCACTCTCTGACACACTTCATCCAAACACATTGCACCATGCTCACTGACACACACATCATCCAAATACATTGCACCACATTCACTGACACACTTCAACCAAACACATTGCACCACACTCACTGACACACTTCACCCAAACACATTGCAACACACTCACTGACACAGACTTTACCCAAACACATTGCACGACACTCACTGACAGACACATCACCCAAACACATTGCACCACACTCACTGACACACTTCACCCAAACACATTGCACGACACTCACTGACAGACACATCACCCAAACACATTGCACCACACTCACTGACACACATCACCCAAACACATTGCACCACACTCACTGACACACGTCACCCAAACACATTGCACCACACTCACTGACACACTTCACCCAAACACATTGCACCGCACTCACTGACACACTTCACCCAAACACATTGCACCACACTCATTGACACACACATCACCCAAACACATTGCACCACATCACTGACACACTTCCCCCAAACACATTGCACCACTCTCTCTGACACACACATCACCCAAACACATTGCACCACATCACTGACACACTTCACTCAAACACATTGCACCACACTCACTGACACACTTCACCCAAACACATTGCACCACACTCAATGACACACTTCACTCAAACACATTGCACCACACTCACTGACACACTTCACCCAAACACATTGCACCAAACTCACTTACACACTTCTCCCAAACACATTGCACCACACTCACTGACACACTTCACCCAAACACATTGCAGCACACTCTCTGACACACACATCACCCAAACACATTGCACCACAGTCACTGACACACATTACCCAAACATTTTAGACCACACTTACTGACACACATATCATCCAAACATATTGCACCACAGTCACTGAGACACACATCACCCAAACACATTGCACCACACTCACTGACACACACATCACCCAAACACATTGCACCACACTCACTGACACACATCAGCCAAACACATTGCACCACACTCACTGACATACACGTCACCCAAACACATTGCACCGCACTTACTGACACACTTCACCCAAACACATTGCACCACACTCACTGACACACTTCACCCAAACACATTGCACGACACTCACTGACAGACACATCACCCAAACACATTGCACCACACTCAATGACACACTTTACTCAAACACATTGCACCACACTCACTGACACACTTCACCCAAACACATTGCACCAAACTCACTTACACACTTCACCCAAACACATTGCACCACACTCACTGACACACTTCACCCAAACACATTGCACCACACTCACTGACACACACATCAAAAAAACACATTGCACCACACTCACTGACACACTTCACCCAAACACATTGCACCACACTCATTGACACACACATCACCCAAACACATTGCACCACATCACTGACACACTTCACTCAAACACATTGCACCACACTCATTGACACACACATCACCCAAACACATTGCACCACATCACTGACACACTTCACTCAAACACATTGCACCACTCTCACGGACACACTTCACCCAAGCACATTGCACCACACACACTGACACACATCACCCAAACACATTGCACCACACTCAATGACACACTTCACTCAAACACATTGCACCACACTCACTGACACACTTCAGCCAAACACATTGCACCAAACTCACTTACACACTTCTCCCAAACACATTGCACCACACTCACTGACACACTTCACCCAAACACATTGCAGCACACTCTCTGACACACACATCAACCAAACACATTGCACCACATCACTGACACACTTCACTCAAACACATTGCACCACACTCACTGACACACTTCACCTAAACACATTGCACGACACTCTCTGACACACTTCACCCAAACACATTGCACCACACTCACTGACACACACATCACCCAAACGCATTGCACCACAGTCACTGACACACATTACCCAAACACTTTAGACCACACTCACTGACACACATATCACCCAAACATATTGCACCACAGTCACTGAGACACACATCACCCAAACACATTGCACCACACTCACTGACACACACATCACCCAAACACATTGCACCACACTCACTGACACACATCAGCCAAACACATTGCACCACACTCACTGACACACATATCACCCAAACATATTGCACCACAGTCACTGAGACACACATCACCCAAACACATTGCACCACACTCACTGACACACACATCACCCAAACACATTGCACCACACTCACTGACACACATCAGCCAAACACATTGCACCACACTCACTGACACACACGTCACCCAAACACATTGCACCACACTCACTGACACACATCATCCAAACACATTGCACCACACTCACTGACACACATTACCCAAACACTTTAGACCACACTCACTGACACACATATCACCCAAACATATTGCACCACAGTCACTGAGACACACATCACCCAAACACATTGCACCACACTCACTGACACACACATCACCCAAACACATTGCACCACACTCACTGACACACATCAGCCAAACACATTGCACCACACTCACTGACACACACATCACCCAAACACATTGCACCACAGTCACTGACACACATTACCCAAACACTTTAGACCACACTCACTGACACACATATCACCCAAACATATTGCACCACAGTCACTGAGACACACATCACCCAAACACATTGCACCACACTCACTGACACACACATCACCCAAACACATTGCACCACACTCACTGACACACATCAGCCAAACACATTGCACCACACTCACTGACACACACGTCACCCAAACACATTGCACCACCCTCACTGACACACATCACCCAAACACATTGCACCACACTCACTGTCAGACATCACCCAAACACATTGCACGACACTCACTGACACACACATCACCCAAACACATTGCACCACACTCACTGACACACACATCACCCAAACACATTGCACCACACTCACTGACACACACATCACCCAAACACATTGCACCACACTCACTGACACACACATCACCCAAACACATTGCACCACACTCACTGACACACTTCACCCAAACACATTGCACCACACTCACTGACACACTTCACCCAAACACATTGCACGACACTCACTGACAGACACATCACCCAAACACATTGCACCACACTCACTGACACACATCAGCCAAACACATTGCACCACACTCACTGACACACATATCACCCAAACATATTGCACCACAGTCACTGAGACACACATCACCCAAACACATTGCACCACACTCACTGACACACACATCACCCTAACACATTGCACCACACTCACTGACACACATCAGCCAAACACATTGCACCACACTCACTGACACACACGTCACCCAAACACATTGCACCACACTCACTGACACACATCACCCAAACACATTGCACCACACTCACTGACACACATTACCCAAACACTTTAGACCACACTCACTGACACACATATCAGCCAAACATATTGCACCACAGTCACTGAGACACACATCACCCAAACACATTGCACCACACTCACTGACACACACATCACCCAAACACATTGCACCACACTCACTGACACACATCAGCCAAACACATTGCACCACAGTCACTGACACACATTACCCAAACACTTTAGACCACACTCACTGACACACATATCACCCAAACATATTGCACCACAGTCACTGAGACACACATCACCCAAACACATTGCACCACACTCACTGACACACACATCACCCAAACACATTGCACCACACTCACTGACACACATCAGCCAAACACATTGCACCACACTCACTGACACACACGTCACCCAAACACATTGCACCACACTCACTGACACACATCACCCAAACACATTGCACCACACTCACTGTCAGACATCACCCAAACACATTGCACCACACTCACTGACACACACATCACCCAAACACATTGCACCACACTCACTGACACACACATCACCCAAACACATTGCACCACACTCACTGACACAAACATCACCCAAACACATTGCACCACACTCACTGACACACTTCACCCAAACACATTGCACCACACTCACTGACACACTTCACCCAAACACATTGCACGACACTCACTGACAGACACATCACCCAAACACATTGCACCACACTCACTGACACACATCACCCAAACACATTGCACCACACTCACTGACACACGTCACCCAAATACATTGCACCACACTCACTGACACACATCACCCAAACACATTGCACCACAGTCACTGACACACATCACCCAAACACATTGCACCACACTCACTGACACACTTCCCCCAAACACATTGCACCGCACTCTCTGACACACTTCATCCAAACACATTGCACCATGCTCACTGACACACACATCATCCAAATACATTGCACCACATTCACTGACACACTTCAACCAAACACATTGCACCACACTCACTGACACACTTCACCCAAACACATTGCAACACACTCACTGACACAGACTTTACCCAAACACATTGCACGACACTCACTGACAGACACATCACCCAAACACATTGCACCACACTCACTGACACACTTCACCCAAACACATTGCACGACACTCACTGACAGACACATCACCCAAACACATTGCACCACACTCACTGACACACATCACCCAAACACATTGCACCACACTCACTGACACACGTCACCCAAACACATTGCACCACACTCACTGACACACTTCACCCAAACACATTGCACCGCACTCACTGACACACTTCACCCAAACACATTGCACCACACTCATTGACACACACATCACCCAAACACATTGCACCACATCACTGACACACTTCCCCCAAACACATTGCACCACTCTCTCTGACACACACATCACCCAAACACATTGCACCACATCACTGACACACTTCACTCAAACACATTGCACCACACTCACTGACACACTTCACCCAAACACATTGCACCACACTCAATGACACACTTCACTCAAACACATTGCACCACACTCACTGACACACTTCACCCAAACACATTGCACCAAACTCACTTACACACTTCTCCCAAACACATTGCACCACACTCACTGACACACTTCACCCAAACACATTGCAGCACACTCTCTGACACACACATCACCCAAACACATTGCACCACAGTCACTGACACACATTACCCAAACACTTTAGACCACACTCACTGACACACATATCACCCAAACATATTGCACCACAGTCACTGAGATACACATCACCCAAACACATTGCACCACACTCACTGACACACACATCACCCAAACACATTGCACCACACTCACTGACACACATCA
>JASTWF010000497.1:0-116748 GCA_030390025.1 Squalus acanthias | reverse complement strand
GCAGATACTGTTCACTGACCAGGGGGCAGATACTGTTCACTGACCAATGGGCAGATACTGTTACCTGACCAGGGGGCAGATACTGTTCAGTCACCAGGGGAGCAGATACTGTTCACTGACAAGGGGAGCAGATACTGTTCACTGACATGGGGAGCAGATACTGTTAACTGACCAGGGGTCAGATACTGTTCACTGATCAGGGGTGGAGATACTCCTCACTGACCAGGGGAGCAGATACTGTTCACTGACCAGGGGGCAGATACTGTTCACTGACCAGGGGGGAGATACTGTTCCCTGACAAGGGGCAGATACTGGTCACTGACCAGTGAGGCAGATACTGTTCACTGACCAGGGGCCAGATACTATTCACTGACCGGGGGGCAGATACTGTTCACTGACCAGGGGGCATTTACTCCACACTGACCAGGTGGCAGATACTGTTCACCGACAAGGGGGCAAATACTGATCACTGACCAGGGGGCAGATACTTTACACTGACCAGGGGGCAGATACTCCTCACTGACCAGGGGGCAGATACTGTTCACCGACAAGGGGGCAGATACTGTTCACTGACCAGGGGGCATTTACTCCACACTGACCAGGGGGCAGATACTGTTCACCGACAAGGGGGCAGATACTGTTCACTGACCAGGGGGCAGATACTACTCACTGACCAGGGTGCAGATACTGTTCACTGACCAGCGGGCAGATACTGTTAACTGACCAGGGGGCAGATACTGTTCACTGACCAGAGGGCAGATACTGTTCACTGACCAGGTGGCAGAAACTGTTCTCTGACCAGGGGTCTGGTACTGTTCACTGACCAGGGGGCCGATACTGTTCCCTGATCAGGGGGGCAGATACTGTTCACTGACCAGGGGGCAAATACTCCTCACTGACCAGAGGACAGATACTGTTCACTGAACAGGGGGCAAATACTGTTCACTGACCAGGGGGGCAGATACTGTTCACTGACCAGGGAGCAGATACTTTTCACTGACCAGGGGGGCAGATACTGTTCCCTGACCAGAGGGCAGATACAGTTCACTGACCAGGGGGCAAATACTGATCACTGACCAGCGGGCCGATACTGTTCACTGACCAGGGGGCAGATACTGTTCCCTGACCAATGGGCAGATACTGTTACCTGACCAGGGGGCAGATACTGTTCAGTCACCAGGGGAGCAGATACTGTTCATTGACAAGGGGAGCAGATACTGTTCACTGACAAGGGGAGCAGATACTGTTAACTGACCAGCGGTCAGATACTGTTCACTGATCAGGGGTGGAGATACTCCTCACTGACCAGGGGAGCAGATACTGTTCACTGACCAGGGGGCAGATACTTTTCACTGACCAGGGGGGAGATACTGTTCCCTGACCAGGGGGCAGATACTGGTCACTGACCAGGGAGGCAGATACTGTTCACTGACCAGGGGCCAGATACTATTCACTGACCAGGGGGCAGATACTGTTCACCGACAAGGGGGCAAATACTGATCACTGACCAGGGGGCAGATACTTTACACTGACCATGGGGCAGATACTCCTCACTGACAAGGGGGCAGATACTGTTCACCAACAGGGGGGCAGATACTGTTCACTGACCAGGGGGCATTTACTCCACACTGACCAGGGGGCAGATACTGTTCACCGACAAGGGGGCAGATACTGTTTACTGACCAGGGGGCAGATACTACTCACTGACCAGGGTGCAGATACTGTTCACTGACCAGGGGGCAGATACTGTTCACTGACCAGGGGGCAGATACTGTTCAGTGACCAGGGGGCAGATACTGTTCACTGACCAGGGGGCAGATACTCCTCACTGACCAGGGGAGCAGATACTGTTCACTGACCAGAGGGCAGATACTCCTCACTGACCAGGGGGGCAGATAATGTTCACTGACCAGGGGGCAGATACTCCTCACTGACCAGGTGGCAGATACAGTTCACTGACAAGGGGGCAGATACTTTTCAGTGACTAGGGGGCAGTTACTGATCATTGACCAGAGGGCAGATACTCCTCACTGACCAGGGGCAGATACTTTTCAGTAACCAAGGGGCAGATACTGTTCCCTGACCAGGGGGCAGATACTCCTCACAGACCAGGGGAGCAGATACTTTTCACTGACAAGGGGGCAGATACTCCTCAATGACCCGGGGAGCAGATACTTTTCACTGACCAGGGGGTAGATACTGTTCACTGACCAGGGCAGCAGATACTGTTCACTGACCAGGGGGCAGATACTGTTCACTTACCAGGGGGCAGATACTGTTCACTGACCAGGGGGCAGATACTGTTCACTGACCAGGGGGCAGATACTGTTCACTGACCAGGGGCAGATACTGTTCACTGACCAGGGGCAGATACTGTTCACTGACCAGGGAGCAGATACTGTTCACTGACCAGGGGGCAGATACTGTTCACTGACCAGGGGGCCGATACTGTTCACTGACCAGGGGGCAGATACTGTTCACTGACCAGGGGGCAGATACTGTTCACTGACCAGGGGGCAGATACTGTTCACTGACCAGGGGGCAGATACTGTTCACTGACCAGGGGGCAGATACTGTTCACTGACCAGGGGGCAGATACTGTTCACTGACCAGGGGGCAGATACTGTTCACTGACCAGGGGGCAGATACTGTTCACTGACCAGGGGGCAGATACTGTTCACTGACCAGGGGGCAGATACTGTTCACTGACCAGGGGGCAGATACTGTTCACTGACCAGGGGCAGATACTCCTCACTGACCAGGGGGCAGATACTGTTCACTGACCAGGGGGCAGATACTGTTCACTGACCAGGGGGCAGATACTGTTACTGACCAGGGGGCAGATACTCCTCACTGACCAGGGGAGCAGATACTGTTCACTGACCAGGGGGCAAATACTCCTCACTGACCAGGGGGGCAGATACTGTTCACTGACCAGGGGGCCGATACTGTTCACTGACCAGGGGGCAGATACTGTTACCTGACCAGGGGGCAGATACTGTTCAGTCACCAGGGGAGCAGATACTGTTCACTGACAAGGGGAGCAGATACTGTTCACTGACATGGGGAGCAGATACTGTTAACTGACCAGGGGTCATATACTGTTCACTGATCAGGGGTGGAGATACTCCTCACTGACCAGGGGAGCAGATACTTTTCACTGACCATTGGGAAGATACTCCTCACTGACCAGGGGAGCAGATACTGTTCACTTACCAGGGGATAGATACTGTTCACGGACCAGGAGGCAGTGGCTGATCATTGACCAGGGACAGATACTGTTCACTGACCAGGGGGCCGATACTGTTCACTGACCAGGGGGCAGATACTGTTCACTGACCAATGGGCAGATACTGTTACCTGACCAGGGGGCAGATACTGTTCAGTCACCAGGGGAGCAGATACTGTTCACTGACAAGCGGAGCAGATACTGTTCACTGACATGGGGAGCAGATACTGTTAACTGACCAGGGCTCAGATACTGTTCACTGATCAGGGGTGGAGATACTCCTCACTGACCAGGGGAGCAGATACTGTTCACTGACCAGGGGGCAGATACTGTTCACTGACCAGGGGGGAGATACTGTTCCCTGACAAGGGGCAGATACTGGTCACTGACCAGTGAGGCAGATACTGTTCACTGACCAGGGGCCAGATACTATTCACTGACCGGGGGGCAGATACTGTTCACTGACCAGGGGGCATTTACTCCACACTGACCAGGTGGCAGATACTGTTCACCGACAAGGGGGCAAATACTGATCACTGACCAGGGGGCAGATACTTTACACTGACCAGGGGGCAGATACTCCTCACTGACCAGGGGGCAGATACTGTTCACCGACAAGGGGGCAGATACTGTTCACTGACCAGGGGCATTTACTCCACACTGACCAGGGGGCAGATACTGTTCACCGACAAGGGGGCAGATACTGTTCACTGACCAGGGGGCAGATACTACTCACTGACCAGGGTGCAGATACTGTTCACTGACCAGGGGGCAGATACTGTTAACTGACCAGGGGGCAGATACTGTTCACTGACCAGAGGGCAGATACTGTTCACTGACCAGGTGGCAGAAACTGTTCTCTGACCAGGGGTCTGGTACTGTTCACTGACCAGGGGGCAGATACTGTTCCCTGATCAGGGGGGCAGATACTGTTCACTGACCAGGGGGCAAAAACTCCTCACTGACCAGAGGACAGATACTGTTCACTGAACAGGGGGCAAATACTGTTCACTGACCAGGGGGCAGATACTGCTCACTGACCAGGGTGCAGATACTGTTCACTGACCAGGGGGCAGATACTGTTCACTGACCAGGGGGCAGATACTGTTCACTGACCAGAGGGCAGATACTGTTCACTGACCAGGTGGCAGAAACTGTTCTCTGACCAGGGGTCTGGTACTGTTCACTGACCAGGGGGCTGATACTGTTCCCTGATCAGGGGGGCAGATACTGTTCACTGACCAGGGGGCAAAAACTCCTCACTGACCAGAGGACAGATACTGTTCACTGAACAGGGGGCAAATACTGTTCACTGACCAGGGGGGCAGATACTGTTCACTGACCAGGGAGCAGATACTTTTCACTGACCAGGGGGGCAGATACTGTTCCCTGACCAGAGGGCAGATACAGTTCACTGACCAGGGGGCAAATACTGATCACTGACCAGCGGGCCGATACTGTTCACTGACCAGGGGGCAGATACTGTTCCCTGACCAATGGGCAGATACTGTTACCTGACCAGGGGGCAGATACTGTTCAGTCACCAGGGGAGCAGATACTGTTCATTGACAAGGGGAGCAGATACTGTTCCCTGACCAGGGGGCAGATACTGGTCACTGACCAGGGAGGCAGATACTGTTCACTGACCAGGGGCAAGATACTATTCACTGACCAGGGGGCAGATACTGTTCACCGACAAGGGGGCAAATACTGATCACTGACCAGGGGGCAGATACTTTACACTGACCATGGGGCAGATACTCCTCACTGACAAGGGGGCAGATACTGTTCACCAACAGGGGGGCAGATACTGTTCACTGACCAGGGGGCATTTACTCCACACTGACCAGGGGGCAGATACTGTTCACCGACAAGGGGGCAGATACTGTTTGCTGACCAGGGGGCAGATACTACTCACTGACCAGGGTGCAGATACTGTTCACTGACCAGGGGGCAGATACTGTTCACTGACCAGGGGGCAGATACTGTTCAGTGACCAGGGGGCAGATACTGTTCACTGACCAGGGGGCAGATACTCCTCACTGACCAGGGGAGCAGATACTGTTCACTGACCAGGGGGCAGATACTCCTCACTGACCAGGGGAGCAGATACTGTTCACTGACCAGGGGGCAAATACTCCTCACTGACCAGGGGGGCAGATACTGTTCACTGACCAGGGGGCAGATACTGATCACTTACCAGGGGGCAGATACAGTTCACTGACCAGGGGGCAGATACTGTTCACTGATCAGGGGGCAAATACTGTTCACTGACCAGGTGGCAGATATTCCTCACTGACCAGGGGGCAGGTACTGCTCACTGACCAGGGGGCAGATACTTCTCAGTGACCAGGGTCAGATACTGTTCCCTGACCAGAGGGCAGATACTGTTCACACATCAGGAGGCAAATACTGTTCACTGACCAGGGGGCCGATACTGTTCACTGACCAGGGGGCAGATACTGTTCACTGACCAGGGGGCAGATACTGTTCACTGACCAATGGGCAGATACTGTTACCTGACCAGGGGGCAGATACTGTTCAGTCACCAGGGGAGCAGATACTGTTCACTGACAAGGGGAGCAGATACTGTTCACTGACATGGGGAGCAGATACTGTTAACTGACCAGGGGTCAGATACTGTTCACTGACCAGGGGTGGCAGATACTCCTCACTGACCAGGGGAGCAGATACTTTTCACTGACCATTGGGAAGATACTCCTCACTGACCAGGGGAGCAGATACTGTTCACTGACCAGGGGATAGATACTGTTCACTGACCAGGAGAGCAGATACTGTTCACTGACCAGGGGACAGATACTGTTCACTGACCAGGGGGCCGATACTGTTCACTGACCAGGGGGCAGATACTGTTCACTGACCAATGGGCAGATACTGTTACCTGACCAGGGGGCAGATACTGTTCAGTCACCAGGGGAGCAGATACTGTTCACTGACAAGGGGAGCAGATACTGTTCACTGACATGGGGAGCAGATACTGTTAACTGACCAGGGGTCAGATACTGTTCACTGATCAGGGGTGGAGATACTCCTCACTGACCAGGGGAGCAGATACTGTTCACTGACCAGGGGGCAGATACTGTTCACTGTCCAGGGGGGCAGATACTGTTCCCTGACAAGGGGCAGATACTGGTCACTGACCAGTGAGGCAGATACTGTTCACTGACCAGGGGCTAGATACTATTCACTGACCGGGGGGCAGATACTGTTCACTGACCAGGGGGCATTTACTCCACACTGACCAGGTGGCAGATACTGTTCACCGACAAGGGGGCAAATACTGATCACTGACCAGGGGGCAGATACTTTACACTGACCAGGGGGCAGATACTCCTCACTGACCAGGGGGCAGATACTGTTCACCGACAAGGGGGCAGATACTGTTCACTGACCAGGGGGCATTTACTCCACACTGACCAGGGGGCAGATACTGTTCACCGACAAGGGGGCAGATACTGTTCACTGACCAGGGGGCAGATACTACTCACTGACCAGGGTGCAGATACTGTTCACTGACCAGGGGGCAGATACTGTTAACTGACCAGGGGGCAGATACTGTTCACTGACCAGAGGGCAGATACTGTTCACTGACCAGGTGGCAGAAACTGTTCTCTGACCAGGGGTCTGGTACTGTTCACTGACCAGGGGGCCGATACTGTTCCCTGATCAGGGGGGCAGATACTGTTCACTGACCAGGGGGCAAATACTCCTCACTGACCAGAGGACAGATACTGTTCACTGAACAGGGGGCAAATACTGTTCACTGACCAGGGGGGCAGATACTGTTCACTGACCAGGGAGCAGATACTTTTCACTGACCAGGGGGGCAGATACTGTTCCCTGACCAGAGGGCAGATACAGTTCACTGACCAGGGGGCAAATACTGATCACTGACCAGCGGGCCGATACTGTTCACTGACCAGGGGGCAGATACTGTTCCCTGACCAATGGGCAGATACTGTTACCTGACCAGGGGGCAGATACTGTTCAGTCACCAGGGGAGCAGATACTGTTCATTGACAAGGGGAGCAGATACTGTTCACTGACAAGGGGAGCAGATACTGTTAACTGACCAGCGGTCAGATACTGTTCACTGATCAGGGGTGGAGATACTCCTCACTGACCAGGGGAGCAGATACTGTTCACTGACCAGGGGGCAGATACTTTTCACTGACCAGGGGGGAGATACTGTTCCCTGACCAGGGGGCAGATACTGGTCACTGACCAGGGAGGCAGATACTGTTCACTGACCAGGGGCCAGATACTATTCACTGACCAGGGGGCAGATACTGTTCACCGACAAGGGGGCAAATACTGATCACTGACCAGGGGGCAGATACTTTACACTGACCATGGGGCAGATACTCCTCACTGACAAGGGGGCAGATACTGTTCACCAACAGGGGGGCAGATACTGTTCACTGACCAGGGGGCATTTACTCCACACTGACCAGGGGGCAGATACTGTTCACCGACAAGGGGGCAGATACTGTTTGCTGACCAGGGGGCAGATACTACTCACTGACCAGGGTGCAGATACTGTTCACTGACCAGGGGGCAGATACTGTTCACTGACCAGGGGGCAGATACTGTTCAGTGACCAGGGGGCAGATACTGTTCACTGACCAGGGGGCAGATACTCCTCACTGACCAGGGGAGCAGATACTGTTCACTGACCAGGGGGCAGATACTCCTCACTGACCAGGGGGGCAGATAATGTTCACTGACCAGGGGGCAGATACTCCTCACTGACCAGGTGGCAGATACAGTTCACTGACAAGGGGGCAGATACTTTTCAGTGACTAGGGGGCAGTTACTGATCATTGACCAGAGGGCAGATACTCCTCACTGACCAGGGGCAGATACTTTTCAGTAACCAAGGGGCAGATACTGTTCCCTGACCAGGGGGCAGATACTCCTCACAGACCAGGGGAGCAGATACTTTTCACTGACAAGGGGGCAGATACTCCTCAATGACCCGGGGAGCAGATACTTTTCACTGACCAGGGGGCAGATACTGTTCAGTTACCAGGGCAGCAGATACTGTTCACTGACCAGGGGGCCAATACTGTTCACTGACCAGGGGGCAGATATTGTTCACTGACCAGGCGGCCGATACTGTTCACTGACCAGGGGGCAGATACTGTTCACTGACCAGGGGGCAGATACTGTTCACTGACCAGGGGGCAGATACTGTTCACTGACCAGGGGGCAGATACTGTTCACTGACCAGGGGGCAGATACTGTTCACTGACCAGGGGGCAGATACTGTTCACTGACCAGGGGGCAGATACTGTTCACTGACCAGGGGGCAGATACTGTTCACTGACCAGGGGGCAGATACTGTTCACTGACCAGGGGGCAGATACTGTTCACTGACCAGGGGCAGATACTGTTCACTGACCAGGGGGCAGATACTGTTCACTGACCAGGGGGCAGATACTGTTCACTGACCAGGGGCAGATACTGTTCACTGACCAGGGGCAGATACTGTTCACTGACCAGGGGGCAGATACTGTTCACTGACCAGGGGGCAGATACTGTTCACTGACCAGGGGGCAGATACTGTTCACTGACCAGGGGGCAGATACTGTTCACTGACCAGGGGCAGATACTGTTCACTGACCAGGGGAGCAGATACTGTTCACTGACCACGGGGGCAGATACTGTTCACTGACCAGGGGGCAGATACTGTTCACTGACCAGGGGGCTGATACTGTTCACTGACCAGGGAGCATATACTCCTCAATGACCAGGGGGCAGATACTGTTCACTGACCAGGGGGCAGATACTGTTCACTGACCAGGGGACAGATACTGTTCACTGACCAGGGGCAGATACTCTTCACTGACCAGGGGAGCAGATACTGTTCACTGACCAGGGGGCAGATACTCCTCACTGACCAGGGGGGCAGATACTGTTCACTGACCAGGGGGCAGATACTGATCACTTACCAGGGGGCAGATACAGTTCACTGACCAGGGGGCAGATACTGTTCACTGATCAGGGGGCAAATACTGTTCACTGACCAGGTGGCAGATATTCCTCACTGACCAGGGGGCAGGTACTGCTCACTGACCAGGGGGCAGATACTTCTCAGTGACCAGGGTCAGATACTGTTCCCTGACCAGGGGCAGATACTGTTCACTGACCAGGGGGCAGATACTGTTCACTGACCAGGGGGCAGATACTGTTCACTGACCAGGGGGCAGATACTGTTCACTGACCAGGGGGCAGATACTGTTCACTGACCAGGGGCAGATACTGTTCACTGACCAGGGGGCAGATACTGCTCACTGACCAGGGGAGCAGATACTGTTCACTGACCAGGGAGCAGATACTGTTCACTGACCAGGGGGCAGATACTGTTCACTGACCAGGGGGCAGATACTGTTCACTGACCAGGGGGCAGATACTGTTCACTGACCAGGGGGCAGATACTGTTCACTGACCAGGGGCAGATACTTTTCACTGACCAGGGGGCAGATACTGATCATTGACCAGGGGGCAGATACTGCTCACTGACCAGGGGGCAGATACTGTTCACTGACCAGGGGGCAGATACTGTTCACTGACCAGGGGGCAGATACTGTTCACTGACCAGGGGGCAGATACTGTTCAGTCACCAGGGTAGCAGATACTGTTCACTGACAAGGGGAGCAGATACTGTTCACTGACCAGGGGAGCAGATACTGTTCACTGACCAGGGGGCAGATATTGTTCACTGACCAGGGGGGAGATACTGTTCCCTGACCAGGGGGCAGATACTGGTCACTGACCAGGGAGGCAAATACTGTTCACTGACCAGGGGCCAGATACTATTCACTGACCAGGGGGCAGATACTGTTCACTGACCAGGGGGCATTTACTCCACACTGACCAGGGGGCAGATACTGTTCACCGACAAGGGGGCAGATACTGATCACTGACCAGGGGGCAGATACTTTTCACTGACCAGGGGGCAGATACTCCTCACTGACCAGGGGGCAGATACTGTTCACCGACAAGGGGGCAGATACTGTTCACTGACCAGGGGGCATTTACTCCACACTGACCAGGGGGCAGATACTGTTCACCGACAAGGGGGCAGATACTGTTCACTGACCAGGGGGCAGATACTCCTCACTGACCAGGGGGCAGATACTGTTCACTGACCAGGGGGCAGATACTGTTCACTGACCAGGGGGCAGATACTGTTCACTGACCAGGGGGCAGATACTGTTCACTGACCAGGGGGCAGATACTGTTCACTGACCAGGGGGCAGATACTGTTCACTGACCAGGGGGCAGATACTGTTCACTGACCAGGGGGCAGATACTGTTCACTGACCAGGGGGCAGATACTGTTCACTGACCAGGGGGCAGATACTGTTCACTGACCAGGGGGCAGATACTGTTCACTGACCAGGGGGCAGATACTGTTCACTGACCAGGGGGCAGATACTGTTCACTGACCAGGGGGCAGATACTGTTCACTGACCAGGGGGCAGATACTGTTCACTGACCAGGGGGCAGATACTGTTCACTGACCAGGGGCAGATACTGTTCACTGACCAGGGGGCAGATACTGTTCACTGACCAGGGGGCAGATACTGTTCACTGACCAGGGGGCAGATACTGTTCACTGACCAGGGGGCAGATACTGTTCACTGACCAGGGGGCAGATACTGTTCACTGACCAGGGGGCAGTTACTGATCACTGTCGAGCGGAGCAGATACTCCTCACTGACCAGGGGGCAGATACTGTTCACTGACCAGGGAGCAGATACTGTTCACTGACCAGGGGGCAGATAATGTTCACTGACCAGTGGGGCCGATACTGTTCACTGACCTGGAGGCAGATACTGTTCACTGACAAGTGGCAGATACTGTTCACTGACCAGGGGGGCCGATCTGTTCTCTGACCAGGGGGGCAGGATGCTGTTCACTGACCAGGTGGCAGATGCTCCTCACTGACCAGGGGGCAGATACTGTTCGCTGACCAGAGGGCAGATACTGTTCACTGACCAGGGGAGCAGATACTGTTCACTGACCAGGGGGCAGATACTGTTCACTGACCAGGGGGCAGATACTGTTCATTGACCAGGGGCAGATACTGTTCACTGACCAGGGAGCATATACTCCTCAATGACCAGGGGAGCAGATACTGTTCACTGACCAGGGGGCAGATACTGTTCACTGACCAGGGGACAGATACTGTTCACTGACCAGGGGGCAGATACTCTTCACTGACCAGGGGAGCAGATACTGTTCACTGACCAGGGGGCAAATACTCCTCACTGACCAGGGGGGCAGATACTGTTCACTGACCAGGGGGCAGATACTGATCACTTACCAGGGGGCAGATACAGTTCACTGACCAGGGGGCAGATACTGTTCACTGATCAGGGGGCAAATACTGTTCACTGACCAGGTGGCAGATATTCCTCACTGACCAGGGGGCAGGTACTGCTCACTGACCAGGGGGCAGATACTTCTCAGTGACCAGGGTCAGATACTGTTCCCTGACCAGAGGGCAGATACTGTTCACTCACCAGGAGGCAAATACTGTTCACTGACCAGGGGGCCGATACTGTTCACTGACCAGGGGGCAGATACTGTTCACTGACCAGGGGGCAGATACTGTTCACTGACCAATGGGCAGATACTGTACCTGACCAGGGGGCAGATACTGTTCATTGACCAGGGGAGCAGATACTGTTCACTGACCAGGGGAGCAGATACTGTTCACTGACCAGGGGAGCAGATACTGTTCGCTGACCGGGGGGCAGATACTGTTCACTGACCAGGGTGCAGATACTGTTCACTGACCAGGGGGCAGATACTTTTCAGTGACCAGGCGGCAGATACTTTTCAGTGACCAGGGGGCCATTACTGATCATTGACCAGGGGGCAGATACTCCTCACTGACCAGGGGGCCGATACTGTTCACTGACCAGGGGGCAGATACTGTTCACTGACCAATGGGCAGATACTGTTACCTGACCAGGGGGCAGATACTGTTCAGTCACCAGGGTAGCAGATACTGTTCACTGACAAGGGGAGCAGATACTGTTCACTGACAAGGGGAGCAGATACTGTTAACTGACCAGGGGTCAGATACTGTTCACTGATCAGGGGTGGAGATACTCCTCACTGACCAGGGGAGCAGATACTGTTCACTGACCAGGGGGCAGATATTGTTCACTGACCAGGGGGGAGATACTGTTCCCTGACCAGGGGGCAGATACTGGTCACTGACCAGGGAGGCAAATACTGTTCACTGACCAGGGGCCAGATACTATTCACTGACCAGGGGGCAGATACTGTTCACTGACCAGGGGGCATTTACTCCACACTGACCAGGGGGCAGATACTGTTCACCGACAAGGGGGCAAATACTGATCACTGACCAGGGGGCAGATACTTTACACTGACCAGGGGGCAGATACTCCTCACTGACCAGGGGGCAGATACTGTTCACCGACAAGGGGGCAGATACTGTTCACTGACCAGGGGGCAGATACTCCTCACTGACCAGGGGGCAGATACTGTTCACTGACCAGGGGGCAGATACTGTTCACTGACCAGGGGGCAGATACTGTTCACTGACCAGGGGGCAGAAACTGTTCTCTGACCAGGGGTCTGGTACTGTTCACTGACCAGGGGGCCGATACTGTTCCCTGATCAGGGGGGCAGATACTGTTCACTGACCAGGGGGCAAATACTCCTCACTGACCAGAGGACAGATACTGTTCACTGAACAGGGGGCAAATACTGTTCACTGACCAGGGTGGCAGAAACTGTTCACTGACCACGGGGGCAGATACTGTTCACTGACCAGGGGGCAGATACTGTTCATTGACCAGGGGGCTGATACCGTTCACTGACCAGGGAGCATATACTCCTCACTGACCAGGGGAGCAGATACTGTTCACTGACCAGGGGGCAGATACTGTTCACTGACCAGGGGACAGATACTGTTCACTGACCAGGGGGCAGATACTCCTCACTGACCAGGGGAGCAGATACTGTTCACTGACCAGGGGGCAAATACTCCTCACTGACCAGTGGGGCAGATACTGTTCACTGACCAGGGGGCAGATACTGATTCCTTACCAGGGGGCAGATACTGTTCACTGACCAGGGGGCAGATACTGTTCACTGATCAGGGGGTAAATACTGTTCACTGACCAGGTGGCAGATATTCCTCACTGACCAGGGGGCAGGTACTGCTCACTGACCAGGGGGCAGATACTTCTCAGTGACCAGGGTCAGATACTGTTCCCTGACCAGAGGGCAGATACTGTTCACTCACCAGGAGGCAAATACTGTTCACTGACCAGGGGGCCAATACTGTTCACTGACCAGGTGGCAGATACTGTTCACTGACCAGGGGGCAGATACTCCTCACTGACCAGGGGAGCAGATACTGTTCACTGACCAGGGGGCAGATACTCCTCACTGACCTGGGGCGCAGATACTGTTCACTGACCAGGGGGCAGATACTCCTCACTGACCAGGTGGCAGATACAGTTCACTGACAAGGGGGCAGATGCTTTTCAGTGACTAGGGGGCAGTTACTGATCATTGACCAGAGAGCAGATACTCTTCACTGACCAGGGGCAGAAACTTTTCAGTAACCAAGGGGCAGAAACTGTTCCCTGACCAGGGGGCAGATACTCCTCACAGACCAGGGGAGCAGATACTTTTCACTGACAAGGGGGCAGATACTCCTCACTGACCAGGGGAGCAGATACTGTTCACTGACCAGGGGGCAGATACTGTTCACTTACCAGGGCAGCAGATACTGTTCACTGACCAGGGGGCCGATACTGTTCACTGACCAGGGGGCAGATATTGTTCACTGACCAGGCGGCCGATACTGTTCACCGACCAGGGGGCAGATATTGTTCACTGACCAGAGGGCAGATACTGTTCACTGACCAGGGGGCGGATACTGTTCACTGACCAGGGGGGCAGATACTGTTCACTGACCAGGGGGGCAGATACTGTTCACTGACCATGGGGCAGATACTGTTCACTGACCAGGGGGCAGATACTGATCACTGACGAGCGGAGCAGATACTCCTCACTGACCAGTGGGCAGATACTGTTCACTGACCAGGGGGCCGATACTGTTCACTGACCAGGGGGCAGATAATGTTCACTGACCAGGGGGGCCGATACTGTTCACTGACCAGGAGGCAGATACTGTTCACTGACCAGAGGGCAGATACTGTTCACTGACCAGGGGGCAGATACTGTTCCCTGACCAGGGGGCAGATACTGTTCACTGACCAGGGGGCAGATACTGCTCACTGACCAGGGGGCAGATACTGTTCACTGACCAGGGGGCAGATACTGTTCACTGACCAGGGGAGCAGATACTGTTCACTGACCCAGGGGCAGATACTGTTCACTGACCAGGGGGCAGATACTGTTCACTGACCAGGGGGCAGATACTCCTCACTGACCAGGGGAGCAGATACTGTTCACTGACCAGGGGGCAGATACTGCTCACTGACCAGGGGGCAGATACTGTTCACTGACCAGGGGGCAGATACTGATCACTGACCAGGGGGCAGATACAGTTCACTGACCAGGGGGCAGATACTGTTCACTGACCAGAGGGCAGATACTTCTCACTGACCAGGGGGCAGATACTGTTCACTGACCAGGGGGCAGATACTGTTCACTGACCACGGGGGCAGATACTGTTCACTGACCAGGGGGCAGATACTGTTCATTGACCAGGGGGCAGATACTGTTCACTGACCAGGGGCAGATACTCTCACTGACCAGGGGAGCAGATACTGTTCACTGACCAGGGGGCAGATACTGTTCACTGACCAGGGGACAGATACTGTTCACTGACCAGGGGGCAGATACTCCTCACTGACCAGGGGAGCAGATACTGTTCACTGACCAGGGGGCAGATACTGCTCACTGACCAGGGGGCAGATACTGTTCACTGACCAGGGGGCAGATACTGATTCCTTACCAGGGGGCAGATACTGTTCACTGACCAGGGGGCAGATACTGTTCACTGATCAGGGGGCAGATACTGTTCACTGACCAGGTGGCAGATACTTCTCACTGACCAGGGGGCAGGTACTCCTCACTGACCAGGGGGCAGATACTTTTCAGTGACCATGGGGCAGATACTGTTCCCTGACCAGAGGGCAGATACTGTTCACTCACCAGGAGGCAAATACTGTTCACTGACCAGGGGGCAGATACTGTTCACTGACCAGGGGGCAGATACTGTTCACTGACCAGGGGGCAGATACTCCTCACTGACCAGGGGAGCAGATACTGTTCACTGACCAGGGGGCAGATACTCCTCACTGACCTGGGGCGCAGATACTGTTCACTGACCAGGGGGCAGATACTCCTCACTGACCAGGTGGCAGATACAGTTCACTGACAAGGGGGCAGATACTTTTCAGTGACCAGGGGGCAGTTACTGATCATTGACCAGTGGGCAGATACTCCTCACTGACCAGGGGGCAGAAACTTTTCAGTGACCATGGGGCAGATACTGTTCCCTGACCAGGGGGCAGATACTCCTCACAGACCAGGGGAGCAGATACTTTTCACTGACAAGGGGGCAGATACTCCTCACTGACCAGGGGAGCAGATACTGTTCACTGACCAGGGGGCAGATACTGTTCACTTACCAGGGCAGCAGATACTGTTCACTGACCAGGGGGCCGATACTGTTCACTGACCAGGGGGCAGATATTGTTCACTGACCAGGCGGCCGATACTGTTCACCGACCAGGGGGCAGATATTGTTCACTGACCAGAGGGCAGATACTGTTCACTGACCAGGGGGCAGATACTGTTCACTGACCAGGGGGGCAGATACTGTTCACTGACCAGGTGGGCAGATACTGTTCACTGACCATGGGGCAGATACTGTTCACTGACCAGGGGGCAGATACTGATCACTGACGAGCGGAGCAGATACTCCTCACTGACCAGTGGGCAGATACTGTTCACTGACCAGGGGGCCGATACTGTTCACTGACCAGGGGGCAGATAATGTTCACTGACCAGGGGGGCCGATACTGTTCACTGACCTGGAGGCAGATACTGTTCACTGACAAGATGGCAGATACTGTTCACTGACCAGGGGGCCGATTCTGTTCTCTGACCAGGGGGCAGATACTGGTCACTGACCAGGGGGCAGATGCTCCTCACTGACCAGGGGGCAGATACTGTTCGCTGACCAGAGGGCAGATACTGTTCACTGACCAGGGGAGCAGATACTGTTCACTGACCACAGGGGCAGATACTGTTCACTGACCAGGGGGCAGATACTGTTCATTGACCAGGGGGAAGATACTCCTCACTGACCAGGGGAGCAGATACTGTTCACTGACCAGGGGGCAAATACTCCTCACTGACCAGGGGGCAGATACTGTTCACTGACCAGGGGGCAGATACTGATCACTTACCAGGGGGCAGATACAGTTCACTGACCAGGGGGCAGATACTGTTCACTGATCAGATGGCAGATATTCCTCACTGACCAGGGGGCAGGTACTGCTCACTGACCAGGGGGCAGATACTTCTCAGGGACCAGGGTCAGATACTGTTCCCTGACCAGAGGGCAGATACTGTTCACTGACCAGGGAGCAAATACTGTTCACTGACCAGGGGGCCGATACTGTTCACTCACCAAGGGGGCAGATACTGTTCACTGACCAGGGGGCAGATATTGTTCACTGACCAGAGGGCAGATACTGTTCACTGACCAGGGGGCGGATACTGTTCACTGACCAGAGGGCAGATACTGTTCACTGACCAGGGGGCGGATACTGTTCACTGACCAGGGGGGCAGATACTGTTCACTGACCAGGTGGGCAGATACTGTTCACTGACCATGGGGCAGATACTGTTCACTGACCAGGGGGCAGATACTGATCACTGACGAGCGGAGCAGATACTCCTCACTGACCAGTGGGCAGATACTGTTCACTGACCAGGGGGCCGATACTGTTCACTGACCAGGGGGCAGATAATGTTCACTGACCAGGGGGGCCGATACTGTTCACTGACCTGGAGGCAGATACTGTTCACTGACAAGATGGCAGATACTGTTCACTGACCAGGGGGCCGATTCTGTTCTCTGACCAGGGGGCAGATACTGGTCACTGACCAGGGGGCAGATGCTCCTCACTGACCAGGGGGCAGATACTGTTCGCTGACCAGAGGGCAGATACTGTTCACTGACCAGGGGAGCAGATACTGTTCACTGACCACAGGGGCAGATACTGTTCACTGACCAGGGGGCAGATACTGTTCATTGACCAGGGGGAAGATACTCCTCACTGACCAGGGGAGCAGATACTGTTCACTGACCAGGGGGCAAATACTCCTCACTGACCAGGGGGGCAGATACTGTTCACTGACCAGGGGGCAGATACTGATCACTTACCAGGGGGCAGATACAGTTCACTGACCAGGGGGCAGATACTGTTCACTGATCAGATGGCAGATATTCCTCACTGACCAGGGGGCAAATACTGTTCACTGACCAGGGTGGCAGAAACTGTTCACTGACCACGGGGGCAGATACTGTTCACTGACCAGGGGGCAGATACTGTTCATTGACCAGGGGGCTGATACTGTTCACTGACCAGGGAGCATATACTCCTCACTGACCAGGGGAGCAGATACTGTTCACTGACCAGGGGGCAGATACTGTTCACTGACCAGGGGACAAATACTGTTCACTGACCAGGGGGCAGATACTCCTCACTGACCAGGGGAGCAGATACTGTTCACTGACCAGGGGGCAAATACTCCTCACTGACCAGTGGGGCAGATACTGTTCACTGACCAGGGGGCAGATACTGATTCCTTACCAGGGGGCAGATACTGTTCACTGACCAGGGGGCAGATACTGTTCACTGATCAGGGGGCAAATACTGTTCACTGACCAGGTGGCAGATATTCCTCACTGACCAGGGGGCAGGTACTGCTCACTGACCAGGGGGCAGATACTTCTCAGTGACCAGGGTCAGATACTGTTCCCTGACCAGAGGGCAGATACTGTTCACTCACCAGGAGGCAAATACTGTTCACTGACCAGGGGGCCAATACTGTTCACTGACCAGGGGGCAGATACTGTTCACTGACCAGGGGGCAGATACTCCTCACTGACCAGGGGAGCAGATACTGTTCACTGACCAGGGGGCAGATACTCCTCACTGACCTGGGGCGCAGATACTGTTCACTGACCAGGGGGCAGATACTCCTCACTGACCAGGTGGCAGATACAGTTCACTGACAAGGGGGCAGATGCTTTTCAGTGACTAGGGGGCAGTTACTGATCATTGACCAGAGAGCAGATACTCTTCACTGACCAGGGGCAGAAACTTTTCAGTAACCAAGGGGCAGAAACTGTTCCCTGACCAGGGGGCAGATACTCCTCACAGACCAGGGGAGCAGATACTTTTCACTGACAAGGGGGCAGATACTCCTCAATGACCAGGGGAGCAGATACTGTTCACTGACCAGGGGGCAGATACTGTTCACTTACCAGGGCAGCAGATACTGTTCACTGACCAGGGGGCCGATACTGTTCACTGACCAGGGGGCAGATATTGTTCACTGACCAGGCGGCCGATACTGTTCACCGACCAGGGGGCAGATATTGTTCACTGACCAGAGGGCAGATACTGTTCACTGACCAGGGGGCAGATACTGTTCACTGACCAGGGGGGCAGATACTGTTCACTGACCAGGTGGGCAGATACTGTTCACTGACCATGGGGCAGATACTGTTCACTGACCAGGGGGCAGATACTGATCACTGTCGAGCGGAGCAGATACTCCTCACTGACCAGTGGGCAGATACTGTTCACTGACCAGGGGGCAGATACTGTTCACTGACCAGGGGGCAGATAATGTTCACTGACCAGGGGGGCCGATACTGTTCACTGACCTGGAGGCAGATACTGTTCACTGACAAGATGGCAGATACTGTTCACTGACCAGGGGGCCGATTCTGTTCTCTGACCAGGGGGCAGATACTGTTCACTGACCAGGGGGCAGATGCTCCTCACTGACCAGGGGGCAGATACTGTTCGCTGACCAGAGGGCAGATACTGTTCACTGACCAGGGGAGCAGATACTGTTCACTGACCACAGGGGCAGATACTGTTCACTGACCAGGGGGCAGATACTGTTCATTGACCAGGGGGAAGATACTCCTCACTGACCAGGGGAGCAGATACTGTTCACTGACCAGGGGGCAAATACTCCTCACTGACCAGGGGGGCAGATACTGTTCACTGACCAGGGGCAGATACTGATCACTTACCAGGGGGCAGATACAGTTCACTGACCAGGGGCAGATACTGTTCACTGATCAGATGGCAGATATTCCTCACTGACCAGGGGGCAGGTACTGCTCACTGACCAGGGGGCAGATACTTCTCAGGGACCAGGGTCAGATACTGTTCCCTGACCAGAGGGCAGATACTGTTCACTGACCAGGGAGCAAATACTGTTCACTGACCAGGGGGCCGATACTGTTCACTCACCAAGGGGGCAGATACTGTTCACTGACCAGGGGGCAGATACTGTTCACTGACCAATGGGCAGATACTGTACCTGACCAGGGGGCAGATACTGTTCATTGACCAGGGGAGCAGGTACTTTTCACTGACCAGGTGGCAGATACTCCTCTCTGAACAGGGGAGCAGATACTGTTCACTGACCAGTGGGCCGATACTGTTCACTGACCAGGGGGCAGATACTGTTCACTGACCAGGGGGCAGATACTGTTCACTGACCAGTTGGCAGATACTGTTCACTGACCAGGGGTCAGATGCTCCTCACTGACCAGGGGGCAGATACTGTTCACTGACCAGGGGGCAGATACTGTTCACTGACCAGGGGGCAGATGCTCCTCACTGACCAGGGGGCAGATACTGTTCGCTGACCAGAGGGCAGATACTGCTCACTGACCATGGGAGCAGATACTGTTCACTGACCAGGGGGAAGATACTGTTCACTGAGCAGGGGTCCGATACTGTTCACTGACCAGGGGGCAGAGACTGATTACTGACCAGGGGAGCAGATACTGTTCACTGACCAGTGGGGCAGACACTGTTCACTGACCAGGGCAGCAGATACTGTTCACTGACCAGGGGGCCAATAGTGTTCACTGACCAGGGTGCAGATATTGTTCGCTGACCAGGTGGCCGATACTTTTCCCTGACCACGGGGGCAGATACTGTTCACTGACCAGGGGGCAGATACTGTTCATTGACCAGGGGTCATATACTCCTCACTGACAAGGGGGGTAGATACTGTTCACTGACCAGGGGCAGATACTGATCACTTACCAGGGGGCAGATACTGTTCACTGACCAGGGGGCAGATACTGTTCACTGATCAGGGGGCAAATACTGTTCACTGACCAGGTGGCAGATATTCCTCACTGACCAGGGGTCAGGTACTGCTCACTGACCAGGGGGCAGATACTTCTCAGTGACCAGGGTCAGTTACTGATCATTGTCCAGGGGGCAGATACTCCTCACTGACCAGGGGGCAGATACTGTTCACTCACCAGGGGGCAGAGACTCTTCACTGACCATGGGGCAGAAACTTTTCACTGACCAGGGCAGCAGATACTGTTCACTGACCAGGGGGGCGATACTGTTTCCTGACCCGGGGGGGGGGCAGATATTGTTCACTGACCCGGGGGAAGATACTGTTCCCTGACCAGGGGGCAGATACTGTTCACTGACCAGGGGGGCAGATACTGTTCACTGACCAGGGGGTTGATTCTGTTCACTGACCAGGGGGCAGATACTCTTCACTGACCAGGGGGGCAGATACTGTTCACTGACCAGGGGGCAGATGCTGTTCACTGACCAGGGGGGCAGATACTGTTCACTGACCAGGAGGCAGATACTGTTCACTGACCAGGGGGCAGATACTGTTCACTGACCAGGGGGCAGATACTGTTCACTGACCAGGGGGCAGATACTTTTCAGTGACCAGGGGGCTGTTACTGATCATTGACCAGGGGGCAGATACTCCTCACTGACCAGGGGGCAGATACTGTTCACTGACCATGACAAAAAAAATTAAGTGCAGGGAAGTGTGAAGTGATGCATTTTGGAAGGAAGAATGAGGAGAGACAATATAATAGATAAATGGAACAATTTTAAATTGGGTGCAGTAGTGTGGTTGTATTTACAGAAATCTTTGAAGGTGGCAGGACATGTTGAGAAGGCTGTTAAGAAAGCTTATGGGATCCTTGGCTTTATAAATTGACATGAGGACACTACCCACCAGGTACATGGTACATACTCATGTGACTCGGCCAACGTTGTCTACCTCATACGTTGCAGGAAAGGATGCCCCGGAGCATGGTACATCGGCGAGACCATGCAGACACTGCGACAACGTATGAACGGACACCACACAAAAATCGCCAGGCAGGAGTGTTACCTCCCAGTCGGGGAACACTTCAGCAGTCAAGGACATTCAGCCTCCGATCTTCGGGTAAGCGTTCTCCAAGGCGGCCTTCGAGACACACGACAACGCAAAATCATCGAGCAGAAACTGATAGCCAAGTTCCGCACTCATGAGGATGGCCTCAACCGGGATCTTGGGTTCATGTCACGCTACATGTAACCCCACCTGACGTAGAGTCATCCAGACTCGAGTCGTCGTTGGCTTGTTCTCTCTACACAGATGCGGCCGGACCTGCTGTGATTTCCAGCAAAAAAAGTAAAAAGTTTTTTGTTTTCCATACAGACTCCAGCATCTGCCACATTTGACCCCTTGTGACCCCACCTCATTGTCTTTGTTGTATTTTGCTATCGTCTTTGATGTAATGTCTTCCTGACTGACCTGTTTGGACACCATCCACACCTTTGATTGCCGTGATTGTCTCTCTGCCGAGGTGTGATAAAGGGCAGTTAGAAAGATTAACTGTAGTCGTCTGGCAGTGTTCTCTGACTATATATGCTGTGCCCATATGTATTTCTTCACTTCACCTGACAAAGGAGCAGCGCTCCGAAAGCTTGTGATTTCAAATAAAGCTGTTGGACTATAACCTGGTGTTGTGCGACTTCTCACTTTTATAAATAGAGGCATAGATTGCAAAATCAAGGAAGTTATGGTAAACTTTCATAAATCACTGGTTAGCACTCATCTGGAGTATCGTGTCCAATTCTGGGTATCACAGTTTAGCAAGGCTGGCAATGCCTGGAGAGGGTGCTGACGATATTTACTAGAATGGTACCAGGGATGAGGGACTTCAGTTATGTGGAGAGAATAGAGAAGCTGGAATTGTTCTCCTTAGAGCGGAGAAGGTTAAGAGGAGATTTACTAGACTTGTTCAAAATTACGAAAGGTTTTGATAGAGTAAATAAGGTGAAACTGTTTCCAGTGGCAGGAGGGTTGGTAACCAAAGGACACAGATTTAAGAAAATTTACAAAAGAACCAGAGGGGAGATGAGGAGAAAAGTTTTACGTAGCAAGTTGTTATGATCTAGACTGCCTGAAAGGGCGGTAGAAGATGAGTTGATAGTAACTTTCAAAAGCTAATTGGATATATACTTGAAAACAAAAACTTGCTGGGCTACAGGGCTAGAGCAGGGTAATGGGACTAATTGGATAGCTCTTTCAAAGAGCCAGCACAGGCACAATGGGCTGAATGGGCTTGAGACTTTAAATTCCCTTTTAACTTAGTTGTCCACAAGTCATAGAACATTCACGTATTTAATCAATACATCCTTACAAACACTAATTATCCAATTAATTAATAAAACTATTACCATGTCTTGAAAATTGTATTCATTTGTTAAATTCGAGCCTGCCCCTATCACCAAAATCCATAATTGATTCCTAATTGGCAGGAAAATTGAATTTGGAAGTCATTCGTTTTAACTCTGCCTCATCATTTGTTCCCCTGCAGAATGGGACAAAGCGTAAGGCCGGACCTTGAGATTTCATCCACTTGTTAGTAAGCAGCCTCGTGAGTAGTGCCAAAATCCATATGTTGCATAGACATAAATCACTTTGAGGCATAAACAAAGATAGAGTATGATGCACGTCTGAGAATGGTGGACAGTGTAACAAGCCTTGATGTACGGCCACTACAATCTAAAATGCTTTGAGGCAAATTGCAATAGAATTTAGCCCTCAGCGGGGAAGGTAAAGATCATAAGCAGGGCATGATCGTTATCTCTTTTATCCTGCTCCCTCAATTATATGCGCCGTTATATCACCCAAAAGGCATATATTTACATTTAGCACTCTCGGCCCACTCCATGCACAGCATTTCTGGAGAGGTAACAGTGTTCAGACGACAATCTGTAATTTTACAGCGTTTGACATAAAGTGACATAATTTATATCATTGTATTGAGACATGAGTGCCCCCATTAGCTGCACAATGATCAGGCGACATCATCCCTGCCAGCAAGAGGCTTTATAATTCACCGTGCCTCCGTGGTGCTACCTGCTTGAATGTCAACCATTAGGGACAGTGCTGTCTGACATTATATCTTCAGGTTATCATTATAATTTTTTAGCAGATCGATTCCTCTCGACCACAATGATGCTCTGGGGCATCTGTCACGGTTTAGGAAGTGATTGACCAATGGGTATCATTAGAAATGGTAGTCTCTCTGTTTCGCAGACTCCCTGTCTCCCGTGACCTTTCACATAGGAACCAGCTGGAGCTGGAAGATATTTAATTGAATGGTGTCTTCAGATGTGTTTTGGTTTTGGAGGGGGGTGAGCGCTGGATGCTGCAGTAGGGGGAAAAAAAAAACTTTTCTATGACCTTCAAAGCCTAATTGATAGGCTTTTCATAGACCTTGTTTGAGATTTGCTTCTGGTCCCTGTTGTTCTGTAGACCCTCAGAACTCCAGGAGAGGCACGAAGTCAACAGTAGGAAGCAGGTCCCAAGTGACCCAAGAGCAATCAATACCAGCCAGCAGTGATGGTGAGCAATAGTCACTCAGTACCTTTCTGAAGCTGCATTAACAGGCAGAACTCATCCTAATTTCCCAGGCCTCGCTCATTAATCTGTGGAAAAAAAAAGACATGAGATGCATTGAGGAACACTTCTGGAAAAAAAAAGATGCAGTTCAGCTGTTAGGGAAAAAAAAATCGAAGTATGCAGCCAGCAATAAAAACAAAAGTGCTTCTACCCGTGTTTGTTTAGGTTTATTTTTGAAATAAGGCGCCCTCACGGAATAAACAGATTAAGGGTGGTTTTGAAAAGACAAAAAGGGTTCCACAAATCTCCGCTGAATTAAATGCGTGACAAGGGAAACAGAAAAGAAGGAAGCTCATCCTTTATTGCCTTTGAGAGCAATTTAATTAGGCATTGGCCCCATGTGTATGGGTAAGGAGTCTCGGTCTGCTTTGCCGTTCCTCTGAAAGACGTGGCCTTGGACACACAGAAAGGATTTTTAAAGGATCATGTACGAAGATCAACAGATAAGCAGCTAATTTTACGTACTTAGGGAGCAAATGATTGAGTGCATTCCCCCCGGAATACTTGGGCTGGCGGGATGAAAAGCGGAGGGTGGAAAAGATCTGAAAGTATTTCAGCAGCAATGCTGATCAGTAAAATTAAAGATTTATACTGTTTGATAGGGCTTCCAGACTGCAGCCAGTGCGGAGGGAAGGAAAAAAAAGAAGCATTTCTTTGAGCTCTGTCCATTTCAGAAATTTTCATCAGAAACCACTTTTGAACTAATTGGAGTCTGTGGATAGGAAACCTCATTTTTGGCTCAAATCAATTTTCTGCAAATGTCATTTGATTCAGGAAATATGAGTGATATGCCTGATTTCCCGATAAGAAATGAAATGAGCTGTTGTCCTTCAGGATATCATAGACTTGAAATGGGGGGATTTTATGGTTAATGCCATCTGATAGAAATGTCCTACTTTGAAAGGAGAAGTCCATCAGCCTCAGGGGAGATGCAAGAAAGAACGAATATTTTTTTAATCTGCAGCTGCAGCTTTTACGAGATGTGCAACAAATACAGATTTTTTTTTTCAAAACGATTAATTGGGAGCAGCAATCAGTTTACTGGTTGATTAATGGGGTGACAGGACATATCAAATATTTAATATATTGTATTGATATTAGATGATATATTATTTGACTGCCCACAACACAACAGCATATTAAAATCTGCAGTGCAGGGAAAGCACACAATATTTGGTGTCTCTTAGTTATGTATGGTGGGAACACACAAACACAAGTTTTTATGTGGTTTTTGTGAGGCAAGTGCAACAATATTAATTGTTTTCATTTACAAGAGTTCACGGTACCACCTCTATGAACTGCGAGGAAAGTGATATCTTTTGGAAAAACAATCATTTGTCCTTCTCTGAGGTGGTTCCCATGGCACGAGTTCAAAGAAGAGCAGCGGAGTTCTCCCTGGTGTCCTGGGCCAATATTTATCCCTCAACCAACATCAATAAAACAACAGATTATCTGGTCATTATCTCATTGCTGTTTGTGGGACCTTGCTGTGCGCAAATTGGCTGCTGCGTTTCCTACAATACATCAGTCACTACAATTTTTTAAGTACTTAATTGGCTGTAAAACGCTTTGGGACATCTTGAGGTTGTGAAAGGCGCTATATAAATGTAAGTCTTTCGTTCTTTTCTGGTGTTTCGAACTTTCAAAGCCTGCTCCGTCGGGGAGGGTGGAATGTCTGGATTCCGGTTTTCCACATAATTGTCAGCATTGTCACTGCGCGATTAACTCGAAAGACTCGCACCTTAAACCGCACGAGGCAGGCAATATCAGCCCCCTGCCCCTCCCCACCAAAGGCGGAATGCCTCGGACCATCTGACAAGTCCACTGCCAACTGCTGAACTCATAAAGCAGAAGCAAATGAAATGGAGTGTCAGACAGATTCGCAAATGTCTGGGGAAGAGTCCAGATTCGACTGGACTCGAGACTCTGGTGTCAGCCGTGGCTTAGTGGCAGCACTCTCGTCGCTAGGTCAGCAGGCTGTAGGTTCTACTCCGGAGACTTGAGCACAAGATCCAGGGTGACACTCTAGTGTAGTACTGTCGGTGGCACCATTGAAAAAAAGATGATCTGGCCATTATCTCGTTGCTGTTTGTGGGACCTTGCTGTGCACAGATTGGCTGCCATATTTCCTACATTACCACAGTGACTACACTTCAAAAGTATTTCATTGGCTGTAAAGCGCTTTGGGACATCCTGAGGTTGTGAAAGGCACTATAGAAATCCAAGTTCTTTCTTCCTTTCAATTACTTGAACTATCAGACGGTTTCACTAGATGATTTCTGGCTGTAATGATCAATCAGCTGATGCTCCTTAGATTTCTGTTTTACCTTCTCCTTTATCTCACTGTCCTTTCCCCCCCACCGCCATCCACTTCTAGTTGCTACAGTTCAGACATTTAGGGGGTGGATTTGGGTCAAGTGAGATGTTAAAATGTTAAAAATCTCAAACCCAAAGCTAGCAGCTAAAGGGAGGCGAGGACTACTGAGTGGAAGAGGCAAGTGCATTTCAGCACTGCTTGTGGGTCAGGAGTGCTTTCCCCCCAGAGCCCCAAGCTAACCTGCTTCCCTCTCTGCTATCGGACTCCAGCACCCCCACCTCGCGATTGATCTACCACCCGCGACCACTGACCACCCCCCCAGTGATTGCCCCCGCCACGATCAAATTCCCCCACGATCATCAACCCAACCGCCCCCCCCCCCGCGATCACTGCCCCCCTGCGATCACCAACTCCCCCAACCCCCCATATCTGCCCCCGATCTCTCTCCGACCCCCCCCGCGATCATTTCCGACCCTCCAAACCATGCTGTGCCGACCACCACCAGCCCCCCTTTAATATCTCTAGTCCGAGAAGCAGGAAACCTACCTGCTCCTGGGCTGTGTCCTTTTCTGCAGCGCTCCCCCTCCTCCCCCCGCCCCCCGCCCCCCCCGGCAGGGAGCCAAGCCTGTCAATCACACACAATGTGGAGCTAAAGCGTTCAGCGACCAGAACTCCTCCTTCCCCCGCTTGGAAATCCCACCCCAATAAATATCGAGACCTTAATCTCACAGACCCTGCCTGTGTGGTGTTGTTTCCATTCTAACTGCACCAGGCTGACGTCTGGCCAACCCTATGGGTGCTGGAGCCATCAAGGACCCACTGCTCGCATGGGACCTGCAGGCGTTTCAACTCAACGGGAGAACATTGCGTGGCAGCTGATGACGGGGCAGAAATACACGGTGATAAAATGGCCTGCTGCCAGAGTTGGAGGCCCCAGGCCTTGATCCAGCTGCTGTGGGTCGAGAGAGATGCCTTCGCTGCATGGTGTAAAATGTCTCCCTGTAGCGGGTCTCTCTCTAACTTGATGCAATGTTCCCTGAAATTCCACGGAGGGCAATCACAACGGTTGTGCCAGCTAGTGCCCTCCAACACTGACCCCTTTTTGGGGCCATTTCATTTGCATGGGGCTGGCAGGCACAAGTGGCACTTCAGTTGCGTCTTTGGCACCAGCCTGCTCCATATGCCTGGTAACTTGATGGCCACCTGCCCACGAGGGGGTGGGGGGGGACGTAAGGTTGCCTTTTCTTTTTAAACCAACTTTCCGGATCCAGGCCGCTTGCCAGACATGCAGCCCACCACTGGGGTCCACCTCTCTCTTGGCATACTGGCCGTCATTACTGTCCCAACCCTGGCCAGGACTGGGACTCTTGGCCCCTGGCCTCAACCTGAGATTCTGCCCCGACAAAGCACTGCGGAAACTCCCAGAAGCAACAGAAGCCCAAAGTAACCAAATCTCCCCTGGTTCGGGGGAGGTTCCACCAGTCTCCTGCCAACGCTAAGACGGGAGAAGGGTAGAACCCACATGGAGGTTCAGGGCCAAGGCATGTGGTGTGGCGGTGGTGTAGGTACGGTCTTCACCAAAAAGTGTTTTTGCCAAACCGTCAGTTTGTGTGTGGTTTAACTTTCAGAAACTGCCCATCCTGAATATCAATTCTGATTGTTTATAAATAGTTTACACAAAAAAGCAGCTTTTGTTGGAGCATTTAAATCATTTTCGCCTTTTTCAAAAATGATGTGCCACTCCACATGACCAGTGTGTTGCTCTCCCTACATCTGCGCTAGAAAGCCCATCCAAATTTAGTCAAACATGAAGTTAAAATAAATTTCGATGGACTGTGGAGGGTTTTAATATTCACAACTATTGCACAGTCATTCATCATGAACTGGACTGAATGTTGAGCAAATGTAACTTGTTCATGACTCCAGTAATCTTGACTTTTTGCGACCAGCTCAATCTAATGGTTTATTTTCTGTAAATCACCATTGCCTGGAGTGCATCGTCTACATATTTTGTCATTTTTCTTTCCCTTTTTTACGTGACGTTTACACTCATCTAAGGTGAGGGGTGTCATGTGCCGGGGTAGGGAGTACTTCTCATTTCAAGCATCCAGTGTCAGCATCGAACACTCCCAGGCCAGGTAGAGCAAAGTAACGTTCCCTCTACTCTGGCTTAACAATGTGCCTCAAACCCAGCTTCAGAAGAGTGTCCCTTACTGCACCGGTATAATGGATTTCCATCTTCAGCACCAGCCATCCTAAGTCCTCTCTGAGCAAGATTGTCAATTTGATGCCAATCAGTAGCGAATTAGGGGAAGTTTTGTGCTGTGAGCTTATAACCACTGGGAATTGGACTGAAATTGCCTGAACTCATTACACGTAGGATCCTTACATCTATGGTTTTTTTTTTATTGCTTTGCTCCTTACTGCCTTGGTTAGTTGCCTGGATCCATAATATCTTCTTCAGTGGAAGAACAGAGGTGACCCCCGACACTATTCTTGCAGCACCATCAGCAACTTGCAGTAAGAGGTGGGTGAAGCCTGCTCTTTCCCTCTCCCCCAAACAGTTCATTCTGCTCCCTCTCGAGTACCCGTACCCGCAGAAAATCTCTTTTTCTTATGTTTGCCTGCATAATGGCAGGGATTACACTGCAAAAGGGAATTCATTGGCCGTGAAGAAAAAGAAAGACTTGCATTTATAAAGCGCCTTTCTTGACCTAAGGATGTCCCAAAGCACTTTACAGCCAATGAAGCACTTTTGGACTGCAGTCACTGTTGTAATGTAGGAAACGCAGCAGCAAATTGCGCACAGCAAGCTCCCACAAACAGCAATGTGATAATGACCAGATAATCTCTTTTTGTGATGTTGATTGAGGGATAAATATTGGCCAGGACACCGGGGAGAACTCCCCTGCTCCTCTTCGAAATAGTGCCATGGGATCTTTTACGTCCACCTGAGAGAGCAGACAGGGCCTCGGTTTAACATCTCATCTAAAAGATGGCAGCTCTGACAGTGCAGCACTCCCTCAATGTTACATTGGAGTGTCAGACCTAGATTGTTGTGCTCAAGTATCTGGAGTAGGACTTGAACCCACAACCTTCTGACTCAGAGGCAAGAGTGCTACCCACTGAGCCACAGCTGACACAGTGAAGCACTGTTGGATGTCCTGAGGATGTAATAAGACCCTATATAAATGCAAGTTCTATCTTCATCCCCTCTCTGATACGTATCCACTGCTGCCAGCTTCTGTTCATTTGATGAAGTCGGAATTCGTTATGTGTGAGCCTAGACAATTGAGTGTTAGCAGGCTATTTATTCATGGGGGGGGGTGGGGGGGCATCACTGTGTCCTCACCTGCATGGTTTCCAGCGGGGGTCCTTGGAGCACCCATACTGCTACACTAGCTAAGATCAGCTAACTCAACTAGACTGGGGACATAGGATTACATACAATTACAAATCTGCAGCACATAAACAGACATTCAGCCCAACCAGTCCATGCCGGCGTTTATGCTCCACTCCAGCCTCCTCCCATCCTTCCTCATCTAACTCTATCAGCATAACCCTCTATTCCCTTCTCCCTCATATGCTTGTCTAGCCTCCCCTGAAATGCATCTATACTATTCGCCTCAACCACTCCCTGTAGAGCGAGTGCCACATTCTCACCACTCTCTGGGTAAAGAAGTTTCTTCTGAATTCCCTATTGGATTTCTTGGTGACTATCTTATATTGATGGCCTCTAGTTTTGCTCTTCCCCACAAGTGGAAACACACTCTCTGTATCCACTCTATCAAAACCTTTCATAACTTTAAAGACGTCTATTAGGCCACCCCTCAGCCTTCTCTTTTCAAGAGAAAAAAAAAGAGACCCAGCCTGTTCATCCTTTCCCAGATAGGTATAACCTTGCATTTCTGGTATCATCCTCATAAATCTTTTTTGCACCCTCTGCAGTGCCTCTATATCTATTTTATAATATGGCGACCAGAACTGTACACAGTACTCCAAGTGTGGTCTAACCAAGGTTCGATACAAGTTCAGCATAACTTCACTACTTTTCAATTCTATCCCTCTAGAAATAAACCCTAGTGCTTAGTTTGCTTTTTTTAATGGTATTATTAACTGGACCTTCCTGGTGTCTAGCTTCAAACCTCATCCGGCATTGCATTTACCCACTGAGCCCCATTGCCTTTAATAATCATCATCAACTAATGTTTAGAATTTGTCAATATAGAGAAACATCCCCGTCCTTTTCAACAAGACAGCAATTAACCTACCTTGCGCTTTGCATCATTTAACCCAGCAAAGTTGTTGTTAAAGAATTTAAACTAGCTGACAACGTGTAACCAAAATGGGGGCCAGTGTTATATTATCATTGAGCTGCAACACTTGTGAGAGAACAAGTGTGAATTCACCAACAGCATGCTCCCAGTCGAGTGCCACACTTGCAGAGAGCATGTTTTGGAGAATCAGAGCTACAGTGTTGCAGACATATCCCCGAACCGTCCTCCCTTTAAATGTGGCTCTTATCAATCTAAGCGTTGAGAAGTGTGGCGAATGTGATGGTTATTAGGTAAAGGACACTGGAGAGGAGGTTTACTCTCTAACTCCTGGGGGTAATTTTAACGTTTAAACCGGTGTAAGACGTGCAGTATATAATTAGCCTCCCTTCATGCAGCACGCCGGATTGTCCGCTCCAGTGAAACCATCAATAGGGATATCGGGCGTGGTGTATAACGGGCGTGGTGTATAACGGGCGTGGTGTATAACGGGCGTGATGTATATCGGGCGTGGTGTATAACGGGCGTGGTGTATAACGGGCGTGGTGTATAACGGGCGTGGTGTATATCGGGCGTGGTGTATATCGGGCATGGTGTATAACGGGCGTGGTGTATAACGGGCATGGTGTATAACGGGCGTGGTGTATATCGGGCGTGGTGTATAGCGGGCGTGGTGTATAACGGGCGTGGTGTATAACGGGCGTGGTGTATAACGGGCGTGGTGTATAACGGGCGCGGTGTATATCGGCCGTGGTGTACAACGGGCATGGTGTATATCGGGCGTGTGGTGTATAACGGGCGTGGTGTATAATGGGCGTGGTGTATATCGGGCGTGGTGTATAATGGGCGTGGTGTATAACGGGCGTGGTGTATAATGGGCATGGTGTATATCGGGCGTGGTGTATAACGGGCGTGGTGTATAACGGGCGCGGTGTATAATGGGCATGGTGTATAACGGGCGTGGTGTATAACGGGCGTGGTGTATATCGGGCGTGGTGTATATCGGGCGTGGTGTATAACGGGCGTGGTGTATAACGGGCGTGGTGTATATCGGGCGTGGTGTATATCGGGCGTGGTGTATAACGGGCGTGGTGTATAACGGGCGTGGTGTATATCGGGCGTGGTGTATATCGGGCGTGGTGTATAACGGGCGTGGTGTATAACGGGCGTGGTGTATATCGGGCGTGGTGTATAACGGGCGTGGTGTATATCGGGCGTGGTGTATATCGGGCGTGGTGTATAACGGGCGTGGTGTATAATGGGCATGGTGTATATCGGGCGTGGTGTATAACGGGCGTGGTGTATAACGGGCGCGGTGTATAATGGGCATGGTGTATAACGGGCGTGGTGTATAACGGGCGTGGTGTATAACGGGCGTGGTGTATATCGGGCGAGGTGTATAACGGGCGTGGTGTATAACGGGCGTGGTGTATAACGGGCGTGGTGTATATCGGGCGTGGTGTATAACGGGCGTGGTGTATAATGGGCAGCTAATTCCATATTGCCCAATGTTAAAATTACCCACTTGTATTTGTCAGTAAGCAATGGGATTGTTTTAAAAAAGAATTATTACAGTGACTTGTAGACATAACAATGGATTTATCATGGCTGAATTAAGGTGAATAACTGCGTTCTATTAATCTAAAAAAGAAAGAATGATTTACCAAAATTATGAAACCCCGTAGCTTTAAACTCATGAATTAGTTTAACTATCTACATGAATGACATTAAGTTTGACCTTTTAGGTAATTCTCCTAATCCTTTAATCCTTTTTCTAACCTATGCATTTCATTTGCCGTGCATGACATTTTATTTTTGACTGAAATGGTTTATTTGAAACTATGTTTATTAGGAAGTGGTAGTAGAAACATTGGAAAGGATAAAAATAGATAAAGAGGACGTACTTAAAAGGTTGGCTGCACTCAAAGTAGAAAAGTCACCTGGTTCGGATGGGATGTATCCTAGGTTGCCGAGGGAAGTTATGGTGGAAATTGCTGAGGCTCTGGCCACATTCTTCCAATCCTCCTTGGATATTGGGGGTGGTGCCAGAGGAATGGAGGATTGCAAATGTTACACACCTATTCAAAAAAGGTGAGAGGGATTAACCCGGCAACTACAGGCCAGCCAGCCAAACGTTGGTGGTGTGGAAATTATTAGAGAAATTAATCCAAGACAAAATTAATTGTCACTTGGAAAAATATGGGTTAATAAATGAAAGCCAGTATGGATTTGTTAAAGGCAAGTTTTGTTTGACTAACTTGATTCAGTTCTTTGAAGAAGTAACGTAGTGGTTTGATGAGGGTAGTGTGTTTGATGTTGTGCAAATGGACTTTCAAAAGGCGTTTGATAAAGTACCATATAATAAACTTGTTAGCAAAATTGAAGCCCGTAAAATTAAAGGGGCGGTGGCTGCGTGGATACGAAACTGGCTAAGGGACAGAAAGCAAAGAGTAGTGGTGAACGGTTGCTTTTTAGACTAGAGGGAGTATACAGTGATGTCCCCCAGGGGTCGGTATTAGGACCACCGCTCTGTTTGATATAAATTAATGACCTGGACTTGGGTGTACAGGCACAATTTCAAACATTACAGATGACACGAAACTCGGAAATATAGCAAGCAGTGAGAAGGATAGTAACAGACTTCAGGAGGATATAGACAGACTGGTAAAATAGGCAGATACATGGCAGCTGAAATTTAACTCAGAGAATTACGAAGAGATTCATTTTGGTAGGAAGAATGAGGAGAGGCAATATAAACTAAATGGTATATAAACTAAATGATATAATTTGAAAGAGGTGCAAGAACCTGGGGGTGCATGTACGCAAATCTCCGAAGGTGACATGGCAAGTTGAGAAGGCTGTGAAAAAGCCATCCGGGATCCATGGCTTTATAAATACAAAATTGAGAGGTCGCACAACACCAGGTTATAGTCCAACAGTTTTATTTGAAATCACAAGCTTTCGGAGCTATCGATTGCCCCTTCCTCAGGTGAAGTAAATAGATACAGAATCGCCAAAGCATATATAGATAGACAACAATTCTGTATCTATTTACTTCATCTGAGGAAGGGGCAATCGATAGCTCCGAAAGCTTGTGATTTCAAATAAAACTGTTGGACTATAACCTGGTGTTGTGCGACCTCTCAATTTTGTCCACCCCAGTCCAACACCGGCATCTCCGCATCATGACCTTTATAAATACAGGCATAGGGCTAGAAATTCGGTGCATTTGCGCCTCTTGTTAGCGCCAGCGGGCCCGGCACCGCTAATGACTCCTGCTAAATTCAGCGGGAGTTTAGCAGCGGCGGCGGTAACCGGTAGCACCCCACTCCGCTGCACAGACGACGTCATCCCCCTACGCAGCGCCCTGCTTTCGCCCCGCCTGCAAATTGGCCCGCGTCCCCTGAATCTGCGGTGGGCGATTCAGGGGGTGGGAACACAGTGGCAGGAGGCTCGCGGGGTGCTAAGTAAAGGGGGGGTGTTGGGCGGGGGGGAAAAAACGTTCAACTTACTTGTCGTGGCCCGTTGTGTCTTTGAACGCGGGGTCCGTGCCGCGGTCTGGCAGCCCGGCACTCCGAGTACCGGGCTGCTGGCACGGCACCCCGCTCCCCGGTGGTCCAGGTAGGGCCCCGCAGAGTTGTGGGCTTGGGCCCTCCCCTTTAATGAGGGGAAGAGCCCTTCCATGCGACAGCGCTACGTGGCCTAGTGCGTAGCGCTACAGAACGCACCGCCCTGATTTTCGGGGTTAGTGCTCTAAGCAGGAAGTGGAGTGCTTGAATTAGCGCTCCACCTCCCTCTTGGGGCGCTAAAACTGAAGTTAGCGATCGCCGGCGCTGTTTATCAGCGGGCGCTAAATTTAGCGCCCAGGCGATGTTAGCGACCCAAAATGGTCGCTAACGAATTTTTCCCCTATAGAGTACCAAAGCAAGGAAGTCATGCTAAACCTTTATAAAACACTGGTTAGGCCCCAGCTGGAGTATTGTGGCTAATTCTGGGCACCACACTTTAGGAAGGATGTCAAGGCCTTGGAGAGATTTACTAGAATGGTACCAGGAATGCGAGACTTCAGTTATGTGTAGAGACTAGAGAAACTGAGATTTTTCTCCTTAGAGCAGAGCATGGAACAAGAAAGGAAAGGAAAGACATACTTGCATTTATATAGCCCCTTTCACGAGCTCAGGATGCCCCACAGCGCTTTACAGCCAATGAAGTACTTTTTGAAGTGTAGACACTGTTGTAATACAAATCATGAAGGTCTAAGATTCTATCATTGGTCTGTGCTGATCTCAGCCAGGGCTGGAGTAGGGAAGCTGCAAGAGCCCCTGGTCTCGGGAAGGGAAAATTCAGCCAACGTTCCAGCTCCTAATGCTACCAGGTGACTTCTGCCAGAATGTGGAGAGACTAGAGGAGCTGGGATTGTTCTCCTTAGAGCAGTAAAGGCTCAGGGAAGATTTAATAGAAGTGTTCAAAATTATGAAGCGTTTTGACAGAGAAACTGTTTCCACTGGCGGGAGGTTCAGTAAACAGAGGGCACAGATTTAATGTAATTGGCAACAGAACCAGGAGGGAATTTTAATTTTTACGCACTGAGTTATGATGACCTGGAATGCACTGCCTGACAGGGTGGTGGAAGCAGATTCAATAGTAACTTTCAAAAAGGAATTGGATATATATTTGAAAAAGAAAAAATTTGCAGGGCTATGGGGAAAGAGCAGACTAATGGGACTAATTGGATATCTCTTTCAAAGAGCTGGCACGGGCATGATGACCCAATTGGCCTCCTCCTGTGCTGTATGATTCTATGACATAATGCTGAGGACAGGCTTTAGCTCGGCTGAGGAGACCCATATAGTCCGGTAGTCTGCTGGAACTCACTGTATAAAACAGATGGAGAAATACCATGTGGATGAGATACTAGAGGACTGGCGTATGAGTCAGCCGTGGCTCAGTGGGTAGCACTCTCGTCCCTGAGTCAGAAGGTTGTGGGCTCAAGTCCCTACTCCAGAGACTTGAGCACAAAGTCTAGGCTGACACTTCAGCGAAGAACTGAGGGAGTGCAACACTGTCGGAGGTGCCGTCTTACAGGTGAGACATTAAACTGAGGCTTCGTCTGCCCTCTCAGGTGGACAAAAAGTATCCACATTGCACTATTCAAAGAAGAGCAACAGAAATCTCCCTGGTGTCCTGGCCAATATCACAAACAGATTATCAGTTCATTGCTGTTTGTGGGAGCTTGCTGTGCGCAAATTGTCTTCTGTGTTTCCTACATTACAACAGTGACTACACTTCTAAAAGTACTTAATTGGTTGTGAAGCACTTTGGAATGTCCTGAGGTCATGAAAGGCACTATATAAATGCAAGTCTTTCTTTTATCCCCCTTTCAGAGATGGAGAAGTGAAAATTACTTTATTCCCTCCATGAGAGCTAGTGAATGCTTCAATGATGACTTGAAATAATCAGAGTGTCTCTGTGAAGTTCAGTTTGTGATTGGCTGCCATTAAAACAGAAGATACCAACTTGTGTATGGGAGCTAAAAATAAACATATTTGTGCTGTACAAAAATAAAATAATGCGATCATCCATTTAAGAAAATGGAATTTATCAACTGCTAGAACACAGGAGACTATGGCCTAGAAATTCGTGGGTTTAGTGCCGGCCATTTTGAAGAAAAAATGGTGGCCGACTTCACTTCTGCCCGTCTTCTACCTCCACTTAAGCGAGGACCATTGTATTCTGAGGCTCCGCTTCACCAAGGAGCTGGTCACAGAACTCTGCCACCTCCTGGAACCAAACCTGCAGCCTCAGAGCAGGGAGACGACGGCTCTCCCAGTGGTAGTCAAGGTCACCGTGGCCCTCAAATTTTTCACCAGTGGATCCTTCCAGTCTGCAGCAGGAGACATAGTTCGCTGTCCATCGCTGCATCCGGGAGGTCACAGAGGCGCTCTACGCCAGGAGAAGAGACTTCATTGTCTTTTCTCTGTACAGAGAAAAGCAGGGCAAGCGCACATGTGGCTTTGCCAGGATATCGGGCTTCCCCATGGTGCACACACGTGGCTTTGCGGGTGCCGTATAACAATCCTGAGATATTCCGTAACCGCAAAGGCTACCACTCACTTAATGTGCAGTTGTTGTGCGACCACGCCCAGCGCATCCTGATGCTGAATGTCCACGATCCAGACAGCAGTGATGATGCCTTCATCCTGCGCCAGTCCGGCGTGCCAACAATCTTCCAGCCACCACGTCAAACCAGAAGGTGGCTGCTCGGAGACAAGGGCTATCCGCTCTGCACCTGGCTGATGATTCCACTCCACAGCCCCACCACTTGTGGCCAGCACTCATATAATGAGAGGAACGTCATCGAGCAGAGTGCTCAAGCAACGGTTCCGCTGGCTTGACCACTCGGGAGGAGCCCTCCAGTACACGCCAGAGTGGGCGTCCCATTTCGTGGTGGTCTATTGCACGCTCCACAACTTGAGCATCAGGAAGGCGCAGCACTTGCCAGCAGGGGTTGCGGGATCACCTCAGGAAGAGGAAGAGGAAGGCAGCATATTCCTGTTCTGGACGGGCAGTCCGGGAGCACCTCATTAGACTCTGATTCCAGTGAATGAAACCGCACATCCCCGTTGTTCACCACTTCCCCATCATACCATCTCTCTGTCACAGAACATCATAGCGTCCTCCTGGGCACAAAGCTGAAATGAGAGCAACCACAAAGCACACATTCCAAACAAAATTCATAAATTTATCAAATTCAAATCAAAATGACAATTTCAACTTTTCACCCTTGTGCATTCCCTTAGTGTCTGTCTATCGTGTGCCTTTTCCTAGTCTACTACACAGTGCTCCCCAAAGGCTGCAACATGGCTGATAGAAGGCTTCTGACTTTCAATGGGCAAGACTACAGATGGCCTTGCAGGACGACCTCGAGTAGCTCTGGGCCTGGAAGGCCCAGCTTTAGACTGCACCACCTCAGCATGGGCGTCAGCAGTCTGGGCTGGCTGGCTGACAGCGGCAAGGGCACTGGCGGAGTGGCAGTGGTGGGATTAGGAATGCTGTCATCCTGAGAAAGAACAGCAGGTTCTTGCTCCATGGACCCACTGCCACTCTCCTGGGGCGGTGCCTCAGCTTTCCTATCAATCTGTTGGAGGACAGATTGCTGGCCTGCTGCAACACCCACCAAGCCCCTTGCGAGACTCGTAAGCCCAGTGACAATGGCAGCAGTCCGAGCTTCCACTACAGCAGTGAGACGTTGGGTCGTTTCCGCTTGTGCTGCAATGGAAGCTGCGAAATCGCCCATCACATCCAGCATCATCTGTGGGTCCACAAGGTCTCTCCTGGAGTTGGCCATCATTTCCATCCTGGAAATTATGGGCTCCAAGCTTCGCGCAAAGCCCCATGCAATGTTGGAGCTGGACTCCTCCATGTTCCCTGACACTGGTAAGAGGCTCTCTGGCAGGCTTGCCATTGCACCCAGCATTTCTGTGTGCATGCCCATCGCCCTTCTTCTGAAGGCCTCCCCATCGAGGTCATCATCTCAGTCCTGTGGAGCAGAACTTGTGTGCGAACTCGCCCTCTGGGGAGCTGGCACCCGAGCTCCCCTTTCCCCCTGGCCTGGCTGCAGCATGCTCCTGCCCAGTGACTCACCACGTGCAGATCCCGCCTCTATACTATTCTCCAAAGTCCGCACTGTGCCATTTTCTGAGCTGGTGTCTGCGAGTGTCAGATGCAGTGCCGGTGTCTCCTCTCCTCCCTCTCCATCAGTTTTTTCATGATGTTGAGGAACATGCTGTGCTGGTGGCAGTTCTTGGGTATCTGAAAGCAGAAATGCACACGGGTCGGGTTGTGGTGAGGGGAGGGGTGGAAAGCAAGATATCCATGCATACATCATCAGCAGCTTGTAAGTGAGAAGAGATTGTGGGATGAGGGGCAAGTAGGATGCGAGAAGAAGGATTAGGTACGACCATACCGTCATCATCAGCAATGCTTTCAACTTCTCCGCTCGCCACAGACTCTGTGACTGCCCCTCCAATAATTTAGAACACCGATTCCTTCAGTCCATCAGGGTGTGAATCCTCGCTTGGCCGCCTCCTGTCTGTCATTGCTCGTGGCAGTTGTATGCCTGCAAGAGAAAGAGAAGTGCGTGAGTGAGTGTGGTGCAATGTGTTTGGTTGATGTCCCTGCCATGGTTCAATAGCTGTCAGTGTGTGCAAGGCGTGACATGTGGGTGTGAGTGTTTCAGCAGTGGTAAGTGTGTGAGGGTGAAGTGAAGCCGTGATTGCGAGGTATGAGTGCTGATAGCTCGGGATTGTTGGTGGGTGAGTGATGCATTGAGCAGTGTGTGAGGCTTGTGGTGCAGATGGTGGGATATGGCGTTTGCTGAAGCCTTCACTCACCTTGACCACCCGTATGAGGTCATTAAACTTCTTTCGGCACTGGATCCATGTCCTGGGGACAACACTCGTCGGCGTGACGGATTGTGCGATCTCCTCCCAGATCCTTCTGCTGATGACCTCTTACCCCCATGTGGATAAATGACAGCCCATCGACATTCTACCCCCAGGACCAAGGCCTCCAGTGCGGCATGAGAGAACCATCTCGCCCTTTCTCTTGGCTGTTGCGCTATTCCTGCTTCTCATCTGACAATGAGGTGCTTCTGCAACAAAGCACCTCTCCTTTAAGTAGTGGACATGATGTGGAGATGCCGGTGTTGGACTGGGGTGGACAAATGTGAGAAGTCGCACAACACCAGGTTATAGTCCAACAGTTTTTTTTGAAATCACAAGCTTTCGGAGCGCTGCTCCTTCGTCAGGTGAAGTCAGGTGATGAAGGAGCAGCGCTCCGAAAGCTTGTGATTTCAAATGAAACGGTTGGACTATAACCTGGTGTTGTGCGACTTCTCACATTAAGTAGTGGAGACAGTCTAGGCCAAACTTTATTGGCCATTAGACTGTACCCAATATTGCCCCTCCTCCCCCGTTGAGCGCTAAGCTAATCAGTAGCGCGTTTAGCGCTGAGATCAGCGCTACAATCATGTTAATGAGCAGGCCGCACGAATTTTGCGAAACTTAGAGGCGCAGGCAAATAGCGCTGGCCGGTGCCCCCACCTGTTTTTGGGCCTTATCGCCTTTCTAGGCCTATAAATACTCAGGAAACAACAGGTCTGAGTGGGAGATTGTGTGCCATCTATTGCCGTACAGTGGCACTTCAACTCCCACAGGTTGAAGACTGGCCATGTCGCCACATGGGTACAATGCTGCTATCTCCCTCAGCTGTTTTCGCTTTTAATTAAAATTTATAGTCACTCAATCTCTGCTGACAGTTTTAGAATTCAGAGACCGTGCTTTGGAAATGAGACGAACAGGTGGGATGAGCAACATAAGTCCCTTTTTCACACCAGGGCGAATTATCATTAATGTCAGCGACCAGGAGAGGTGGTAGTTCTGGCTTTTTTTTTTCCAATCCCAATCTGCAGAAATAATGATGAAATAATTTGGAAAGCTTACATTCGTTTGAATTGAAAGGAGCGTAGCGAGGCAAGATGTACTGACTGCGAATAGACTATATTCCATGGCGCCCTGGGGGTAAAGGGAATGATGGCCAGCACATAGAGGTAAACAACAGCTGTGAAACCATCTCTGCCGTGTGTTCTCCTCATAGTACTCGGCAAGAATGCTAAAAAAAAATCACAAACACTGTTGCCGTGCAAAGTACTGATTAACCACAATGCTAGTCACAAATGGAGGTCAAATGTGCGGCGTCAATCGAAGTCAGCTGCCAATTGTGAAGTCTGGCTGTGATGTTTCTGTATAGCACTGTGGTCCCACTGAGGGGTAAGACTCTAGAATTAAATGGGGCCAGTTAGGATCAATGATCTCTTCTTCCTGTTATGGAACGGGACTTGGCTGAATGAAATGTGTCTGCTACACTTTATTCTGGTGTTAGAAACACATTCCAAGTCCCTAGGATGGGGCACATCTATATTTGTTTCAATCAAAATTGGCTAACAGGGAGAACTGTAGGCCTCGTGTATTGAGATAAAAGAAAGACTTGCATTTCTATAGCGCCTTTCATAACCTCAGGACGTCCCAAAGCGCTTTATAGCCAATGAAGTACGTTTGAAGTGCAGTCACTGTTGTGATCTAGGAAACGCGGCAGCCAATTTGCACACAGCAAGATCCCACTAACAGCAATGTGATAATGACCAGATAATCTGTTTTACTGAAGTTGGTTGAGGTCTAAATATTGGCCAGGACACCGAGGAGAACTGCCCTGCTCTTCTTCAGATAATGTCACTGGATCTTTTACGTCCACCTGAGAGGACAGATGGGGCCTCGGTTTAACCTCTCATCAGAAAGGCAGCACCTCTGACAGAGTAGCGCTCCCTCAGCACTGCACTAGAGTGTCGGCCTAGATTTAGTTGAGAAAAGAATTAGGACGGATCTACCTGCTCCTGCATCCAGGGCAGTTGGATCCTCTGGGTGCAGTGAGTACTGGAGAATGGGCTGGGTTGGAGCACAAGTTCTTAGCGCAGCCTGTCAGATTTTCTGGCAATTTATTTAAATGATGCAAGAGCAGCCCGGACCAGATGGATGTTGTGGTGGATGCTCCGGCCCAGGACCGTGTAGGACCGGTTGGGGTGGATCATGTGGGCCAGAACAGTGCTAAGGCGAAAGATCTTGCAGTCTGTGCTGAGGAGGGAGACCGGGCGCCAGTTGTTAAGTAGGCGGAGATCGCCCCCCTTGGGCAGCAGGACGATGATTGCCCTGCACCAAGCGAGGGGCATCTCCCTGGTCGTCAGACTGTCTCCCAGGACCCGTGCTTAGTCGCCCCCCTGGACGTCCCAGAACGCCCTATGGAACTCCACGGTCAGCCCGTCCAGCCCCAGGGACTTGGCCCTCAAGAGCTGGCCGAGGGCACCGGTCAGCTCCACCAGGTTTAGCGGAGCATCAAGCTGTTCGGCACCCTCCAGGCTGACCTTCGGCAGGTCCTCCCATAAAACTCTGCAAGCATCCTTGCTGGATGGATCTGGAGAGAACAGAACCCCGTAATAGGCATGGGCCTCGACACTGCTGCCCTCTGGATCTGAGATGAGGGATCTGTCATCGGCCAGCAGCCCAAAGAGCTGCTTATGGACCCCCCATCTTTTTTCCAAGCGAGTAGAAGAAGAGGGAGCCGTGGTCCAGGTCCTGGAGGAACTGAATCCGCGACCATGCGTACGCGCCTTGAGACCCGATGAGCTGCAGGTCCTTCAGCGTGCCCTTATTCTCTTCGGACACCTTTCCGCAGGGCTTGACCGAGACGGGACTCCAGGTCCAGCTTCTCCTTCTCCCACCGCCCGACCCGGGCCTTCTGTCTCTTGGTCGACCCCCTCGCACACTCCTGACAGAAGAGGCGGACGTGAGCCTTGCCCACGTCCCACCATAGCCTCAAGGAGGAGAAGCCCCCCCTGCTTCCTTCTCCAGTTGGCTCAGAATTGGCAGAACGAATCCCAGAACCGCTCGTTCTCCAGCAGCAGGTTGTTAAAGTGCCAGTACGCAGACCCCACCCATGTGTGGAGCGGAGCAAGCTCCACCCACACCTGGTGGTGGTCAGAGCACGGCCCTGGCCGCATGGAAGCAGTCGGAATGCCCGGGAAATGTAAAGGTGGCATTTCTGGAACTTCCTGCTCCAGACTTCGAGTGCAGGCGCTGGAGCCAGGATGGAGATTTCGCCAGACGTCCACCAAGTCGAAGGACCTGACCAGGTCCCTCAACTTCGCATCGCCGCCATGCTGCATGGGGCACCAAAGCGATCCCTTGCCTCGAGGGTGCTGTTGGAATCGCCCGAGGATAATGCACTCACTGGCGTCGATGGAGCCTAAAACCACTCCGGGGAGCGTACACGTTCACTAGGTGGAGCGGCAAGTCCCCCAGGCGAACAGCACGATGGAGCAAGCAGCTTGGCACAGGCTCCTTGACCCCCAAGATCTCCGGCCGAAAATGTGGGGCCAGCAAGTTAGCCACCCCGCAGGAAAAGGTAGCAAGGTGGCTCATGCAGAACCCTCCTTGCCATTCCAGGAGCCACGTGGCCTTGTCTCCCGGAACGGTGCTTCCTGCAGGAAGCACACGGCATACGTCCCTTCCTTAAGGAGCGAGAAGTTAATAAATCTGCGGCGCACCTCTCTGCTGCCATTGATGTTGAGGCTGACTACGGTTATCTTCATGGTAAGAGCATATTGCAACCTCTACATAACCTACTGTGGGGAGGGAGCGGAGTGTCATTACCCTGCACTCAGTCAGCAGCGCAGTGAGACGCCGGAGCTCACGGTGGCCCACACCCTTGCCCACGCTCAGGGTCTTAGCAGCGGAGCGGATGGACCTGATGAGCAGCGCCAGCTCCGACCATCTGTCGAGGGCCGGCTGGACTTTATTGCAACGACGCAGGCAACCAACCAGAAATTCCTGGAGCTCCTCAAAGGGGATGAGGGGAGACTCGGTACGGGGCACGAGGACATCCACCGCCTCACTGGTGATGGACTACAAATCGTCGCCAGTGCCCTCCACCAAGTCATCGTTCTTCTCCAGGGGGGTCGTCGCCAGTGGCCCACCCACGCACTGCACAGGGTGCAGCGAACGGCTTGGCCGCACCAGCCGGTCCCACCTCTGGTACGGTCCCATCCCCAGGATCGACGGCAGAGGCGTCCTCCCTGGGCTCCTCCAGGGGAGCTTGGGTCAGAGGGTGGCAGCAGCTCGGGGCCCCCCCTCCATCTCAGGACCCCCCCTCCACCTCAGGCACCCCCTCCATCTCAGGACCCCCCCTCCACCTCAGGCCCACCTTCCATCTCAGGACCCCCCCTCCACCTCGGGCCCCCCCTCCACCTCGGGCCCCCCCCTCCATCTCAGGACCCCCCCTCCACCTCAGGCCCCCCCTCCATCTCAGGACCCCCCCTCCACCTCAGGCACCCCCTCCATCTCAGGACCCCCCCCTCCACCTCAGGCCCCCCCTCCATCTCAGGACCCCCCTCACCTCAGGCCCACCTTCCATCTCAGGACCCACCTTCCATCTCAGGACCCCCCCTCCACCTCAGGCCCCCCCTCCATCTCAGGACCCCCCCCTCCACCTCAGGCCCCCCCTCCACCTCAGGCCCCCCCTCCATCTCAGGACCCCTCCTCCACCTCGGGCCCCCCCCTCCACCTCGGGCCCCCCCCTCCATCTCAGGACCCCCCTCCACCTCAGGCCCCCCCTCCATCTCAGGACCCCCCCTCCACCTCAGGCCCCCCCTCCATCTCAGGACCCCCCTCCACCTCAGGCCCCCCCTCCATCTCAGGACCCCCCCTCCACCTCAGGCCCCCCCTCCACCTCAGGCCCCCCCTCCATCTCAGGACCCCTCCTCCACCTCGGGCCCCCCCTCCACCTCGGGCCCCCCCCTCCATCTCAGGACCCCCCCTCCACCTCGGGGCCCCCCTCCACCTTGGGCCCCCCCTCCACCTCGGGGCCCCCCCCTCCACCTCAGGCCCCCCCTCCATCTCAGGACCCCCCCCTCCACCTCAGGCACCCCCTCCATCTCAGGACCCCCCCTCCACCTCAGGCCCCCCCTCCATCTCAGGACCCCCCCTCCACCTCAGGCCCACCTTCCATCTCAGGACCCCCCCTCCACCTCGGGCCCCCCCCTCCACCTCGGGCCCCCCCCCTCCATCTATGGCCCCCCCCTCCACCTCGGGGCCCCCTCTCCACCTCGGGCCCCCCCTCCACCTCGGGCCCGCCCCCCCACCTCGGGCCCCCCCCCTCCACCTCAGGCCCCCCCTCCATCTCAAGACCCCCCCCTCCACCGCGGGCCCCCCCTCCACCTCAGGCCCCCCCTCCACCTCGGGCCCCCCCTCCACCTCGGGCCCCCCCTCCACCTCGGGTCCCCCCCTCCACCTTGGGACCCCCTCCACCTCAGGCACCGGGCTGTATGGCGAAACCGTGGCAAGAACCATCCAAGTTTCCCCGACACACCCGGCACAAAAGAGAGAGACAGAGAAGAGTGGGGGGCGGCTCCCCCTCCCCGCTGCCACCCACCGAGCAGGGGCTTTCTATTAAAATGCACCAGGTCGAGCAACTCCCAGGGGATGTCAGGGTGTGGCTGAGTGAGCTTAGTCTCATTGGCCTTGCCCACCCTAGCCTCCAGGATGCCGGTTCCCCCGCCCCTATGGACAGGGCCTCCTTCCCACCCCCGGGAGGCCCAAGCTTGACACATAGACCTGTCTCACCCTCCTGAGGGATGGGCGAGGCCCGCCGACTGTGCGAGGTGGCGCTGGGCTCGCAGGACCCGCTACGGGCACCGTCTCATCTTCCATGGACATGCTTCCAAGGAGCAGCGCCTTCATCTCATCCACCCCGAGGGGTGCAGAAGGAAGGAGACCTCCATGTCGGCAGAGGCCTCCACCTCCACATCCTCCTTCTGTTTTTGGCTCCCTATCCTGAGCCCGACTGTGGGATGCAAGTTTTCCACAGAAGCAGTGGCAATCGTGAGCTCAGGATCGCTCGTGAGCACGGGATCGTTCGCAGGCACGGGATCGCTCGTGAGCACGGGATCGTGAGCACGGGATCGCTCGCAGGCACGGGATCGCTCGTGAGCACGGGATCGCTCGCAGGCACGGGATCGCTCGTGAGCACGGGATCGCTCGCAGGCACGGGATCGCTCGTGAGCACGGGATCGCTCGCGGGCACGGGATCGCTCGTGAGCACGGGATCGCTCGCTGGCACGGGATCGCTCGTGGGCACGGGATCGCTCGTGAGCACGGGATCGCTCGCCGGCATGGGATCGCTCGCCAGCACGGGATCGCCCACGTGCACGGGATCGCTCGCCAGCACGGGATCGCCCACGGGCACGGGATCGCTCGCCGGCACGGGATCGCTCATGAGCACGGGATCGCCCACGGGCACGGGATCACTCGTGGGCACGGGATCGCTCGCCAGCACGGGATCACTCATGGGCACGGGATGGCTCGCCAGCACGGGATGGCTCGCCAGCACAGGATCGCCCACGGGCACGGGATCGCTCGCCAGCACGGGATCGCTCGCGGGCACGGGATCGCTCGCCAGCACGGGATCGCTCGCGGACACGGGATCGCTCGCCAGCACAGGATCGCCCACAGGCACGGGATCGCTCGCGGGCACGGGATCGCCCATGGGCACGGGATCGCTCGCCAGCACGGGATCACCCACGGGCACGGGATCACTCGCGGGCACAGGATCGCTCGCCAGCACGGGATCGCTCGCGGGCATGGGATCGCCCACGGGCACGGGATCGCTCGCCAGCACGGTGTCGCTCGCGGGCACGGAATCGCTCGCCAGCACGGGATCGCTCGTGGGCATGGGGTCGCTCACCAGCACGGGATCGCTCGTGAGCATGGGATCGCCCACGGGCACGGGATCGCTCGTGGCACGGGATTGCTCGCGGGCATGGGATCGCTCGTGGGCACAGGATCGCTCGCGGGCACGGGATCGCTCGTGGGCACAGGATCGCTCACCAGCACGGGATCGCCCGTGGGCACGGGATCGCTCGTGGGCACAGGATCGCTCACCAGCACGGGATCGCCCGCGGGCACGGGATCGCTCGTGGGCACAGGATCACTCACCAGCACGGGATCGCTCGTGAGCACGGGATCACCCACGGGCACGGGATCACTCGTGGGCACAGGATCGCTCACCAGCACGGGATCGCCCGCGGGCACGGGATCGCTCGTGGGCACAGGATCGCTCACCAGCACGGGATCGCCCGCGGGCACGGGATCGCTCGTGGGCACAGGATCACTCACCAGCACGGGATCGCTCGTGAGCACGGGATCACCCACGGGCACGGGATCACTCGTGGGCACAGGATCGCTCACCAGCACGGGATCGCCCGCGGGCACGGGATCGCTCGTGGGCACAGGATCGCTCACCAGCACGGGATCGCCCGCGGGCACGGGATCGCTCGCAGGCACGGGATCGCTCGCCGGCATGGGATCGCTTGTGGGCACGGGATCGCTCACCAGCACGGGATCGCCCGCGGGCACGGGATCGCTCACCGGCATGGGATCGCTCGTGGGCACGGGATCGCTCGCCAGCACGGGATCGCCCGCGGGCACGGGATCGCTCGTCGGCAGGGGATCGCCCGCCGGCACGGGATCGCTCACGGGCACGGGATCACTCGTGGGCATGGGATTGCTCGCCGGCATGGGATCGCTCGCGGGCACGGGATCGCTCACCGGCACGGAATAGCGAATGAATGCGGGTATGGAACCGTACGCACTCTCTGGGGGACTCAGCCCGAGGTTTTCCGTTTTCCTCCGCACCTTCCTTCCATGCGGATGCTCTCCCACCCTCCCTGCAAGAGGCCACGATGACATTGACCTCCGAAGTTGACCGCGCATGTGGTGTTACTGGCGCGGGGACGGGGTCAGTAGCGGTGCCAGCCTTGGTCGCCTTAGTTGTTTTGTCGGCCTTGGAGACGGGGTAGTTTTTAGGTACATGCATCACCTCCTTGCAGGTGTGTTACCGCACATCATCCGATGTTCCAGAAGATGCGGTAGGGAGTCCCCTGGCAGTTAACCCCAAATCCACCCTCCGTGTCCTCCTCCCACGCCAGCTGAACATAAAGCTGTTGCCAGAAGGCATGACGGAGGCTGGCCTCCCTGAAGCAGAGCGGGATCGGTGCTAACCCGGGCCTCACCTCCCCCAATTGACGTAGGTGGGTGTAATGTATTATCATATGGTTTGTCACATGGTATGAGCATGCTCAGTTCGCTCTGGCCTAGTAAAGCAAACTTTACTAGCAACTGGTGTCTCTGTCCTTCATTTGTTCTACCCGCATATATTACATTTTTGGCGACGAGGATGGGATCCCAAAGCCATTTTTAGGGATCATGGAAGGACACAGTGTTCAACCTTCAAGTGGAAAAGTTTAAGCTGAATTTGTGACACCTAAACTGAATTTTTTGCGATGTTTTACTGTTAATGCTGATGCAGAATTGTCTGTGCTTTGCCTTCGTGTGTATGTACACACAGCAACAGCGGCGTTGATTCTCACAGGTACACAGGTAGCATGCTGAGTCACTGTTCGACGGGATCGGGACAATCATGGCCGCGCCTACGGGATTCATTGGAAGCTTCGGCATGTATGACCGAGCTCGTGAACCATTCAGTTCTTACATTGAGCGGATGGAGATGTTTTTTAAGGCCAGTGACATTATTGAGACCGAAGGTGCAGATGAGAATGTTCAAGCTCAAAATAAAGTAATTCCTGAATGGAAAAAAGCAATTTTTCTTACGGAGATCGGGCCAGATGTCTACGGAACGTTGACAAATTTACTCGCGTCAGGGAAAGCGAAGGATGTGTCGTTTGAAGACATTGTCGAGAAACTCGAGGACCATTTCGACCCAAAGCCTTTAAAAATAGCAGAGAGCTATAAGTGTGGTACCAAAAATGAAGTGACACCATCAGTGAGTACATTGTAGCTCTTAAAAACCTGGCCGCGATTTTGCCGGCGCTCAGAGGGCGGGCTTGGAGGCGGGTCTGGAGTTAAAATCAAAATGATTGACGGCGGGTTGTGAACCCGCGGCCATCCCGCCTCCACGCAACTTTACAAAGTGTCGGGTCTGCGAGTTCCAATCAGACCCGACATCAAGCGGCGGGAGAGCCACTTAAGGCAGTTAACAGCTTGTTAACTGCCTGGATAATCCGATTTTGAGAGGCTCTTCCCATTTTGCTACATTTTCAGTGTGTTGCCCGTTGTGCGACAAACACACCAGCTGATTGTGCCGGGTTCAGCAACTAACTGAATACTTGACAGCTGCTCCTGCAGCATAAAAGTTGACCTGTAACATGGCTGACTTTCAGATGCCCAAACTTTCTGTTTTGAGGTTTTGGAACAGATTTTGCAGGTCTATTGAGCTTGTAAGTGTTTAATCTGAGATCCAGATGCACGGTGACCTCCTTGGAATACCCTCTCCCCACATTGACTGAGCGCTTAGAACATCTCTTCCTCAACTGAGATATATACCAGCGGAATGCGAACCATTTATACCCTCTCATCCCGGTCCTCAGAATCGGAGGAAGAGCAGCCGTGGCAGCAGCAGAACCAGGCACAAGAGCAGCAGCAACAACAGGAGCGCCAACCTTCTCCTCAGCCACCTGATGCTGCACAGGACAGAGGGCGTCAGCGCAGGGCTGCACGTCGCCGCAGGAGATACCCCCAACACAGGGTTTACAGGCCGAGGATGAGCTTCCTCAACATGAGTGAGCAGCAGTGCCAAAGGAGGCTGAGACTTTCGCGAGAGGTAGTCGCTGACATCTGCACAATGCTGCACCAACACCTGGAGCCCAGAGGAGCGGGTGGACACCCCTTACCAGTGGCTGTCAAAGTCACCACTGCCCTCAACTTCTTTGCTTCAGGGTCCTTCCAGGGATCAGCAGCAGACATAAGCGGCATCTCCCAGTCGGCCGCACACAGTTGCATCATGCAGGTTACCGATGCCCTCTTTGCCAAGTCGCACAATTACATCCAGTTCTCCATGGATGAAGCAAGTGTTACTGCGCGTGCGGTTGGCTTTGCAAATATGGCAGGCTTCCCAAGGGTGCAAGGCATCGTAGACTGCACACATGTGGCCATTAGGGAATCCCATCACAACCCAGCTGTATTTGTCAACCGCAAGGGCTTCCACTCCCTTAACGTCCAGCTGTATTTGTGACCACAGGAAGAACATTATGCATGTTTGCGCCAAGTTCCCTGGCAGTTGCCATGATTCGTTCATCCTGCGGCAGTCTACTGTGCCTCAGCTCTTCAATCCGCCAACTCAACTTTCCGGATGGTTACTTGGTGACAAGGGCTATCCCCTGAAGACATGGCTGATGACACCGATGAGGAGGCCATCAAACGAGGCTGAGGAGCGGTACAATGTGAGCTACATTTCCACCAGAAGCATCATCGAGCAAACCATCGACTTGCTCAAAATGCGATTCAGATGTCTCGACAGATCTGGTGGAGCCCTACAGTACTCACCAGCCAGGATCTCCAGAATCATCGTAGTCTGCTGTGCCCTGCACAACATCGCACAGCAGCGTGGCTTAGCGCTGCCTGAGGAACAAATGGCTCAGCGCACAGCCTCCTCAGAAGAGGAGGAGGAGGAGGAGGAGGAGGAGGAGGAGGAGGAAGACCTTGCGGGGGCGGATGTGCCAGTTCCACCAGCACGCGAGCACATTGCTGGCCGTGAGGCAAGGGATGCATTAATCCATGCCAGATTCGCATAAGTTTACGTCGCAAACACATGTGGCTGGCACATGGAAATGAGTGTCTGCCCAACCTTCTTAACACATCATACAGCATCTGTACAATAAACTGTGGTTTCCTATCATTCTCCCCACCATCATTGCAGACGAAAGGCGCCCTGACCCCTCACTGTGCAACTTCCATTTCTAAGCACACATAGGCCAACTCTTTGAATCTTTTACATCGCATTTCTTCAATACAATTGAAATAACGATGAGAAACGTAACTTTGTATTAGATCAAAACACCCAAGTGACTACCCTTGTGACTATTTGTGTGTTAACTTTCTCTTACGCGTGCTTCTACGTGGTGCTTCCCCTGTGGCTTCAGCAGATATAGAAGTAGCTTGCTCACTTCTATGCTGTGCCTGCTTAGATGCCTTTGGCGGGTGTCCTCTGGGTTTGGGAGCCTGGGAGCGCTCCGCAATAGTCTGCTCCTCTTGCGGCTGTGCAGGGCCTGAGATGGCCATCTTAGTTGGGTGAGGAATCTGGGGCTCTGACCGAGGGCTCCGCAGTGACATGGGAGTGTGAGCTTTGGAGAGGAGCCCACACTTCCTTGTTGTCGACCACCAACATCCCTCTCATGGGTCACCCACACTTCACTGCTAGCAAATAGCTGGAGAGCACCTTGCTGCACATCAGTGGGGCCATGAGGATCCGTCTCTGTACTGACAGTCCTCATAACGGGGACGTCCAGGTACCTCTGGTTCCTCTCCTCAATAGATGCCCATCTATCCTCCATAGCTGACCATCTATTTAGAAGAGTCGCCATGTTCTGCTGTGTCTGGCGATTTATGTCCTCCAGGGAGGTTGCCATCTTTTCCATGGCAGCACCTACATTCGCCATTGTGTGCACCACGGCATTGCTCATGTTTGAGATGGACTCCTCCATTCTCTGCACACTCGCAGTTACTGTGGTTGCAAACCCAGTCAGAGACTCCTGCACTTGTTCCTGGAGTTCCAGCACCGCTCTCTTTCTGGATGGCCCCAGAGGCACAGGGTCTACATGCAGCTGAGCAGAGCTAGGAGCGTCCAGCGCACTCCGACAAGGACTCTCCACTGCTGTCCCTGTCTCCACCATCTGCTGATGCTCACTTGTGAGCTGTGATACACCGGGTGACAACACTACTCTATCTCGCGAAGGACCCACCGAGGTGTGCGTCTCTGTGCTGGTGCTGGGTGCGCTCATTTCTGCTGACGCTGCTCCCTCAGAGGCTGCAGCTTCCTCTGAGGAGTAGTCCAGCTCGTCCTCCTGGACAGTGGGGAGGAGGGCTCTCGATGGTCCTGTGGGGGAGTAAAGGAATGAGTTAGACATGTGATGTTAACGTAGCAGACACATCCCATTGTGCAGATGATCAGAACTCAATCTGTATGAACATCAGATGTCATATCAGTCAGTCATGAAATCTAAATGCGAGGGTTGCAAATCAATTCTGTCACCAGCTTGCTCTACTGCGCCCGTCTCTCCGTCCCCCACTTCCAGCTCCTCAGCACCTCAGACGATCTCGATAGCAGCCTCCTCAGTGTTGGTTAAATGCACCATGGAAGGTGGCCCTCCTCCTGTCGTCCCCCTCTCCCTCTTATTGTGGGCTCTTTTTCTGCACTGAGGGAGACAAGTGGAGTTTGAGCGAGAATGTTGGAGTGAGTGTAGTGAATCCATAGCATAGATGCTTAGATGAAGACAAAGATTGAGTGAGGTGCCAGTACCAAAGGCCCTCCCTGTGCGTTGTTAGTTGTTGTCATTGCATAACATTGAGAGCGCGTGTGAGGGGTGCATAGTAGAATGGTGGAGTGATTCTGTACATAGAGAGGGATGGTTAAGGGTGCAAGGGATGTAAGGGTAAGTTGGGATGTGCAGGAGTAGGTTGACAATGTAGAGTGCTAGTGATGAGAAGAGATGGGGAGCAGATTGAAGGTAAGTGTGATGTTATACTCACTTTTGCTGAGTGTCGCAGATCATTGAACCTTTTCCTACACTGAACCCAGGTATACACCAACCTCGCACTTACCTCCTCAGCAATTTGCAGCCAGGCTGCCTTGGTTTGCGGAGGAGGCTTCCTACATCCATTGGAGGGAAACAGAACCTCCCTACGCCCTCTTACTCCCTCCACAAGAGCATGGAGGGAGTCATCATCAAATCGGGGAGAAGCCTTGACTCTAGCAGCAGTCATCTCGCAAACAATACCACTGAGGAGCAGCAGAAAGTGAATAAAACCCAAAGGCTGTATGGGCCCCGTAAATGCAGCTGAATCGAAGACGTCAGCAGAGGCGAGCAGCAGACCCGAGCCCACGGATTGGGCCGGGTAACGCGCATGGTGGGCTTAATAAGCCCAGTTAACTCAAAATCCTTATCGCAGTGCGGCTGAAACCGGCAGCGGGACCGGAACCCGCTGAGCAGCGAACCCAATGCGACCCCGCCTACGATGGCAAAATCGCGGCCCCTGTCTTTGCATTGTAACTTCGGCAGATTTTTGGATCGTGCGTTGCGAGATAAGTTTGTGTGTGGACTGGTTGATGAGCGCACACAGTCCAAGTTACTGAACACTCCGAACCCAACGTTTAACAAAGCATGCAAAATTACCTGATCTATGGAGACGGCGTCTAAGAATGCTGGGGAGCTCCGTCCAACTCAAGTGACTAGTGCAGCTGAGGTCTACAGTCACAAAGCCACCGCCAACCTAAAGTTGTGAGACCAAGTCAAAAGCATGTCAGGGAGAGCAGTTCGGTGAATTGTTATCGCTGTAATGGAAATCACTCAACACAGACCTGCCAATACAGAAATGCAAAGTGTTTTCACTGCCAGAAGCAAGGCCATATTTCAACAGCTTGCAGAGCTAGATCGAAAGCAGGAAGTAAGAATCCATTCTAGTGGCAATGCAAAGCAGCGACAACAAAAGGGAGGAATTCACAATATTGAAGTGAACACACCTGATATTGAAGAACTAGGCATCTGCAGTATCTATGCCACTAGCAGCAATGCAAGCAGTCGTGAGAAAGACTTCGTACAAAACTTTTGATCAATGACAAATATATTGATATGTGTATCAACACGGCAGCGGACTGCTCTATCATGATTAAGGACACATATGAGAGTAAGTTTAATCAGATACCACTTACAAAGAGTACCGAAGAGTTAGAAACCCATGCTGGAGAAACCCTAGAGGTATGTGGACAAAGGGAATGTACAGTTCAACACAATGGCTAGTCAGTGAAGCTGCCTATTATTGTAGCGAGCTACAACAACAGGCCAACCCTCATGGGCAAAGACTGGTTGAGAAAGTTGAAACTAGACTGGAAAAACATCTTCAGTGTAGATGCTTCAAAGAAGCGACTCGACACAATGCTGAACAAGTATAAAAGCATGTTCTCAGACAGTTATGAAGGCATCACTGGGTATGACGCACATAATCGCATCAAGTCCAACGCGAAGCCTGTCTATTGTAAGGCAAGGCCGGTCCCCTATGCGTTGAAAAGTCAGGTGGAGGAAGAGCTAGCGAAACTGAGAGAGAACGGAGTGCTAGTAAAAACTGACAAAGGTGAATGGGCTACCCCGATTGTGGTAGTGCCCAAAGCAAACAAAACTGTACGCTTGTGCGGTGACTACAAAGTGACTATCAACCAAGCAGTTGAGGATGAACAGTACCTGTTACCTACATCACAAGATTTGTATGCAGCACTCTCTGGGTCAAAGGTTTTCTCTAAGCTTGACCTGTCGCACGCTTACGCTCAGCTGAATGTTGACAAAGAGAGTCAACAGTATCTCACTATCAACATACACAAGGGACTGTACTCATACACCAAGCTGCCGTATGGTGTAACCTCCTCCCCCAAAATCTTCCAGGCTACGATGGATAAGATTTTGCAAGGAATTTCAAATTGCTTATGCAATCAAGACGATGTGCTGATCGCAACAAGTAGCGAGGAAGAAAATCTTGTAGATTTGGTGCTTCAAAGGTTGAATTCCCACAATGTAAAATTGAAAAGGAGCAAATGTGCTTTTGTGAAGCCCGAGGTTGTGTACCTTGGTCTGAAAGTTGATGGAAATGGCTTGCAACCAGTTAAGGAAAAGGTTAATGCGGTCATCAATGCTCCAAAGCCACAGAAAGTGACTGAGTTAAGATCTTTCCTTGGAATGGTCCAGTACTACGGACTGAAGGTGATATTTTCACGCTAGGTGCACTTGACAAAGACTTTCCCGTGAATGCAACTGAGATTGCAAATGAGACTCCAAAGGACTCAGTACTGAAAAGAGTGTATGAAAACACTTTGAATGGATGGACTGATCAGTGTCTGGACACAGAGTTGAAACCATTCCATAACCATCGTACTGAATTGTCTTGTGAGCAAGGTTGTATCAAGTAGGGAAACAGTGGTGGTACCTATTTCTTTGAGAGATAGAATTCTGGCTGAACTTCACATTGAACATCCAGGGATCGTCAGTATGAGATCAATTGCAAGAAGCTTTGTTTATTGGCCTGAATTGCAGAAACAAACCACCCAAAACTCCACTACAACCCTGGTCATGGCCAAGTAGACCTTTTCAGAGAGTACATGTAGACTTCTGTGAGAAAGCAAATGATTATTTCCTGGTCCTTGTAGATAGTCACTCAAAGTGGATTGAAGTGAAACACATGGGTTCAAATACTACTGTAAGATCCAGATCACAGGCCACACACAGATTACCCAAAAGGGTTTTAGAAGTTGTAAGGCTTTTATTAAAGAGCTAGGGGTAAAAATTCAGTTGGTTGCGCCTCCCGTTAGCGCCTTAAGAGGGCGCTAATGGGGCGCAAAGCCGCTAACGCCCGGGTGCAGCGATGTTTGCGCCGCTCGGGAACTTAACTTGACATTGTGCGGCGGCGCTAAAACTTACCGCCACCTGCGCGCGCAGATTGTGACGTCATTCCATGGTGCAACGCCCTTGTGGCGCCCCGGCGCGGAAATTGAGTGGCGCCCCCTGCCTTACCGCCTGGCGCTTCCAACGACCAGAAGACTGGAACGCTATCAATCGCTGTGGGGCTGGGGGGGGCGCTATTTAAAGGGGGCCTCTTGCTGTCTTTTATTGTTGGTGGCATTTTTGAACTACGCATTCTGAGAGAGAGAGGGAGAGACTTCTGGAGAGATTCAATGTTGTGTGAAGGAGTTTTGGGTACTGAGCAGCACTTTGCAGGTTCATTTTGATTTGCCATTCCTTGTATCGATTTAGCAGAGACTGTGGGAGCTGCACTCTGAGCTCTTTGCCTGGTACTCTCCATTGTTCTTTCCAGCACATTTGATGTGCAAGTCTCTCCAGGCCGAGATTCAAGGCTGCAATGAACAGGATGTGGATGGAAAGCAAGATTAACCATCCCCTTTAAGAACTGGCCCGTGCCATTGTGTGTGTGTTCCATTGCTGACTGACATTACATGAGCTTCGCCAGCGCTCTGAGTTAGCGCCTCACTGCTCAGCCTTTGCGCCTTAAGACAGGTGTGCAGCGCCTGCTTTAGCGCTCCACTCACCTCCCGGGGCGGTAAAAGTGAAGTTTCCAGTCAGTGCCGATAATTAGCGCCAGGCGCTAATATTTGCATCCAGACGATATTTGCGCCCCAAATGGGGCGCGACCTAATTTTTACCCCCTACAGTTTTAAAGCATAATCAGGTATTACATATGGTTTAAGCCGAGTATAATAGACATACAACCCGTGACAGTAGGAGCGATCTACGACTCCCGAATCGGAGTGCCACAACCGGACGGTCGGGGAGGCAGTACGGTGGTCTGGGATTGGGTGGATTCCTGCCGTCTGCTGCAGCGGTCACTTCCGTTGGGTCATCTCTCAAGCTGTTGGAGGTGTTAGGCCGTCAGCCACCTCAGAGGCTAAACTTGATCAAGGTGTTAGGCCGTAGCCACCTCGGGGAAGCCTTCGACCCTAACTGCCTGATTTCCTCTCTCGGTCGTCTATATTTATAGTTATTTCGGTGGGCTGGTAATCACCTGGTGTCAATCATTTTATCCCCCATCCTATTGTCCGATTGTGAAGCGGGAAGGCATCCCTCGCCGTCCCTTTCTGCATGTTTGACAAGGCCTCCCTCTTATCTTTCTGAGGAATGTTTTGTTATGTTTCTTTAAGGACATTTTATGACTCTTCTGCTCCATTTTTGTCTATTATCCCCCACCCTGTGTTGTTTTGCATTTTACGATTCCCTTATCACTTCTATTTGTCTTTTGATGCTTGATATTCGACCTTGCTGGCATTTCTGCTATCTGTTCCCGGCTGTATGTTGTCAGTCTCTGTTCTAAGAATTAAAACCCATCTTTGAATCTAACAGCTATTTCTTACAATTCCCTTCTTTGAGAAGGAAATTTCCTTATTGACTTCTCACAATCGGCTCTTGACTAATCTAGCTAGTTCTTATTGCTCTCTCAACTTGGGCGTTAGTTAGTAGGAAGTCTTGAAGATTTCTCCCTTCCTTACAGTCCATTCCTTTGAGGAGAAGGAGCAACCTCTGACCCCTTACTCAAATTCAATTCACTGTTCCGGTGTTCCAATTCTGCCCCGCTTGGGGTATCCTCTGTTTCTTCTATCTTTCCTGATGATACCCCGCCTGGGGTCTCCTCTGCATTGCTTTGGATCTTCTCTTTCGGTGTGCTCAATTAATTTGTTAATGCTGGTTAGTCATAGACATGAGTATACAATTGGCTTATGTATCAAAGTCTTACTACACAGGTTACATATATCAAATACACTATCATTACAAGTTGGATAACTACCAGAGCGTGTGAAATACTACGACGGTAAGGGTGTTCTGATATATTAAGCCCAATATCCCACCTGTGTGAGTTGTCCCCTATGCTGTCAATTTCAATATCCATTCTCGAGTTGTCTTGCTCCAAAACATAAAAATGCTTTAGGGAGGAGTTCAGTCGCATCACAAGCTCACTGAAACCCTCAGACAACAGGGGAATGTCTAGGTTTTGATATTGAGTAAAACGTGTTGGTTGATGGGACAGGTCCTGTTAGACCCGTAAGGCATGGTAGTTGCGATAGTAGTAACACAGGAGGCACCACCAAAATCACCTCATACTGGATTCGCACTGGTTTTTCCCACGCTCTGTTACCTACAAAACACAATTATTACAGTCACAGTTAAATTCAGTCTTACAATCATTTCAAGCGACATTACAGTTTAACATCTAATCAACAAACCATGGACTTAAAAGATTCTATAGATCTCTCTTTTACTCATATCCATCATGTGGATAATTCTTACTAAACATGATTTCTCCTTAGCCCTCAATTGTCGCAATCCAGATTCCATGTAACTCTCCACTTCAACTTCAATTTTAATCCCTCTAACAGGTACCAGAGTATTTAACTCTATTCTGATTGTTTCATTAATTAGATAGTTTCTCAATGGAGTATGTGTCAATGCTTTAAAAGTTGTCGCACTCTGCTGAACCACATTAACCATTTCATGTTTTGCTGTTGTCAAGTAACTGAGCAGACTGAGACCTGTTCTTCAGTGCAGATTCACCATACATTTCCAGATGGTAATTGCCTCACACGTAACAAATCACATTTGCACACTCATACCGGTATCTCAATATTATGCCACACATGCCATCCGATACAAGTCTTTCTCGGGCTTTCAGGTGATCTTATCAAAAGATTGTCCGGAGGTCTTCGTTCATCTTCCACCGCATGGTTCTGATGTCTTGGGTAGTGGCCAGGCTATCAAATTCAGTTTTGTTACAAAGTTCATTACAGGCAGGGACACAAATGTCTCCAAGAGAAAGCTATCAATTTACTATTCTTAACTACACTTTCCTGACTTTCACTAGAAAGTTTGGAAGATTCTCAATTGGTGGTATAATTCTCCTGTTTCTATCTCACACCCTCAATCACTTCCTCTCTCCATTTTACACATCCTATTAATTACTATTCATATCTCATTCATGAGCCCTGGAGGAACTTTACTGTCCAGTACAATATTTAAGATTGAAAACATAGATCAAACATTCTCACTTGGTCCAAGTTATTAACACTTTTTATTTATCATTATTTTAGAGGATCTTTTATTTTCCCCAAAGTAACCCAATATATAGTGCCTGAGTCCATTTTGTTATTACAAAATTATCCCAAAATCCAAACAGCAGTATTATTGAACTGACAGGTTTTTTCAATGTTCAATTTCATTTCTATCAATTTATCCTCCATTTCCAATTTCAGAAATAAGTGATTCCCAGGCTAGGTGGCTTACACAGTGTTTTAACATTAGAGACAGAAGTTCTGCAATTAGTGTACAAGGTAACTTCCATATAACAAAAGAAAGAAGAGACTCTATTGTGACTCTACTTAGAGCCCAAGGGGTTAATTTATCAAATCATAATTTTCCTTCTGTCACTGTGGAGAAATATTAACTTAAAATTAAGAAACTTAAATTTAATAATGTCCAATATCTTTAAATTTCATACTAAAGTTGTTGCTCGGTGAACTTAAACAGCTGTCAGTGGAAAGGGTTAACTCCTTTGCAGGTTTTTAAGAAGGTGGAGCGAAACATTGTCAGGCGCACGCAATTGTGAAACTTCACGTAAGTTAAAAAAAACTTTCCCGATCGAAAAAGACAGTTGTGTTTTCACACTTTAACTAAACACGAACAGAACAGATAAAACAAAACAAACTAGTATATGCTTGCAGAACCAGTAAATTACGTCATATTTCTTATTGTCCTTTCTTCAGATGTCTTTCCAAAATACTGTAAAAACATTGAATATAACTGGAGAAAAATTAGTTTTTCACATTTAAGCAAATCAAATCAAACTGCTTTGGAAGATTTCACCATAGCAACTGCGACTCCAAGGTTAAATGTTAGACTGAAACTTAATCTTTTGTTAAACAAACTTTTTGTTGCTCTTCTCAGTTTTTACACACCAGCCTAACTTAAATTGTAGTTCAAAGTTTTTTTTCCCAATTATTGTGGCACAATCTTATTCGCACATTCTTAAAACTTCCAAAATCCAAGACAAGACAAACGTTTTTAAATGCTTTTAACACAGAGAAGTGGGTGGAGCTAAACCACACGACAGAATCTTTCTTTTAAAGACAGACTTTTCAGACAAAAGAAATCCTGTAACTTCTTAAACATTCATAGTCAGGAAAACACTCACACTTTAACACACATTTTCATACAAACTGAAATTCCAACATTTTTTAAGGTTCCTTTCACTCAGCAAATCTTGTGTTTTATTTGTCTCGGCACAGACGTTAATAACTTTCATGTCGGTAAAGCTTTAAATTTCTCTTTTGTTTCTCTTTTTAAATCGGTGTCTCAGCAGCTTTTCCTGGCTTTCCAAATCCCTGTTTTTTCCCTTCCTTTGCTGAGTTTTCAGATGGGTTAGCCTGCAAATTAGATCTTTTTCCTTCTTTATCTCTCCCTCTCTCTCCTGCACTTTATGCTTTACCTCCTTCAGGATATCTATCAACTGTTCCCGGTGATATGCCAACGCCATTGTATTTCTGGTTTTACCTTTCAACAAGCTCTTTACCGCTCCCTTCTTTCAGAGAGAATAAAACACTATACTCAGTCTAAGCAATGATCACGTGCGTTTGACCGGTCCCTCCGGTCACCCCGACCGAAACCTTACAACTCCTAACTCTGTGATCCCACTTCTGACACCACTGTAAGATCCAGATCACAGGCCACACACAGATTCCCCAAAAGGGTTTTAGAAGTTGTAAGGCTTTTATTAAAGAGCTACAGTTTTAAAGCATAATCAGGTATTACATATGGTTTAAGCCGAGTATAATAGACAAACAACCCGTGACAGTAGAGAGCGATCTACGACTCCCGAATCGGAATGCCACGACCGGACAGTCGGGGAGGCAGTATGGTGGTCTCGGATTGGGTGGATTCCTGCAGTCTGCTGCAGCGGTCACTTCCGTTGGGTCATCTCTCAAGCTGTTGGAGGTGTTAGGCCGTCAGCCACCTCAGAGGCTAAACTTGATCAAGGTGTTAGGCCGTAGCCACCTCGGAGAAGCCTTCGGCCCTAACTGCCTGATTTCCTCCCTCGGTCGTCTATATTTATGGTTATTTCGGTGGGCTGGTAATCACCTGGTGTCAATCATTTTATCCCCCATCCTATTGTCCAATTGTGAAGCGGGAAGGCATCCCTCGCCATCTCTTTCTGCATGACTGACAAGGCCTCCCTCTTATCTTTCTGAGGAATGTTTTGTTATGTTTCTTTAAGGACATTTTATGACTCTTCTGCTCCATTTTTGTCTATTATCCCCCACCCTGTGTTGTTTTGCATTTTACGATTCCCTTATCACTTCTATTTGTCTTTTGATACTTGATATTCGACCTGGCTGGCATTTCTGCTATCTGTTCCCGGCTGCATGCTGTCAGTCTCTGTTCTAAGAATTAAAACCCATCTTTGAATCTAACAGCTATTTCTTACATACAACTGAACATACCATAGATGAGTTGAGGTCTATCTTCGCATGTCATGGTTTACCTGAAGAGCTTGTTTCTGACAATAGCCCTCAGTTCCGTTCTGCTCTATTCCAAGAGTTCATGAAATGGAACGGTATCAAACACACTCTCGTCCACCATATCACCCAGCTTCAAAAGGAGCAGCCGAAAGGTCAGTCAAATAGTAAAAGAAGCTCTCAAAAAGCAAGTGTTGCAGGGTTGTTTGGGACTCAGCATGAAGCAACGTTTGGCAAATTTCTTGCTGAAGTACAGAACTACTCCGCACACTACAACTAGATATACCCCAGCAGAACTCTTAATGAAGAGTAGATTGAGAACACGATTGAGTCTTGTTCAACCAAATTTGGCCTCAAGAGTTGAACAGAAACAGTTGAGTCAGAATCTTTATTATGACAGCAATCAGAAAGAATGCAGTTTCAGACAAAACAAGTGTGTTCGTGTTCTCAGTCCCCCTGGCAAGTCGAGTTCACACAAGTGGGTTATAGGAACCGTAGTAGAGGTTGGTGGAACCCAGAGATACTTGGTTGAGATTGGTGACAACATCCAAAGTGTTCATGCAGATCAAATGATCTCTGCTAGAGATGAAGCAAGACGTGATCTTGAACCATTTGATCATGAACACATACATGAGTTTGACTCTGTTCAGAATTCAGTAACTGAAGTACCAGGTTCAAACAAATGAGATAGAAACAGGATTATCTTTGAGAATAAAACAGCCCGAAAATTGGTTCAACACCAAAACCTCTTGTAAGGAGGTCAGGAAGGCTCCACAAACCTGTTATTAAACTGGATTTGTAGTTCATTTGTAGCATTTATAGTTGATTTAAAAGAAAAAAAGCCAGGAGTTTTTGTTTTGTGGGACATGTAATGCTGGGAAAGGTGGAGCCATAGTTTTGTTGTATTTGAGAGGAGAAAATGTAAAAAAAAATTTAAGGGGAAAGCAGTGTAATGTATTATCACATGGTTTGTCACATGGTTTAGTATGAGCATGCTCAGTCACTTTGGCCTAGTAAAGCAAGCCCATGGACTAGCAGCTCATCGTGTCTCTGTCCTTCATTTGTTCTACCCACATATATTACAGTGGGGAAGGAGGAGCTCACCGGGGATAAAGGGTGGGACACTGGATAAAATCATTTGCTGCACAGTGCACTTACCGGCTTTTGAATGGGAGATTTCGAGCATGCGCAAAATTTTGAATGGGCTGCGCAGCCCGTTAAAGGGACCACGCATCCCCCAAAAATTAGGGGGATCATTGCGCACGACCTGCCATTTTCAACCTCGCCGCTCCATTCAACACCCTCTCCTAAAAACACACAGCTGAACATGCGTTCAGCTGCACAAGGGACCCCCCACCAGTGTTACTTAAAGAGATACATGCAACTTGCAGGTTAGCTGCTTATTGCTATGTACTGGCTCTTGCAGAGTTTGTAGGGTTACTGGGTTGCTGGAGGAGATTTGAAAAGTTGGTAAAGTGTGCAGGGAGTGCTGCTGGACGTTGGGAAGGCATTGGCTGTTACTGGAAGGCCTCTGAGTACACCACTTGCTCCCAGTCATGGGGGCTCTAGTTGCAGTCTCCCTTGCACTACAGATGGAGCAGAGGCAGCAAAGAGAAGCTGCTCGCAGAGGGAGGAGGAGGAGGAGGAGGTGGGCTCACAGCAGGAGGCCTTACCCACCTAGGGTCTTCAGGGAGCACTTCTCCTACCTGCACCTAAGGCAGAAGCAGTGTGTTCGGCGGCTCTGCTTCACCAGGGAGGTGGTCACAGAACTCTGCCACCTCTTGAAACTAGACCTGCAGCCTCAGAGCAGGGTGACGACAGCACTGCCAGTGGCCCTCAAGGTGACCGTGGCCCTCAAGGTGACCGTGGCCCTGAATTTTTTTGCCAGCAGATCCTTCCAGGCTGGAGCAGATGACATAGCAAACATCTCACAGTTCGCCGTCCATCACTGCGTCCGGGAGGTCACAGAGGCTCTGTACGGTAGGAGAGGGGTCTTCATTGTCTTCACCCTAAACAGAGAGAAGCAGGAGGAGCACGCACGTGGCTTTGCCAGGATATCAGGCTTCCCCATGGTGCAGGGCGTCGTCAACTGCACACACGTGGCTTTGCGGGCATGGCATCTCAATGGTGAGATGTACCATAACCACAAAGGATACCACTCAGTTAATTTGCAGTTGGTATGCAACCATGCCCAGCACATCATGCTGATGAATGCCCGCTATCCTGGCAGCAGTCATAATGCGTTCATCCTGCACCAGTCCGCTGTGCCAGCAATCTTCCAGCCACCACATTGAAAATGAGGGTGGCTGCTCAGCGACAAGGGCTATCCGCTCTCCACCAGGCTCATGATTCCCCTCCACAATGCCACCACTCATGGCCAGCACTCATGCTGCCACGAGGAACGTCATCGAGCAGACCATTGGGGTGCTCAAGCAACGGTACCGCTGCCTTGACTGCGCAGGAGGAGTCCTTCAGTACTCACAGGAGTGGGTGTCCCAATTCATGGTGGCCTGCTACATGCTCCACAACATGGCCATCATGAGGGCACAGCCGTTGCCACCACGGGTTCCACGACCACCTCAGGAGGAGGAGGAGGAAGAGAAGGAGAAGGAGGAAGGGAGGAGGCAGCCTGCAAATACACGTTCTGGACGGGCTGTCCGTGAGCGCATCATCAGACTCCGCTTCCCCTGAATGAAAATCCAGAACCCCATTGCTCAACACTTCCCCACCTTACCATCCCTCTGTCATGGAACATCACAGCGTCCTCTTGGTCACAAAGCTGAAATGAAAGCCACCACAAAACAAAACAAATTTATAAATCAATCAATCCAATATTACATAACAAAGTCAACTAATCACCCTTGTACATTCCCTTAGTGCCTGTCTTTCGTGTGTCTTTGCCTGTCCTAGTGCTACTCCAGTGGCTGCAGCATGGCTGGTGGAAGGCTGCTGACTTTCAGTGGAGGAGACTACAGATGGCCTTGCAGGATGACCTCAAGCAGCTTGTAGGGGGTGGTGTGGTAGGGTCAGCTTCACCTCTGACTCAGTGAGCAGTTCGAATCGCTCCCACGTCCCTGGTTCTAGACCTTGGACTTATTTGGGGGTCGTGAACAAAGGTGCAGTAGACAACAGGTTTTGATGAAAGAATTTTGATCTTTATTCAAGAAAGTAAAACACAACACAAACACTCTTAACACGCTAAAGGTGGGGAACACTTCAGTACAAGCGAGGGAAATAACATTAGAAGAATACTTCACCCCTCCCAATCCCACTTCACTAGCTAGGTTGGGCTCTGGAGAACCAGGGATAATGCTCACCAAACGAATCCTTGACAGTTGAGAGTTAGGGTTTAGAGTCTTTTGAGTAAAAGGTTTCGTAAGGCCCTTGTTGCCGCGAGGTGTCCGATGGTCACTGAGGCGGTCGCTCTTGTCTCTTGAATGGCTGGCCTTCTTTGTTGTACTTCTTTCTGTTGAACTCTGCCTCTGTTTAAACTGTCTTCTTCCAAGCTGTGGAACTGCCTTCTTGCAGAACTGTGGAAACTGCCTTCTGCCTGCTTGTTGAACTTGAACTGTTTTACTGGAGAACTGGAGAACTTCCTTCTTACTGAACTGTCTTCTTTAACTGCCCAACTTGCTTCTCCTGAACTCTGTAACTCCAGCACTGACTTCTGCTGAAAAACAGGCTTTCAAATTGAACTCCAAAACTGCAGAACTGCCTTCTGTTGAACTTGAACTGTTGTTACTGCTTTTTTTTTTTGAACTGCTTGATGGGCCTTCAATTATACTAAATTGAAGTGGCCTTATCAAGACCAAATCAAATCCCGGTCATTGTAAGACCTCGTTAACAGTAATGACTTTACTAGCGTGTTAACTGGTTTTGTAAATGTGTGAAGTGGTTTCAGGATAGCTCCATCCTGTCGATCTGCTGTTTAATCGGAGTTTGAATTGTCCTCATGTTTTGGGTTTCTTGACTCGGCCTAGGACTTCGATCGAATATTTGCTTTATGCATGTCTTTAATGGGCCCTGTAATCGGTTTGATGGGACCTGTTGTTTTGGGTGGGACTGTCTCCTCCTCGGGTCTATTGTCAAAATGTTAATGTGTGCTGGGGCTTTGAGTGAGGTCATTCCGGTTACCCAGACAATGCAATTAACTGCAATACCCAAACTGCTTTTGCAGAGGTCGATCCCGACTCCCCTCGCAGCCTTTTCTCCCTTTACAGGCCCAGACATGTTTTTAAAATGCCAAAACTTGGTTTTTGGTCTTAAATTCCTTATGTTAGGCCCAAAGTTTTGAAAAATTATTACCAATGCATCTACAATCCCTACCGCCACTTCCTTCAAGACTCTAGGATGTAAGCCATCAGGTCCAGGTGATTTATCCGCCTTGAGTCCCATTATTTTACCGAGTACCACTTCCTTAGTGATTTTGATCGTGTTTAGCTCCTCTCCCCCTATAGCCCCCTGTTTGTCCAGTGTTGGGATATTCTTAGTGTCCTCTACTGTAAAAACTGATACAAAATATTCATTCAGTGTTTTTGCCATCTCCATATTTCCCAACATTAATTTCCCGGTCTCATCCTCTAAGGGACCAACATTTACTTTAGCCACCCTTTTTCTTTTTATATAACTATAAAAACTCTTACTATCTGTTTTTATATTTTTTGCTAATTTACTTTCATAATCTATCTTCCCTTTCTTAATCAATCTTTTTGTTATTTTTTGCTGCCTTTTAAAGTTTTCCCAATCCTCTGTCCTCCCACTAGATTTCGCTACCTTATATGCCCTTGTTTTTAGTCGAATACTATCCTTAATTTCTTTACTTAGCCACGGATGACTGTCCTTTCTTTTACACCCTTTTCTTTTCAGTGGAATATATATTTTTTGGAAGTTGTAAAATAACTCCTTGAATGTACACCACTGATCATGTGTCGTCTTACCCTTTAATCTATATTCCCAATCCACTCCACTCAATTCCGCTCGCATACCTTCATAGTCTCCTTTATTCAAGCTTAGCACGCTTGTTTGAGATCCAACCTTCTCACCCTCTAATTGAATATGGAATTCAACCATGTTATGGTCACTCATTCCAAGGGGATCCTTTACTAGGACATTTTTAATTAATCCTGTCTCGTTACACAGGACCAGATCTAAGGTTGCTTGCCCCCTGGTCGGTTCAGTTACATACTGCTCAAGAAACCCATCCCTAATACACTCAATGAACTCATCCTCAAGGCAGTCCTGCCCCATTTGATTTGTCCAATTAATATGATAGTTAAAATCCCCCATAATTATAGATGTTCCCTTATTACATGCCTCAACTATTTCCTGATTGATACTCCGTCCAACAGAGTTGCAACTGTTCGGAGGCCTATAGACTACGCCCACTAGTGTTTTTTTCCCCTTATTATTCCTTATCTCCACCCAAACTGTTTCATTATCATGATTTTTTGACCCAATATCATTACTCTGTATTACAGTGATTCCTTCCTTTATTAACATAGCCACCCCACCTCCCCTTCCTTCCTGCCTGTCCTTCCTGATCGTTAAATAACCTGGTATGTTTAATTCCCAGGCATTGTCACCCTGCAGCCATGTTTCTGTAATGGCCACAATATCATAACCATATGTAGTTATTTGTGCCATTAACTCGTCTATTTTGTTACGAATGCTACGTGCATTCAGATAGAGAACTTTCAAATATGCTTTGTGGCACTTAGTTCCAGCTTTTTCACTTTTTACCACTTTACCTTTTACTCCACACACTCTGTCCCTTCCTGCCACGCTCTGATTAGTGATTCCCCTACTGCTATCTATGTCTATGACCCTCTCTGTTGTCATTTTTATTTTTTGCTCTCTTGAAACCTCCCCCCCACTAATTAGTTTAAAGTCCTCTCCACAGCCCTAGTTATTCGATTCGCCAGGACACTAGTCCCAGCACTGGCCAAGTGAAGTCCGTCCCAACGGAACAGCTCTCTCCTGCCCCAGTACTGGTGCCAGTGTCCCAAGAAGCAAAACCCATTTTTCCCACACCAGTCTTTGAGCCACGCATTCAACTCCCTGATTTTATTTACCCTAGCCAAATTTGCTCGTGGCTCAGGTAGTAATCCAGAGATTATTACCCTCGAGGTTCTGCTTTTTAATTTGGCCCCTAGCTGCTCAAACTCCCTCAGCAGAACCTCTTTCCTTGTCCTATCTATGTCATTGGTACCAACATGGACCACGACAACTGGATCCTCCCCCTCCCACTCCAAGTTTCTCTCCAGCCCAGAGGAGATGTCCTTAACCCTGGCACCGGGCAGGCAACACAGCCTTCGGGACTCTCGCTCTTGGCTGCAAAGAACCCTATCTATCCCCCTAATGATACTATCCCCTACCACTACAACATTTCTTTTTACTCCCCCCACTTGAATGGCCCCCCTTACCACGGTGCTGTGGCCAGGTTGCTCATCCTCCCTGCAGTCCCCGCTCCTATCCACACAGGGAGTAAGAGCCTCGAACCTGTTGGACAGGAGCAAGGGCTGCGGCTCCTCCAACACTACCTCCTGGATCCCTGTACCTGCCTCACTCGTAGTCACACCTTCCTGTCCCTGACCACGGGCTACTTCTGAATTAGTTACTCTAATTGGTGTGACTACCTCCTGAAACACGGAGTCCAGGTAACTCTCCCCCTCCCTGATGTGTCGCAGTGTTTGAAGCTCGGACTCCAGCTCATCAACACGGAGCCGGAGTTCCTCGAGCAGCCAACACTTACTGCAAATTTTTCAAAACTCCCTGGATTCCGCTGAGGTCCCGGCAGACTGGAAAACTGCTAATGTAACACCCTTATTTAAAAAGGGCAGTAGACAGAAGGCTGGTAACTATAGACCGGTTAGCCTAACATCTGTGGTAGGTAAAATTTTGGAGTCCATTATTAAGGAAACAGTAACAGGACATTTGGATAATCATAATTTAATAGGACAAAGTCAGCATGGTTTTACGAAGGGGAAGTCATGTTTGACAAATTTGCTGGAGTTCTTTGAGGAAGTAACATATAGAGTGGATAAAGGGGAACCAGTGGACGTAGTGTATTTAGACTTCCAAAAGGCATTTGACAAGGTGCCACACAAAAGATTATTGCTTAAGGTAAAAAATCACGGGATTGGGGGTAATATTCTGGCATGGATAGAGGATTGGCTATCCAACAGAAAGCAAAGAGTTGGGATAAATGGTTCATTCTCAGACTGGCAATCAGTAACTAGTGGTGTTCCACAGGGGTCAGTGCTGGGTCCCCAACTCTTTACAATCTATATTAACGATTTGGAGGAAGGGACCAAGTGTAACATATCAAAATTTGCAGATGATACAAAGATGGGAGGGAAAGTAGTGAGTGAGGAGGACATAAAAAACCTGCAAGGGGACATAGACAGGCTAAGTAAGTGGGCAGAGATTTGGCAGATGGAATACAACACTGGAAAGTGTGAGGTGATGCACTTTGGCAGGAAAAATCCTAGAGCAATTTATTATCTTAATGGCAAGAAACTGGAGAGTACTGAAGTGCAAAGGGATCTGGGGGTCCTGGTGCACGAAACTCAAAAGGTTAGTATGCAGGTGCAGCAAGTGATTAAGAAGGCAAATGGAATGTTGGCTTTCATTGCTAGGGGGATAGAATATAAAAATAGGGAGGTATTGCTTCAGTTGTACAAGGTATTGGTGAGACCGCACCTGGAATACTGCATACAGTTTTGGTGTCCTTACTTAAGGAAAGACATCCTTGCTCTCGAGGCAGTGCAAAAAAGGTTCACTCGGTTAATCCCGGGGATGAGGGGGTGGTCATATGAGGAGAGGTTGGGTAGATTGGGACTCTACTCATTGGAGTTCAGAAGAATGAGAGGCGATCTTATTGAAACATATAAGATTGTGAAGGGGTTGGATCAGGTGGATGCGGGGAGGATGTTCCCGATGATGGGTGAGACTAGAACTAGGGGACATAGTCTTAGAATAAGGGGCTGCTCTTTCAAAACTGAGATGAGGAGGAACTACTTCACTCAGAGGGTGGTAGGTCCATGGAATATGCTGCCACAAAAAGCTGTAGAAGCTACAACATTAATTAAATTTAAAACAGAAATAGACAGTTTCCTAGAAGTAAAGGGCATTAAGGGTTACGGGGAGCGGGCAGGAATTTGGACATGAGTCTAGGTTCGGATCGGTCATGGCCCTGTGGGTAGTGGAGCGGGCCCAGGGACCGTGTAGCCTGATTCTGCTCCTATTTCGTGTGTGCAATTCTGTTAGATGCAGGAGATGGTTCTGTGATAGATAGTAGATTGGCGGTTAGGATCAGATCAGCCATGATCTTATTGAATGGCGGAGCAGGCTCGAGGGGCCAATTGGCCTACTCCTGCTCCTATTTCTTATGTTCTTATGTTCTTATGTAAATGCATTTTTATCACTCTGAGGTAGTTCCAAAGTCCTTTTTCCTTAGGTTTTGGGGATCTACAAATTTTGGAAACCTTACAGCTCTGGGCCTAGAAGGACCGGCAGCGGACTGCATCACCTTGGCATGGGCGACAGCAGTCTGCGCTGGTTGGCTGACAGGCAACAGCAAGGGCACTGGTGGAGTGGCAGTGGTGGGAGGACGACTGCTGTCAACCTGAGAAGACAGCAGGTTCTTGCTCCAAGGAGCCACTGCCACTCACCTGGGGTGGTGCCTCAGCAAATCTAGTAATCTGTTGGAGGACAGATTGCTGGACTGCTGTGATACCCTGCAAGCCCCTTTCAAAACTGGTAAATGCAGCCATGATGGCAGCAGTCTGAGCTTATGTGGCAGCAAGCTGAGCCTGCATGAGAGCAGTCTGAGCTTGCATGACAGAAGTCTGAGCTTCCACCGCAGCACTCCAATATTGGGTGGCTGCTGCTTGTGCTGCAATGGAAGCTGAGACATTGGCCATCGGACCCAGCATCATGGTTGGGTCCACAAGTGCGCTAATGGAGTTGCCCATCACTTCCATTCTGAAAATCATGGGCTCCAAGCTCTGCGAAAAGCCCTGTGCAAAGTTGGTGCTGGACTCCTCCATGCTCATTGGCAGTGACAACAGGCTCTCTGGCAGGCCTGCCAATGCACCAAGCATTTCTGTGTGCATGACCATCACCCTTCTTCTGTTGGCTGCCCCATCGAAGTCCTCATCTGAGTCCTGTGCAGCAGAACTAGTGTGCGACCTCGTCCTCCGGGGAGCTAGCGCCTGCACTATGCTTTCCCCCTGCCCTGGCTGCAGGCCACTCGTGCCTGGTGACTCTTCTCCATCATGCTCCTCTTCGCCTTCCTGCACTGGCTGGCCAGGTTGGAGTCCTTGGGTATCTGAAAGTGGAAAGGCACAAGGGTTGGTTTGAGTTGAGGGGAGGGGGGAAAACAATATGTGTACGCTTGCAGCATCTGCAGCTTGTAAATAAGAAGAGATTGTGGGATGAAGGGGAAGTGGGATGTGAGAAGGAGGATTAGGTATGAGCATACAGTCTTTTTCAATGGTTTCAGCCTTGCTGCTTGCCACGGCCTCAGTGATGGTCCCTCCAATAATGCCGATCACCGTCTCCTCCGGCTGGGTCAGGATATGCAGGCTTGCCCGTCGCCCACCAGTTAGCTGCTGCTGCCTGCGGTTAAGAGCCAGATTGCCCTGCAAGAGAGAGGGAAGTGTGTCAGTGAGTGTGGTGCAATGTGTTTGGGTGATGTGTGTCAGTGAGTGTGGTGCAATGTGTTTGGGTGATGTGTGTCAGTGAGTGTGGCGCAATGTGTTTGGGTGATGTGTCAGTGAGTGTGGTGCAATGTGTTTGAGTGAAGTGTGTCATTGAGTGTGGTGCAATGTGTTAGGGTGATGTGTTTGTCAGTGAGTGTGGAGCAATGTGTTTGAGTGAAGTGTGTCATTGAGTGTGGTGCAATGTGTTAGGGTGATGTGTTTGTCAGTGAGTGTGGAGCAATGTGTTTGGGTGAAGTGTGTCAGTGAGTGTGGTGCAATGTGTTTGAGTGAAGTGTGTCATTGAGTGTGGTGCAATGTGTTTGGGTGATGTGTCAGTGAGTGTGGTGCAATGTGTTTGGGTGATGTGTCAGTGAGTGTGGTGCAATGTGTTTGGGTGAAGTGTGTCAGTGAGTGTGGTGCAATGTGTTTGGGTGAAGTGTGTCAGTGAGTGTGGTGCAATGTGTTTGGGTGATGTGTGTGGCAGTGAGAGTGGTGGAATGTGTTTGGGTGATGTGTGTGTCTGTGAGTGTGGTTCAATGTGTTTGGCTGATGTGTGTGTCAGTAAGTGTGGTTCAATGTGTTTGGGTGAAGTGTGTCATAGTGTGTTCTGCAATGTGTTTGGATGAAGTGTGTCATTGAGTGTTCTGCAATGTGTTTGGATGAAGCGTGACAGTGAGTGTGGTGCAATGTGTTTGGGTGATGTGTGTGTCAGTGAGTGTGGTGCAATGTGTTTGGGTGATGTGTGTGTCAGTGAGTGTGGTGCAATGTGTTTGGGTGATGTGTGTGTCAGTGGGTGTGGTGCAATGTGTGTGGGTGATGTGTGTGTCAGTGAGTGTGGTTCAATGTGTTTGGGTGATGTGTGTGTCAGTGAGTGTGGTTCAATGTGTTTGGGTGAAGTGTGTCATAGTGTGTTCTGCAATGTGTCTGGATGAAGTGTGTCATTGAGTGTTCTGCAATGTGTTTGGATGAAGCCTTACAGTGAGTGTGGTGCAATGTGTTTGGGTGAAGTGTGTGTTAGTGAGTGTGGTGCAATATGTTTGGATGATGTGTGTCAGTGAGTGTGGTGCAATGTGTTTGGGTGATGTGTGTCAGTGAGTGTGGTGCAATGTGTTTCGGTGATGTGTGTCAGTGATGTGGTGCAGTGTGTTTGGGTGATGTGTGTCAGTGAGTGTGGTGCAATGTGTGTGGGTGATGTGTATGTCAGTGAGTGTGGTGCAATGTATATGGGTGAAGTGTGTCATTTGGTTTGGTGCAATGTGTTTGGGTGATGTGTGTCAGTGAGCGTGGTGCAATGTGTTAGGGTGATGTATTTGTCAGTGAGTGTGTTGCAATCTGTTTGGGTGAAGTGTGTCAGTGAGTGTGGTGCGATGTGTTTGGCTGAAGTGTGTCAGTGAGTGTGGTGCAATGTGTTTGGGTGATGTGTGACAGTGAGTGTGGTGCAATGTGTTTGAGTGAAGTGAGTCATTGAGTGCGGTGCAATGTGTTTGGGTGATGTGTGTCAGTGAGTGTGGTGCGATGTGTTTGGCTGAAGTGTGTCAGTGAGTGTGGTGCAATGTGTTTGGGTGATGTGTGACAGTGAGTGTGGTGCAATGTGCTTTGGTGATGTGTGTCAGTGAGTGTGGTGCAATGTATTTGGGTGACGTGTGTCAGTGAGTGTGGTGCAATGTGTTTGAGTGAAGTGTGTCATTGAGTGCGGTGCAATGTGTTTGGGTGATGTGTGTCAGTGAGTGTGGTGCAATGTGTTTGGGTGATGTGTGTGTCAGTGAGTGTGGTGCAATGTGTTTGGGTGATGTGTGTGTCAGTGGGTGTGGTGCAATGTGTTTGGGTGATGTGTGTCAGTGAATGTGGTGCAATGTGTTTGGGTGAAGTGTGTCAGTGGGTGTGGTGCAATGTGTTTGGGTGATGTGTGTCAGTGAGTGTGGTGCAATGTGTTTGGGTGATGTGTGTCAGTGAGTGTGGTGCAATGTGTTTGAGTGAAGTGTGTCATTGAGTGTGGTGCAATGTGTGTGGGTGATGTGTGTGTCAGTGAGTGTGGTGTAATGTGTATGGGTGAAGTGTGTCAGTTGGTTTTGTGCAATGTGTTTGGGTGATGTGTGTCAGTGAGTGTGGTGCAATGTGTTTGAGTGAAGTGTGTCATTGAGTGTGGTGCAATGTGTTTGGGTGATGTGTCAGTGAGTGTGGTGCAATGTGTTTGGGTGAAGTGTGTCAGTGAGTGTGGTGCAATGTGTTTGGGTGATGTGTGTGGCAGTGAGAGTGGTGGAATGTGTTTGGGTGATGTGTGTGTCTGTGAGTGTGGTTCAATGTGTTTGGCTGATGTGTGTGTCAGTAAGTGTGGTTCAATGTGTTTGGGTGAAGTGTGTCATAGTGTGTTCTGCAATGTGTTTGGATGAAGTGTGTCATTGAGTGTTCTGCAATGTGTTTGGATGAAGCGTGACAGTGAGTGTGGTGCAATGTGTTTGGGTGATGTGTGTGTCAGTGAGTGTGGTGCAATGTGTTTGGGTGATGTGTGTGTCAGTGAGTGTGGTGCAATGTGTTTGGGTGATGTGTGTGTCAGTGGGTGTGGTGCAATGTGTGTGGGTGATGTGTGTGTCAGTGAGTGTGGTGCAATGTGTATGGGTGAAGTGTGTCAGTTGGTTTTGTGCAATGTGTTTGGGTGTAGTGTGTCAGTGAGTGTGGTGCAATGTGTTAGGGTGATGTGTTTGTCAGTGAGTGTGGTGCAATGTGTTTCGGTGAAGTGTGTCAGTGAGTGTGGTGCAATTTGTTTGGGTGATGTGTGTGGCAGTGAGTGTGGTGCAATGTGTTTGGGTGACGTGTGTGTTAGTGAGTGTGGTGCAATGTGTTTGGATGATGTGTGTCAGTGAGTGTGGTGCAATGTGTTTGGGTGAAGTGTGTCAGTGAGTGTGGAGCAATATGTTTGGGTGATGTGTGTCAGTGAGTGTGGTGCAATATGTTTGGGTGATGTGTGTGTCAGTGAGTGTGGTGCAATGTGTGTGGGTGATGTGTGTGTCAGTGAGTGTGGTGCAATGTATATGAGTGAAGTGTGTCATTTGGTTTGGTGCAATGTTTTTGGGTGATGTGTGTCAGTGAGCATGGTGCAATGTGTTTGGGTGAAGTGTGTCAGTGAGTGTGGTGCGATGTGTTTGGGTGAAGTGTGTCAGTGAGTGTGGTGCAATGTGCTTTGGTGATGTGTGTCAGTGAGTGTGGTGCAATGTGTTTGGGTGATGTGTGTCAGTGAGTGTGGCGCAATGTGTTTGGGGGAAGTGTGTCAGTGAGTGTGGTGCAATGTGTTTGAGTGAAGTGTGTCATTGAGTGTGGTGCAAAGTGTTTGGGTGAAGTGTGTCAGTGAGTGTGGTGCAATGTGTGTGGGTGATGTGTGTGTCAGTGAGTGTGGTGCAATGTGTTGGGTGATGTGTGTGTCAGTGAGTGTGGTGCAATGTGTTTGGGTGATGTGTGTGTCAGTGAGTGTGGTGCAATGTGTTTGGGTGATGTGTGTCAGTGAGTGTGGTGCAATGTGTTTGGGTGATGTGTGTCAGTGAGTGTGGTGCAATCTGTTTGGGTGATGTGTGTGTCAGTGGGTGTGGTGCAATGTGTTTGGGTGATGTGTGTCAGTGAGTGTGGTGCAATGTGTTTGGGTGACGTGTCTGTCAGTGAGTGTGGTGCAATGTGTTTGGGTGATGTGTGTCAGTGAGTGTGGTGCAATGTGTTTGAGTGAAGTGTGTCAGTGAGTGTGGTGCAATGTGTTTGGGTGATGTGTGTCAGAGAGTGTGCTGCAATGTGTTTGGGTGATGTGTGTCAGTGAGTGTGGTGCAATGTGTTTGGGTGATGTGTGTGTCAGTGAGTGTGGTGCAATGTGTTTGGGTGAAGTGTGTCAGTGAGTGTGGTGCAATGTGTTTGGGTGATGTGTGTGGCAGTGAGTGTGGTGCAATGTGTTTGGGTGATGTGTGTGTCAGTGAGTGTGGTTCAATGTGTTTGGGTGATGTGTGTGTCAGTGAGTGTGGTTCAATGTGTTTGGGTGAAGTGTGTCATAGTGTGTTCTGCAATGTGTTTGGATGAAGTGTGTCATTGAGTGTTCTGCAATGTGTTTGGATGAAGCCTTACAGTGAGTGTGGTGCAATGTGTTTGGGTGAAGTGTGTGTTAGTGAGTGTGGTGCAATATGTTTGGATGATGTGTGTCAGTGAGTGTGGTGCAATGTGTTTGGGTGATGTGTGTCAGTGAGTGTGGTGCAATGTGTTTCGGTGATGTGTGTCAGTGATGTGGTGCAATGTGTTTGGGTGATTTGTGTTAGTGAGTGTGGTGCAATGTGTGTGGGTGATGTGTGTGTCAGTGAGTGTGGTGCAATGTATATGGGTGAAGTGTGTCATTTGGTTTGGTGCAATGTGTTTGGGTGATGTGTGTCAGTGAGCCTGGTGCAACGTGTTAGGGTGATGTATTTGTCAGTGAGTGTGGTGCAATCTGTTTGGGTGAAGTGTGTCATTGAGTGTGGTGCGATGTGTTTGGCTGAAGTGTGTCAGTGAGTGTGGTGCAATGTGTTTGGGTGATGTGTGACAGTGAGTGTGGTGCAATGTGTTTGAGTGAAGTGAGTCATTGAGTGCGGTGCAATGTGTTTGGGTGATGTGTGTCAGTGAGTGTGGTGCGATGTGTTTGGCTGAAGTGTGTCAGTGAGTGTGGTGCAATGTGTTTGGGTGATGTGTGTGTCAGTGAGTGTGGTGCGATGTGTTTGGCTGAAGTGTGTCAGTGAGTGTGGTGCAATGTGTTTGGGTGATGTGTGACAGTGAGTGTGGTGCAATGTGCTTTGGTGATGTGTGTCAGTGAGTGTGGCGCAATGTGTTTGAGTGAAGTGTGTCATTGAGTGTGGTGCAATGTGTTTGGGTGAAGTGTGTCAGTGAGTGTGGTGCAATGTGTTTGGGTGAAGTGTGTCAGTGAGTGTGGTGCAATGTGTTTGAGTGAAGTGTGTCAGTGAGTGTGGTGCAATGTGTTTGAGTGAAGTGTGTCATTGAGTGTGGTGCAATGTGTTTGGGTGATGTGTGTCAGTGAGTGTGGTGCAATGTGTTTGGGTGATGTGTGTGTCAGTGAGTGTGGTGCAATGTGTTTGGGTGATGTGTGTGTCAGTGAATGAGGTGCAATGTGTTTGGGTGAAGTGTGTCAGTGGGTGTGGTGCAATGTGTTTGGGTGATGTGTGTCAGTGAGTGTGGTGCAATGTGTTTGGGTGATGTGTGTCAGTGAGTGTGGTGCAATGTGTTTGAGTGAAGTGTGTCATTGAGTGTGGTGCAATGTGTTTGGGTGATGTGTCAGTGAGTGTGGTGCAATGTGTTTGGGTGATGTGTGTCAGTGAGTGTGGTGCAATGTGTTTGAGTGAAGTGTGTCAGTGAGTGTGGTGCAATGTGTTTGGGTGAAGTGTGTCCGTGAGTGTGGTGCAATGTGTTTGGGTGATGTGTGTGGCAGTGAGAGTGGTGGAATGTGTTTGGGTGATGTGTGTGTCAGTGAGTGTGGTGCAATGTGTTTGGGTGAAGTGTGTCATAGTGTGTTCTGCAATGTGTTTGGATGAAGTGTGTCATTGAGTGTTCTGCAATGTGTTTGGATGAAGCGTGACAGTGAGTGTGGTGCAATGTGTTTGGGTGATGTGTGTGTCAGTGAGTGTGGTGCAATGTGTTTGGGTGATGTGTGTGTCAGTGAGTGTGGTGCAATGTGTTTGGGTGATGTGTGTGTCAGTGGGTGTGGTGCAATGTGTTTGGGTGATGTGTGTATCAGTGAGTGTGGTGCAATGTGTTGGGGTGATGTGTGTGTCAGTGAGTGTGGTGCAATGTGTTTGGGTGATGTGTGTGTCAGTGAGTGTGGTGCAATGTGTTTGGGTGATGTGTGTATCAGTGAGTGTGGTGCAATGTGTTTGGGTGATGTGTGTGTCAGTGAGTGTGGTGCAATGTGTTTGGGTGATGTGTGTATCAGTGAGTGTGGTGCAATGTGTTAAGGTGATGTGTTTGTCAGTGAGTGTGGTGCAATGTGTTTCGGTGAAGTGTGTCAGTGAGTGTGGTGCAATTTGTTTGGGTGATGTGTGTGGCAGTGAGTGTGGTGCAATGTGTTTGGGTGACGTGTGTGTTAGTGAGTGTGGTGCAATGTGTTTGGATGATGTGTGTCAGTGAGTGTGGTGCAATGTGTTTGGGTGAAGTGTGTCAGTGAGTGTGGAGCAATATGTTTGGGTGATGTGTGTCAGTGAGTGTGGTGCAATATGTTTGGGTGATGTGTGTGTCAGTGAGTGTGGTGCAATGTGTGTTGGTGATGTGTGTGTCAGTGAGTGTGGTGCAATGTATATGGGTGAAGTGTGTCATTTGGTTTGGTGCAATGTGTTTGAGTGAAGTGTGTCAGTGAGCGTGGTGCAATGTGTTTGGGTGAAGTGTGTCAGTGAGTGTGGTGCGATGTGTTTGGGTGAAGTGTGTCAGTGAGTGTGGTGCAACGTGCTTTGGTGATGTGTGTCAGTGAGTGTGGTGCAATGTGCTTTGGTGATGTGTGTCAGTGAGTGTGGCGCAATGTGTTTGAGTGAAGTGTGTCATTGAGTGTGGTGCAAAGTGTTTGGGTGAAGTGTGTCAGTGAGTGTGGTGCAATGTGTTTGGGTGATGTGTGTGTCAGTGGGTGTGGTGCAATGTGTTTGGGTGATGTGTGTCAGTGAGTGTGGTGCAATGTGTTTGAGTGAAGTGTGTCATTGAGTGTGGTGCAATGTGTTGGGGTGATGTGTGTCAGTGAGTGTGGTGCAATGTGTTTGGGTGACGTGTCTGTTAGTGAGTGTGGTGCAATGTGTTTGGGTGATGTGTGTCAGTGAGTGTGGTGCAATGTGTTTGAGTGAAGTGTGTCATTGTGTGTGGTGCTATGTGTGTGGGTGATGTGTGTGTCAGTGAGTGTGGTGCAATGTGTTTGGGTGATGTGTGTGGCAGTGAGAGTGGTGCAATGTGTTTGGGTGATGTGTGTGTCTGTGAGTGTGGTTCAATGTGTTTGGGTGATGTGTGTGTCAGTAAGTGTGGTTCAATGTGTTTGGGTGAAGTGTGTCATACTGTGTTCTGCAATGTGTTTGGATGAAGTGTGTCATTGAGTGTTCTGCAATGTGTTTGGATGAAGCGTGACAGTGAGTGTGGTGCGATGTGTTTGGCTGATGTGTGTGTTAGTGAGCGTGGTGCAATGTGTTTGGGTGATGTGTGTCAGTGAGTGTGGTGCAATGTGTTTGGGTGATATGTGTCAGTGAGTGTGGTGCAATGTGTTTCGGTGATGTGTGTCAGTGATGTGGTGCAGTGTGTTTGGGTGATGTGTGTCAGTGAGTGTGGTGCGATGTGTTTGGCTGAAGTGTGTCAGTGAGTGTGGTGCAATGTGTTTGGGTGATGTGTGACAGTGAGTGTGGTGCAATGTGCTTTGGTGATGTGTGTCAGTGAGTGTGGTGCAATGTGTTAGGGTGATGTGTTTGTCAGTGAGTGTGGTGCAATGTGTTTCGGTGAAGTGTGTCAGTGAGTGTGGTGTAATTTGATTGGGTGATGTGTGTGGCAGTGAGTGTGGTGCAATGTGTTTGGGTGACGTGTGTGTTAGTGAGTGTGGTGCAATGTGTTTGGATGATGTGTGTCAGTGAGTGTGGTGCAATGTGTTTGGGTGATGTGTGTGTCAGTGAGTGTGGTGCAATGTGTGTGGGTGATGTGTGTGTCAGTGAGTGTGGTGCAATGTGTTTGGATGGTGTGTGTGTCAGTGAGCGTGATTCAATGTGTTTGGGTAAAGTCTGTGTCAGTGAGTGTGTTGCAATGTGTTTGGGTGAAGTGTGTCAGTGAGTGTGGTGCAATGTGTTTCGGTGAAGTGTGTCAGTGAGTGTGGTGTAATTTGTTTGGGTGATGTGTGTGGCAGTGAGTGTGGTGCAATGTGTTTGGGTGACGTGTGTGTCAGTGAGTGTGGAGCAATATGTTTGGGTGAAGTGTGTCAGTGAGTGTGGTGCAATATGTTTGGGTGATGTGTGTGTCAGTGAGTGTGGTGCAATGTGTGTGGGTGATGTGTGTGTCAGTGAGTGTGGTGCAATGTGTTTCGATGGTGTGTGTGTCAGTGAGCGTGATTCAATGTGTTTGGGTAAAGTCTGTGTCAGTGAGTGTGTTGCAATGTGTTTGGGTGAAGTGTGTCAGTGAGTGTGGTGCAATGTGTTTGGGTGAAGTGTGTCAGTGAATGTGGTGCAATGTGTGTGGGTGATGTGTGTGTCAGTGAGTGTGGTGCAATGTGTTTGGATGAAGTGTGTCACAGAGTGCGGTGCAATGTGTTTGGGTGAAGTGTGTCAGTGACTGTGGTGCAATGTGTTTGGGTGATGTTTGTCAGTGAGTGTGGTGCAATGTGTTTGGGTGACGTGTGTCAGTGAGTGTGGTGCAATGTGTTTGGGTGATGTGTGTCAGTGAGTGTGGTGCAATGTGTTTGGGTGATGTGTCTGTCAGTGAGTGTCGTGCAATGTGTTTGGGTGAAGTGTGTCAGTGAGTGTGGTGCAATGTGTTTGGGTGATGTGTCTGTCAGTGAGTGTCGTGCAATGTGTTGTAAGGGTTTTTGTCTCTCAGCCTGTGAGATTCGTGTGGCTCTGTGCAGCCCGGGTGCTAGTGCGGGTTTAGGCCTTGTTGCCTGTTCTGGTCTCCAGCCAGTCTGGGAGCACTAGACACACCTGTGAGTGGTTCGACCCACTCGCCCTTACGGTTCTAGACACTGGACTTAGATGCGAGAGCAGTAATGGAGATGAAACTCAGGTAGACTCGGTTGAATGGTACGAAATGGAAAATCTTTATTGCATAATATTTAAGATTACGAAATACATGTCATAAGCACAGATTAATGACAGTACAATCTTACACGCAGTTATGTAACTAATTTCAGGGAAACGAGGAACGAACGACACATCGTAAATGGGGGCACGCATTACAATTATCCTTAATACTTAAAACCCTCCCCTATCAATATCTGTCCTAAGCTAGATTCGTAGGATTCGAGACTCATGCTCACCACTCGTGATAACTCGGAGAATTCCGAAAACTCTGATCGGATGTTTTTCACCGCAGCGCCCACGTGTCGATCAGGGGGTCTCCTGGCCCCACTTGTTTACTCGTTTCTGCTCCGGCTAGCAGGCTGGAACGTCTGCTGTCATGAAGATCTGTGTTGTCCTCGGAGTTCCGACACTACTCAAAAAAGAGTCTTCCTGTGCCCTCACACCGGTTCGATAAAACTCAAAGAAGAGTCTTCCTGGGCAAGGAAAGTGTCTATTCGACCTACAGGCGCGGTCGGAGCTTACTGACCGTGGCGATAAGTATGGTCTTCTTCTCTTCTCATCTCATCTCATCTCATCTCATCTCGGGCCTTCGGTTCCAACACCGTTTACCGACTTATCGGGATGGTGCGCCCGCTTCAAGGCTTCAGAGCCCAGTTCTACACAGGTCTTCGCGACACGACACGAGGTAGATTCGAGCGGATCGTAAAGTTCAACAGTCTTTTGAAAAGAGACACGAGGCAAGCAGGAACAAGACGGCGAGTCAAGAGCAGCCACGAGGATAAACACCAGCAAGATAAGAGTCAACCGAATAAGAGAAAGATGGACGGTTTGGGGCTTGCAATTATAGTGCAAAATCTTCCGTTTCCCGCCCAACCTTAATGTCTTTTCTTTTGTTAGGGTTTGGCGCTCAAATGTCTTGTATAGGGTGATCTTCGTTTTAATGGGTTTCGGGGCTACTCGTAAATGTCTGAGTACCTGTTAATATTTCTCCCATTGTTTAATCGGTCGGTGTTCTCCCCGGAGGGGTTTTGGGGCTTCCAAGTGTTTTCTGTAACTACCCGCTAACGGCTCTCTCATCGTAGAGTCGTTGGGATTTTACATATTAATGTCTTTGGATGGGTTCTTGATTACTTGGTACAATAGCTTTTATTCGTACCTGGGAGACCGATTTCAGTATTTATGTGTATACTGTAAACCCATGACGTCTCGTGTATTATCTTCAATGTGCTGAGTCTTAATCGATCTTGCACAAATGTTTATTGGAACGCCATCTTGTCTGCCTGTTGAAAAGTCTAGAATGTTCTGTCACGAGGTGCGGCGGCCATTTTACAAGCTGCTTGTGTCCACTTTGAAAACCTGACAGCATTCTGCTGAAATAAAAGCTGTTTGAACGAAACTATGTGTTTTTCTCCTTATTAATAAAATCGCGATATATTGCGAATTCTACAGTCCCTCCTGTTGATGCGAATAACTCCGCTTATCGTATCAAAAAAATATTGTGGCGAGCAATATTATCTCGATTTTCTCCGAATCCAGAAAATTTAATCCCATAACTTAGACTATCTAGGGTCTTTGCGTCGTCCTTATTTCCCAAGAAAATTACACTTTTATATCACCGTAGGCATTATTTGCCTTTAAACTTACACCACTTGTTTTTCTTCCCGGCGTAACCAGGCCGATGCCTCTCGTATCACCTGTATATTCATCTTTTTATTTAGGGAAAGGAAAAACAAAACAAAACCAAACAATCATATTCAACACCAACACCATCACCAAAATAATCAACACCAACTCTTAAACATGTCGAGTTCCAAACGTATTTACAGTCTTTGAAATCATGATCGAGTACAAACTTCCGCGGCGCACGTGGCGAGCGGGAGTGACGCCATTTTCCGATCACACGGTGCTTTCGTCGTGCACGCGCACGTAACGTTCTCGCCACTCTCCCGTGTTTTCATGCTTGGTGAGGCGTTTGCCTCTTTTACAATGTACGATCAATAGGTACACTACAATAAAAACTTGGCATACAACTAAAATGTGGGAGGCTATTCTGATCCATGAAGGCACTTCAATATTGGTGAACAGATTCCACCACGGTGGAATTACTATATCCAGAATGTCTGTCCTATTTCGACAGTTTTCTGCTCTAGTGTGTAAAAATGTTTCTGTGACACCGCGACGGCTTTCAAAAGCTTGGTGAGGTGTTCAGGGAGAGGGGGAATGAGGTATCCGAAATGCGCGACGAATCGCTGCAAGTCGGTGAAATTCTCTTTTACTGTTAGATGAACAGTGGATGGTTCAGGGATTGGGACAATTCGCTGTTGTGCTACTTGAACTTCCGCCCTGGGTTTGAAACAGAAACTGCTGTCACTCACCGGACACCGGCTACGGTTTCCATGCTGGTAGTGTTGCGCTGCAGTGGTAACACAATATGTTCCACCCCCGATGTATGCTACCTGCGGAGGCACATGATCTTGTGCCATTGCCTCCATGGTGCAATTCATGGACTTGGCGCCAGCCGTTCTGAACCCGCACTGTGGTGTTAAAAAGGCATTCAAGTGCTGGGGACACAGTATTATGTGTGCTCCCCTGCCACGACAACCAGAGAGATCTGTACCTGTCATCGTTTGCTCCCAGCGGATGACGTAGGGTGGAACCGCTGCATAGCGAATGTGGGCTCCCCCCTGAATGACACCAATGTTCTCTACCCGATACACCGGGGCGGGCTTTGCTGTGTCGCCCAAAACCGGCATACGTAGTACTATACCCATGATAGTATGGTTTGATCGTCCGCAGTCCACGGGGACTGGGTATGCTTCTGAAGCTAGCCTGAGCTGGCACGGGCTTAATGCGTTCTGAAAAGGGTGGAGCGCCCGCAGGTGTTTGTTACTTATCCAGGACGGGACCAAACCTTGTTTTAAATCCTCCAAATTACTGCGGCCCTCGCCCAGTAACCACGCCCCGTAAAGCACGCACACCTCGTTCTGCGCAGCTTGATCGGATGCATTCCGATCTTCCCTAATCAGGGCATTTACCGTCTTTGCATGTTTCTCTAACTCTGCTATAATTTCCTTTAAATGGAGAGTCATGGCTTGGTCCTCGTGTAAACCCGACCCAACCACTTTATTTTCATCTGTTAGAATGTCTTTTAATTGCGTCTTTAAACCATTAATCTGGGTCTGCAGCTCCACACTGTCTAGAGCGTTGACCACAGATGTACCCGTGTTAAAAGCAGTGAACGCGTCGTTCACTACACCCCTTCTTTGCCTCCCCACTTGATCAAAAACTTCATGTGGTGCAGTGTACAAACTTGTTTTATCAATTTCCGCGAAATCGAATTCGTAAAATTGTCTGAACATCTTGGTCAACAGGACCTGATACAACTGTTCCGTCTTTTTGGGGCACCACTCTGGTAACCGCACCTCGGTGAGATTTAAAATCACCGAGGCCACCGCGTAATGCACCCCCTGAAATAGTATCTGGTCTGTGGGGACCAGTACCAAACCATTCCCGGGTCCCTTACTAGTTTTAGGGCACCCTTCCTCTTCAGCTAGAACCACCGGAATCGTGGGCGGGGCTTTGCGTGGGCGCGTAATGAGCTCAGTGGCATTTACCGGGATCGAAGAGTATGGGGCTCCGCACCCCCTGGTGCTCGCATCCCACCTCATCCCCTGTCCGTTATCCTGCCATTGATTAATGAAAAATATGGAGATGCCTTTGGGGCAAGCGTACTTTGACCCCCACATGCATACATAAATTCCCTCATCCGGTTCCCACCATTTGTCCCAACAGACTCTCACTTGTCCGTTTGTCCCCGTAATTGTCCGATGGGTATTATTACCCAGTCGTTCCCACTCGACCGAAGAGTTCCTCATGTTTTTGCTCAGCTTTCGCAGCCACCACCATCGGCTCAATGGGACATTCCCATTACAAGTCAAACAAATCCGTTTGCCGATGGTGACGCTGATCCTGGGTGCGATGATCCTTACTTTGGGGCACATTAAAGAAGTCTCTTGGTAGGCAAACCCCGATGTGCTGGAATACTCAGTCGAGTTCGTTCCCAGCCATCCTGGCCACCTTCCCTTGTGGAAATAGGTGGTGGTCTCCTCAGCCTCCCGTCTTCCGGTCCCATCCACCGCGATGGGGGCCGTGTCCCCGGAGCATCCAAACACCACGACATCCTTGGTGCGGCCTCGATAGGCCAATCCACATCCGATTGCCGCGAGCAATACTACAATTCGTTCCATCCTTCCTTGGTTCCTGTGATCAGATAGAATGAGGTAGCCAGCCTCGCAAGAGTCTCTGGCTTTTGTGAAGGGTGAGCGGGTCCCCTGACCTCGCCTCACGTAAACTTCAATGTTCCCTAAATAAACTTTAACTAGACCTATCTCTAACTCCCATCATTTTACCATTTTCTGTTGAAATTAAACTACAAACTTAACCTTATTTAAAACTATAAACTTATTACCTTAAACTTATAAACTTACAAACTTAAACTTATTACTGTACAGCGCCGCCCGTTCCCAGGGCGGCCCCTTTAAATTCTGAGAAGGCTGCTGCGAGCTCTTCCCGACGGTGGGAGGGCACTGACCCCTTCCTTTGATCTGCCGCAGCCTGTTGCTGCACTGACCCCTTCCTTTGATCTGCCGCAGCCTGTTGCTGCTGCGATGGGACTGGGCCCTACCTGGGCTGCCTTAACCTTGAGTCTACGCCTTGGGGCAGTCTGGGGACATGACCACATCTTCCTGGGCTGGGGTGCTCGACTTGACCTACGAGGAGTTATCGGGGGCAGGAATCCCAGGACCGACGGACCGGGTTTCGAGACTTTCGCCGGGACGACCTGTGGTCCCACCACAGTCGCTGGCTCCGCCTCCCCTGACTCCGCCTCCCTGACCTCGGGACTTGCAGCTTGTGGCACCGCCCTGCTCGGCCCAGCAGGCGGCCCTTCACTCGCAATCCCTACCTCCCTCGAGGGCAGGACGTTCAAGGCGGGCGGCTCGGGCTCTGAGGTTTCCGCCGTCACGCCCTGTGGTCTCACAGCGGCTGGCTCCGCCTCCCCTAGCTCCTCCCTCCTGTGTTCGGGACCTGCAGCCTCGGTGTCCACCCTGTGTGGATCTCTATCTGCAGCCCCTGTCCTCCCTATACCTGAATCGGGGGCGACCCTTGCGTCCTCCGATTCCCACTCGTCCTCATCACTATCCTCATCTGACTCGAGTTCCGGAACTCTCCCTCATCTGACTCCCAACCCCACAAAAATGTTTCACAATTTTCCAGGATGTCTCCTCCCTGATGCAAGCTGCTTTGCCTGCCTGTGTGCCTTGTGGTCCTACCTGGGGCTGCGAGTCCCCACTCGCAGGTTTTGCCCCTGTGGTTTTCCCTTGTGCACCTGGCTTGTACAGTTTGCACTGGTTTAAATCCCTGCTTCTGGCTACCTGGTAGGCTGCTTTTATTTCTCTAAGCTGCCCTTCTAGCCTGAGCACGTCTAACTTTCCCATTAAGCGGGCGTTCTCCTCCCGCAGGGCCTGCTCTCTAAGCTGCCCTTCCAGCCCATCTATTTTCCCTATTAAGCGGGCGTTCTCCTCCCGCAAGGCCTGCTCTTTTAACCTGGCCTCCTCACCGGAGACGCCCTCCTGTGCGTGTCTTTTAAAAGGACACAGGTAGGCAGGCTGCGTGGGCTCTAGTCATTGGGTACTGTTGGACGGGGCTGTGGCACCTGCGGGGCCGGTAGCAACCGCCACTCTTCCATGTGCACTCATGAAGTTGCGCATGGCTCCCAACACTGTTTCGAGGTCGTCGGGAGGGGTGGGTGCACTAGCTTCCCTAACAGAGACAGGCATCTGGGCTCGGGCTGCGGGATTTTTATCCCTGGAATCCTTCCAAGGGTTCCTGCAGTTCTTGCGCCAGTGCCCTGTCCTCCCACACCCGTAACAAGCATTACTTGCCTGCGGGGCGCGGTTACCCTCCTGATGCCACTCCTTTTGAGCCGGGGCTGCGGGTCGTACCTCATGTACTTTTCCCTTAAGGGGACGTGTTCCCATACCCCTTATATTGCGATATCCTACCGTGAGTCGATTTAAGACCGACTCTTCCGTAATGTTGGGGTCATTGGGAAAAAACCACGCTTTTGCCTGCTCTCTGACGGCTGGCAAACTGTTGGCTACTATACACCTGAGCCAATGAGTTAAACCGACGCCGTCCACAGCGTCGCGCTCTGGCGCACCTGGACAGCTGCGCTGATATACTGGCCACAGCCTGTCGGCAAAAACCTTCGGGGGTTCTCCCTCCATCTGCACTGTCTGTCCCACTCTAACAAACGGACCTTCAACGTCCGTCCCCAACACTTCTAGTACCTCATTTTTTAATGCCTCATAGGTCTTGGTTCCCCTCTTGCTCTCGTCCGGGAGACACTGAAGGATTGCACTGCCTAACGAAAATAACAGCATTTTTGCTGTTTCCCCATCGTCGCAGCCGTTAATGGCTGCGGTTTGCTCAACTTCTCTGAAATGTACGGAAGGGTCGTCTGACTCGGTCAGCTTCCGTACGTGATTTATCATAACTCTCAGCTGGTGTGAGCTGTGAGGCAACACAAGCTGGTTGAGGAGGACCCCTGGTTCCTCCCCACCGTTTCTGTTTGGGCCCCTTTTTATACCCGTAACTGGACACAACGGTCCCTTTTCCACTTCTTCCTCAGTGGGCTCTTTTGTTTCTTCTACTACTTCCTCCCTTACCCAGGTTTCCGAATAGCTGGGTGGCGCGGAGGGCGTAGTGGCTAATACTTCCTTTGCTTTACTTGGTGGGAATTTCTGAGACTCCTCATCTACTAGTGGCTGGTGTGCTGACGGACTGATAAGGCACACCATGCCGTGCGCTTTGTTCACGGCCCTTTTGAGGTGTTCTTTCTCCTTTTGGCAGACGCTATGATCGGCCCCCTGAAATTTATCCTCAAGGGCCATCTTATATGCCGCCCTAACCCCTGTTAAGCTCTCTTCCTGGGCTCTTATTTGGGCAGCTTGGCGGGCACATCGTTCCTTTAGTCTGCCCTCACTTAACTTTGCCTCAGTGACTTGGCACTCGAGGTAATCTATTTTTGCTTTGTGGTGACTGGTGATATCCTGGCGTTCTCGGTGCAGCGCACTTAAATTCCTAATGAGCAACTCCCCTCCAGAGACCTTCTCATCCATTTCCTCCTCTAAATGCCTGATCCGAGCAGTTTGCGCTGTAATGACCTGGTTTGAAATCTGGACCTGCCTTTTGTAACACATTAACCAGACCGCTTTCTCGACTGTCTTTTTATGTTCCTTACTATCTGTCCACCTCTCGGCTGCCTCTAGTGGACACTTATCCGCTAACAAGTCACTTATCCATTTCTTAGTTAACTTTACCTTTCCGAACACATAATCTGCTATCTTTTCCTGCATAACATTTCGTACATTCACACCAAAGTCTAACACACTACCCTCTCGCTGCCAGTGTCCTGCCGCGGTCGCCATTTTCTGTAAGGGTTTTTGTCTCTCAGCCTGTGAGATTCGTGTGGCTCTGTGCAGCCCGGGTGCTAGTGCGGGTTTAGGCCTTGTTGCCTGTTCTGGTCTCCAGCCAGTCTGGGAGCACTAGACACACCTGTGAGTGGTTCGACCCACTCGCCCTTACGGTTCTAGACACTGGACTTAGATGCGAGAGCAGTAATGGAGATGAAACTCAGGTAGACTCGGTTGAATGGTACGAAATGGAAAATCTTTATTGCATAATATTTAAGATTACGAAATACATGTCATAAGCACAGATTAATGACAGTACAATCTTACACGCAGTTATGTAACTAATTTCAGGGAAACGAGGAACGAACGACACATCGTAAATGGGGGCACGCATTACAATTATCCTTAATACTTAAAACCCTCCCCTATCAATATCTGTCCTAAGCTAGATTCGTAGGATTCGAGACTCATGCTCACCACTCGTGATAACTCGGAGAATTCCGAAAACTCTGATCGGATGTTTTTCACCGCAGCGCCCACGTGTCGATCAGGGGGTCTCCTGGCCCCACTTGTTTACTCGTTTCTGCTCCGGCTAGCAGGCTGGAACGTCTGCTGTCATGAAGATCTGTGTTGTCCTCGGAGTTCCGACACTACTCAAAAAAAGAGTCTTCCTGTGCCCTCACACCGGTTCGATAAAACTCAAAGAAGAGTCTTCCTGGGCAAGGAAAGTGTCTATTCGACCTACAGGCGCGGTCGGAGCTTACTGACCGTGGCGATAAGTATGGTCTTCTTCTCTTCTCATCTCATCTCATCTCATCTCATCTCATCTCGGGCCTTCGGTTCCAACATCGTTTACCGACTTATCGGGATGGTGCGCCCGCTTCAAGGCTTCAGAGCCCAGTTCTACACAGGTCTTTGCGACACGACACGAGGTAGATTCGAGCGGATCGTAGAGTTCAACAGTCTTTTGAAAAGAGACACGAGGCAAGCAGGAACAAGACAGCGAGTCAAGAGCAGCCACGAGGATAAACACCAGCAGGATAAGAGTCAACCGAATAAGAGAAAGATGGACGGTTTGGGGCTTGCAATTATAGTGCAAAATCTTCCGTTTCCCGCCCAACCTTAATGTCTTTTTCTTTTGTTAGGGTTTGGCGCTCAAAAGTCTTGTATGGGGTGATCTTCGTTTTAATGGGTTTCGGGGCTACTCGTAATTGTCTGAGTACCTGTTAATATTTCTCCCATTGTTTAATCGGTCGGTGTTCTCCCCGGAGGGGTTTTGGGGCTTCCAAATGTTTTCTGTAACTACCCGCTAACGGCTCTCTCATCGTAGAGTCGTTGGGATTTTACATATTAATGTCTTTGGATGGGTTCTTGATTACTTGGTACAATAGCTCTTATTCGCACCTGGGAGACCGATTTCAGTATTTGTGTGTATACTGTGAACCCATGATGTCTCGTGTATTATCTTCAATGTGCTGAGTCTTAATCGATCTTGCACAAATGTTTATTGGAACGCCATCTTCTCTGCCTGTTGAAAAGTCTAGAATGTTCTGCCACGAGGCGCGGCGGCCATTTTACAAGCTGCTTGTGTCCACTTTGAAAACCTGACAGCATTCTGCTGAAATAAAAGCTGTTTGAACGAAACTCTGTGTTTTTCTCCTTATTAATAAAATCGCGATATATTGCGAATTCTACAGTGTTTGGGTAAAGTCTGTGTCAGTGAGTGTGTTGCAATGTGTTTGGGTGAAGTGTGTCAGTGAGTGTGGTGCAATGTGTTTGGGTGAAGTGTGTCAGTGAATGTGGTGCAATGTATTTGGGTGATGTGTGTGTCAGTGAGCATGGTGCAATGTGTTTGGATGAAGTGTGTCAGAGAGTGTGGTGCAATGTGTTTGGGGGAAGTGTGTCAGTGAGTGTGGTGCAATGTGTTTGGGTGATGTGTGTCAGTGAGTGTGATGCAATGTGTTTGGGTGAAGTGTGTCAGTGAGTGTGTTGCAATGTGTTTGGGTGATGTGTCTGTCAGTGAGTGTCGTGCAATGTGTTTGGGTGAAGTGTGTGTCAGTGAGTGTGGTACAATGTGTTTGGGTGATGTCTGACAGTGAGTGTGGTGCAATGTGTTTGGGTGATGTGTGTCAGTGAGTGTGGTGCAATGTGTTTGGGTGACGTGTGTGTCAGTGAGTGTGGTGCAATGTGTTTGGCTGATGTGTGTCAGTGAGTGTGGTGCAATGTGTTTGGGTGATGTGTGTCTCAGTGACTGTGGTGCAATATGTTTGGGTGATATGTGTGTCAGTGAGTGTGGTCTAAAGTGTTTGGGTAATGTGTGTCAGTGACTGTGGTGCAATGTGTTTGGGTGATGTGTGTGTCAGTGAGTGTGGTGCAATGTGTTTGGGTGAAGTGTGTGTCAGTGAGTGTGGTTCAATGTGTTTGGGTGATGTGTGTGTCAGTGAGTGTGGTTCAATGTGTTTGGGTGAAGTGTGTCATAGTGTGTTCTGCAATGTGTTTGGATGAAGTGTGTCATTGAGTGTTCTGCAATGTGTTTGGATGAAGCGTGACAGTGAGTGTGGTGCAATGTGTTTGGGTGATGTGTGTGTTAGTGAGTGTGGTGCAATGTGTTTGGGTGATGTGTGTCAGTGAGTGTGGTGCAATGTGTTTGGGTGATGTGTGTCAGTGAGTGTGGTGCAATGTGTTTCGGTGATGTGTGTCAGTGATGTGGTGCAGTGTGTTTGGGTGATGTGTGTCAGTGAGTGTGGTGCAATGTGTTTGGGTGATGTGTGTCAGTGAGTGTGGTGCAATGTCTTTGGGTGAATTGTGTCATTTTTGTTCTGCAATGTGTTTGGATGAAGTGTGTCAGTGAGTGTGGTGCAATGTGTTTGGCTGATGTGTGTCAGTGAGTGTGGTGCAATGTGTTTGGGTGATGTGTGTCTCAGTGACTGTGGTGCAATCTGTTTGGGTGATGTTTTTCAGTGAGTGTGGTGCACTGTGTTTGGGTGATATGTGTGTGTCAGTGAGTGTGGTGCAATGTGTTTGGATGGTGTGTGTGTCAGTGAGCGTGATTCAATGTGTTTGGGTAAAGTCTGTGTCAGTGAGTGTGTTGCAATGTGTTTGGGTGAAGTGTGTCAGTGAGTGTGGTGCAATGTGTTTGGGTGAAGTGTGTCAGTGAATGTGGTGCAATGTGTGTGGGTGATGTGTGTGTCAGTGAGTGTGGTGCAATGTGTTTGGATGAAGTGTGTCATAGTGTGTTCTGCAATGTGTTTGGGTGAAGTGTGTGTCAGTGAGTGTGGTGCAATGTGTTTGGATGAAGTGTGTCACAGAGTGCGGTGCAATGTGTTTGAGGGAAGTGTGTCAGTGACTGTGGTGCAATGTGTTTGGGTGATGTTTGTCAGTGAGTGTGGTGCAATGTGTTTGGGTGACGTGTGTCAGTGAGTGTGGTGCAATGTGTTTGGGTGATGTGTGTCAGTGAGTGTGGTGCAATGTGTTTGGGTGAAGTGTGTCAGTGAGTGTGGAGCAATATGTTTGGGTGATGTGTGTCAGTGAGTGTGGTGCAATATGTTTGGGTGATGTGTGTGTCAGTGAGTGTGGTGCAATGTGTGTGGGTGATGTGTGTGTCAGTGAGTGTGGTGCAATGTATATGGGTGAAGTGTGTCATTTGGTTTGGTGCAATCTGTTTGGGTGAAGTGTGTCAGTGAGTGTGGTGCGATGTGTTTGGGTGAAGTGTGTCAGTGAGTGTGGTGCAATGTGTTTGGGTGATATGTGTGTGTCAGTGAGTGTGGTGCAATGTGTTTGGATGAAGTGTGTCACAGAGTGCGGTGCAATGTGTTTGGGGGAAGCGTCTCAGTGAGTGTGGTACAATGTGTTTGGGTGAAGTGTGTCAGTGACAGTGGTGCAATGTGTTTGGGTGATGTTTGTCAGTGAGTGTGGTGCAATGTGTTTGGGTGACGTGTGTCAGTGAGTGTGGTGCAATATGTTTGGGTGAAGTGTGTCAGTGAGTGTGGTGCAATGTGTTTGGGTGATGTGTGTCAGTGAGTGTGGTGCAATGTGTTTGGGTGACGTGTGTCAGTGAGTGTGGTGCAATGTGTTTGGGTGATGTGTCTGTCAGTGAGTGACGTGCAATGAGTTTGGGTGACGTGTGTCAGTGAGTGTGGTGCAATGTGTTTGGGTGATGTGTCTGTCAGTGAGTGTCGTGCAATGTGTTTGGGTGACGTGTGTCAGTGAGTGTGGTGCAATGTGTTTGGGTGATGTGTCTGTCAGTGAGTGTGTTGCAATGTGTTTGGGTGAAGTGTGTCAGTGAGTGTGGTGCAATGTGTTTGGATGAAGTGTGTCATAGTGTGTTCTGCAATGTGTTTGGGTGAAGTGTGTGTCAGTGAGTGTGGTGCAATGTGTTTGGATGACGTGTGTCACAGAGTGCGGTGCAATGTGTTTGGGGGAAGTGTGTCAGTGACTGTGGTGCAATGTGTTTGGGTGATGTTTGTCAGTGAGTGTGGTGCAATGTGATTGGGTGACGTGTGTCAGTGAGTGTGGTGCAATGTGTTTGGGTGATGTGTGTCAGTGAGTGTGGTGCAATGTGTTTGGGTGAAGTGTGTCAGTGAGTGTGGAGCAATATGTTTGGGTGATGTGTGTCAGTGAGTGTGGTGCAATATGTTTGGGTGATGTGTGTGTCAGTGAGTGTGGTGCAATGTGTGTGGGTGATGTGTGTCAGTGAGTGTGGTGCAATGTATATGGGTGAAGTGTGTCATTTGGTGTGGTGCAATCTGTTTGGGTGAAGTGTGTCAGTGAGTGTGGTGCGATGTGTTTGGGTGAAGTGTGTCAGTGAGTGTGGTGCAATGTGTTTGGGTGATGTGTGACAGTGAGTGTGGTGCAATGTGTTTGGGTGAAGTGTGTCAGTGAGTGTGGTGCAATGTGTTTGAGTGAAGTGTGTCATTGAGTGTGGTGCAATGTGTTTGGGTGATGTGTATCAGTGAGTGTGGTGCAATGTGTTTGGGTGAAGTGTGTCAGTGAGTGTGGTGCAATGTGTTTGGGTGATGTGTGTCAGTGAGTGTGGTGCAATGTGTTTGGGTGACGTGTGTGTTAGTGAGTGTGGTGCAATGTGTTTGGGTGATGTGTGTCAGTGAGTGTGGTGCAATGTGTTTGAGTGAAGTGTGTCATTGAGTGTGGTGCAATGTGTGTGGGTGATGTGTGTGTCAGTGAGTGTGGTGCAATGTGTATGGGTGAAGTGTGTCACTTGTTTTTGTGCAATGTGTTTGGGTGATGTGTGTCAGTGAGTGTGGTGCAATGTGTTTGGGTGAAGTGTGTCAGTGAGTGTGGTGCAATGTGTTTGGGTGAAGTGTGTCAGTGAGTGTGGTGCAATGTGTTTGGATGAAGTGTGTCATTGAGTGTTCTGCAATGTGTTTGGATGAAGCGTGTCAGTGAGTGTGGTTCAATGTGTTTGGGTGATGTGTGTGTCAGTACGTGTGGTTCAATGTGTTTGGGTGAAGTGTGTCATAGTGTGTTCTGCAATGTGTTTGGATGAAGTGTGTCATTGAGTGTTCTGCAATGTGTTTGGATGACGCGTGACAGTGAGTGTGGTGCAATGTGTTTGGGTGATGTGTGTGTTAGTGAGTGTGGTGCAATGTGTTTGGGTGATGTGTGTCAGTGAGTGTGGAGCAATGTCTTTGGGTGAATTGTGTCATTTTTGTTCTGCAATGTGTTTGGATGAAGTGTGTCAGTGAGTGTGGTGCAATGTGTTTGGGTGACGTGTGTGTTAGTGAGTATGGTGCAATGTGTTTGGGTGAAGTGTGTCAGTGCGTGTGGTGCAATGTGTTTAGTTGATGTGCGTCAGTGACTGTGGTGCAATCTGTTTGGGTGAAGTGTTTCAGTGAGTGTGGTGCAATGTGTTTGGGTGATATGTGTGTGTCAGTGAGTGTGGTGCAATGTGTTTGAATGAAGTGTGTCACAGAGTGCGGTGCAATGTGTTTGGGTGAAGTGTGTCAGTGACTGTGGTGCAATGTGTTTGGGTGATGTTTGTCAGTGAGTGTGGTGCAATGTGTTTGGGTGACGTGTGTCAGTGAGTGTGGTGCAATGTATTTGGGTGAAGTGTGTCAGTGAGTGTGGTGCAATGTGTTTGGGTGATGTGTGTCAGTGAGTGTGCTGCAATGTGTTTGGGTGACGTGTGTCAGTGAGTGTGGTGCAATGAGTTTGGGTGATGTGTGTCAGTGAGTGTGGTGCAATGTGTTTGGGTGATGTGTGTCAGTGAGTGTGGTGCAATGTGTTTGGGTATTGTGTCTGTCAGTGAGTGTCGTGCAATGTGTTTGGGTGAAGTGTGTCAGTGAGTGTGGTGCAATGTGTTTGGGTGATGTGTGTGTCAGTGAGTGTGGTGCAATGTGTTTGGGTGATGTCTGACAGTGAGTGTGGTGCAATGTGTTTGGGTGATGTGTGTCAGTGAGTGTGGTGCAATGTGTTTGGGTGACGTGTGTGTCAGTGAGTGTGGTGCAATGTGTTTGGCTGATGTGTGTCAGTGAGTGTGGTGCAATGTGTTTGGGTGATGTGTGTCAGTGAGTGTGGTGCAATGTGTTTGGGTGATGTGTGTCTCAGTGACTGTGGTGCATTATGTTTGGGTGATATGTGTGTCAGTGAGTGTGGTCTAAAGTGTTTGGGTAATGTGTGTCAGTGAGAGTGGTGCAATGTGTTTGGGTGAAGTGTGTCAGAGAGTGTGGTGCAATGTGTTTGGGTGAAGTGTGTCAGTGAGTGTGGTGCAATGTGTTTGGGTGATGTTTGTGTCAGTGAGAGTGGTGCAATGTGTTTGAGTGAAGTGTGTCAGTGATGTGGTGCAATGTGTTTGGGTGATGTGTGTCAGAGAGTGTGCTGCAATGTGTTTGGGTGAAGTGTGTCAGTGAGTGTGGTGCAATGTGTTTGGGTGAAGTGTGTAAGTGAGTTTGGTGCAATGTGTTTGGGTGAAGTGTGTCAGTGAGTGTGGTGCAATGTGTTTGGGTGAAGTGTGTCAGTGAGTGTGGTGCAATGTGTTTGGGTGAAGTGTGTCAGTGAGTGTGGTGCAATGTGTTTGGGTGATGTGTGTCAGTGAGTGTGGTGCAATGTGTTTGGGTGAAGTGTGTCAGTGAGTGTGGTGCAATGTGTTTGGGTGATGTGTTGTCAGTGAGTGTGGTGCAATGTGTTTGGGTGAAGTGTGTCAGTGAGTGTGGTGCAATGTGTTTGGGTGATGTGTGTCAGTGAGTGTGGTGCAATGTGTTTGGGTGAAGTGTGTCAGTGAGTGTGGTGCAATGTGTTTGGGTGAAGTGTGTCAGTGAGTGTGGTGCAATGTGTTTGGGTGAAGTGTGTCAGTGAGTGTGGTGCAATGTGTTTGGGTGATGTGTGTCAGTGAGTGTGGTGCAATGTGTTTGGGTGATGTGTGTCAGTGAGTGTGGTGCAATGTGTTTGGGTGAAGTGTGTCAGTGAGTGTGGTGCAATGTGTTTGGGTGAAGTGTGTCAGTGAGTGTGGTGCAATGTGTTTGGGTGAAGTGTGTCAGTGAGTGTGGTGCAATGTGTTTGGGTGATGTGTGTCAGTGAGTGTGGTGCAATGTGTTTGGGTGATGTGTGTGTCAGTGAGTGTGGTGCAATGTGTTTGGGTGATGTGTGTGTCAGTGAGTGTGGTGCAATGTGTTTGGGTGATGTGTGTCAGTGAGTGTGGTGCAATGTGTTTGGGTGATGTGTGTCAGTGAGTGTGGTGCAATGTGTTTGGGTGATGTGTGTCAGTGAGTGTGGTGCAATGTGTTTGGGTGATGTGTGTCAGTGAGTGTGGTGCAATGTGTTTGGGTGATGTGTGTCAGTGAGTGTGGTGCAATGTGTTTGGGTGATGTGTGTCAGTGAGTGTGGTGCAATGTGTTTGGGTGAAGTGTGTGTCAGTGAGTGTGGTGCAATGTGTTTGGGTGAAGTGTGTCAGTGAGTGTGGTGCAATGTGTTTGGGTGAAGTGTGTCAGTGAATGTGGTGCAATGTGTTTGGGTGATGTGTGTGTCAGTGAGTGTGGTGCAATGTGTTTGGGTGAAGTGTGTCAGTGAGTGTGGTGCAATGTGTTTGGGTGAAGTGTGTGTCAGTGAGTGTGGTGCAATGTGTTTGGGTGAAGTGTGTCAGTGAGTGTGGTGCAATGTGTTTGGGTGAAGTGTGTCAGTGAGTGTGGTGCAATGTGTTTGGGTGATGTGTGTCAGTGAGTGTGGTGCAATGTGTTTGGGTGATGTGTGTCAGTGAGTGTGGTGCAATGTGTTTGGGTGATGTGTGTCAGTGAGTGTGGTGCAATGTGTTTGGGTGAAGTGTGTCAGTGAGTGTGGAGCAATATGTTTGGGTGATGTGTGTCAGTGAGTGTGGTGCAATATGTTTGGGTGATGTGTGTGTCAGTGAGTGTGGTGCAATGTGTGTGGGTGATGTGTGTGTCAGTGAGTGTGGTGCAATGTATATGGGTGAAGTGTGTCATTTGGTTTGGTGCAATCTGTTTGGGTGAAGTGTGTCAGTGAGTGTGGTGCGATGTGTTTGGGTGAAGTGTGTCAGTGAGTGTGGTGCAATGTGTTTGGGTGATATGTGTGTGTCAGTGAGTGTGGTGCAATGTGTTTGGATGAAGTGTGTCACAGAGTGCGGTGCAATGTGTTTGGGGGAAGCGTCTCAGTGAGTGTGGTACAATGTGTTTGGGAGAAGTGTGTCAGTGACAGTGGTGCAATGTGTTTGGGTGATGTTTGTCAGTGAGTGTGGTGCAATGTGTTTGGGTGACGTGTGTCAGTGAATGTGGTGCAATGTGTTTGGGTGAAGTGTGTCAGTGAGTGTGGTGCAATGTGTTTGGGTGATGTGTGTCAGTGAGTGTGGTGCAATGTGTTTGGGTGACGTGTGTCAGTGAGTGTGGTGCAATGTGTTTGGGTGATGTGTCTGTCAGTGAGTGTCGTGCAATGAGTTTGGGTGACGTGTGTCAGTGAGTGTGGTGCAATGTGTTTGGGTGATGTGTCTGTCAGTGAGTGTCGTGCAATGTGTTTGGGTGACGTGTGTCAGTGAGTGTGGTGCAATGTGTTTGGGTGATGTGTGTCAGTGAGTGTGGTGCAATGTGTTTGGGTGAAGTGTGTCAGTGAGTGTGGTGCAATGTGTTTGGATGAAGTGTGTCACTGAGTGTGGTGCAATGTGTTTGGGTGAAGTGTGTCAGTGAGTGTGGTGCAATGTGTTTGGGTGATGTTTGTCAGTGAGTGTGGTGCAATGTGTTTGGGTGACGTGTGTCAGTGAGTGTGGTGCAATGTGTTTGGGTGATGTGTGTCAGTGAGTGTGGTGCAATGTGTTTGGGTGAAGTGTGTCAGTGAGTGTGGTGCAATGTGTTTGGGTGAAGTGTGTCAGTGAGTGTGGTGCAATGTGTTTGGGTGATGTGTGTCAGTGAGTGTGGTGCAATGTGTTTGGGTGATGTGTGTGTCAGTGAGTGTGGTGCAATGTGTTTGGGTGAAGTGTGTGTCAGTGAGTGTGGTGCAATGTGTTTGGGTGAAGTGTGTCAGTGAGTGTGGTGCAATGTGTTTGGGTGAAGTGTGTCAGTGAGTGTGGTGCAATGTGTTTGGGTGAAGTGTGTCAGTGAGTGTGGTGCAATGTGTTTGGGTGATGTGTGTCAGTGAGTGTGGTGCAATGTGTTTGGGTGAAGTGTGTCAGTGAGTGTGGTGCAATGTGTTTGGGTGAAGTGTGTCAGTGAGTGTGGTGCAATGTGTTTGGGTGATGTGTGTCAGTGAGTGTGGTGCAATGTGTTTGGGTGAAGTGTGTCAGTGAGTGTGGTGCAATGTGTTTGGGTGATGTGTGTCAGTGAGTGTGGTGCAATGTGTTTGGGTGAAGTGTGTGTCAGTGAGTGTGGTGCAATGTGTTTGGGTGATGTGTGTGTCAGTGAGTGTGGTGCAATGTATATGGGTGAAGTGTGTCATTTGGTTTGGTGCAATCTGTTTGGGTGAAGTGTGTCAGTGAGTGTGGTGCAATGTGTTTGGGTGAAGTGTGTCAGTGAGTGTGGTGCAATGTGTTTGGGTGATGTGTGTCAGTGAGTGTGGTGCAATGTGTTTGGGTGAAGTGTGTCAGTGAGTGTGGTGCAATGTGTTTGGGTGAAGTGTGTCAGTGAGTGTGGTGCAATGTGTTTGGGTGATGTGTGTCAGTGAGTGTGGTGCAATGTGTTTGGGTGATGTGTGTCAGTGAGTGTGGTGCAATGTGTTTGGGTGACGTGTGTGTCAGTGAGTGTGGTGCAATGTGTTTGGGTGATGTGTGTCAGTGAGTGTGGTGCAATGTGTTTGGGTGAAGTGTGTCATTGAGTGTGGTGCAATGTGTGTGGGTGATGTGTGTGTCAGTGAGTGTGGTGCAATGTGTATGGGTGAAGTGTGTCACTTGTTTTTGTGCAATGTGTTTGGGTGATGTGTGTGTCAGTGAGTGTGGTGCAATGTGTTTGGGTGAAGTGTGTCAGTGAGTGTGGTGCAATGTGTTTGGGTGAAGTGTGTCAGTGAGTGTGGTGCAATGTGTTTGGATGAAGTGTGTCATTGAGTGTTCTGCAATGTGTTTGGATGAAGCGTGTCAGTGAGTGTGGTTCAATGTGTTTGGATGATGTGTGTGTCAGTACGTGTGGTTCAATGTGTTTGGGTGAAGTGTGTCATAGTGTGTTCTGCAATGTGTTTGGATGAAGTGTGTCATTGAGTGTTCTGCAATGTGTTTGGATGAAGCGTGACAGTGAGTGTGGTGCAATGTGTTTGGGTGATGTGTGTGTTAGTGAGTGTGGTGCAATGTGTTTGGGTGATGTGTGTCAGTGCGTGTGGTGCAATGTGTTTGGGTGATGTGTGTCAGTGAGTGTGGTGCAATGTGTTTGGGTGAAGTGTGTCAGTGAGTGTGGTGCAATGTGTTTGGGTGATGTGTGTGTCAGTGAGTGTGGTGCAATGTGTTTGGATGAAGTGTGTCAGAGAGTGCGGTGCAATGTGTTTGGGTGAAGTGTGTCAGTGAGTGTGGTGCAATGTGTTTGGGTGAAGTGTGTCAGTGAGTGTGGTGCAATGTGTTTGGGTGATGTGTGTCAGTGAGTGTGGTGCAATGTATTTGGGTGAAGTGTGTCAGTGAGTGTGGTGCAATGTGTTTGGGTGATGTGTGTCAGTGAGTGTCGTGCAATGTGTTTGGGTGAAGTGTGTCAGTGAGTGTGGTGCAATGTGTTTGGGTGATGTGTGTCAGTGAGTGTGGTGCAATGTGTTTGGGTGAAGTGTGTCAGTGAGTGTGGTGCAATGTGTTTGGGTGATGTGTGTCAGTGAGTGTGGTGCAATGTGTTTGGGTGAAGTGTGTCAGTGAGTGTGGTGCAATGTGTTTGGGTGATGTGTGTGTCAGTGAGTGTGGTGCAATGTGTTTGGGTGATGTGTGTCAGTGAGTGTGGTGCAATGTGTTTGGGTGATGTGTGTCAGTGAGTGTGGTGCAATGTGTTTGGGTGACGTGTGTGTCAGTGAGTGTGGTGCAATGTGTTTGGTGATGTGTGTCAGTGAGTGTGGTGCAATGTGTTTGGGTGATGTGTGTCAGTGAGTGTGGTGCAATGTGTTTGGGTGATGTGTGTCAGTGAGTGTGGTGCAATGTGTTTGGGTGATGTGTGTCAGTGAGTGTGGTGCAATGTGTTTGGGTGATGTGTGTCAGTGAGTGTGGTGCAATGTGTTTGGGTGAAGTGTGTCAGTGAGTGTGGTGCAATGTGTTTGGGTGAAGTGTGTCAGTGAGTGTGGTGCAATGTGTTTGGGTGATGTTGGTCAGTGAGTGTGGTGCAATGTGTTTGGGTGAAGTGTGTCAGTGAGTGTGGTGCAATGTGTTTGGGTGATGTGTGTGTCAGTGAGTGTGGTGCAATGTGTTTGGGTGAAGTGTGTCAGTGAGTGTGGTGCAATGTGTTTGGGTGATGTGTGTCAGTGAGTGTGGTGCAATGTGTTTGGGTGAAGTGTGTCAGTGAGTGTGGTGCAATGTGTTTGGGTGAAGTGTGTCAGTGAGTGTGGTGCAATGTGTTTGGGTGAAGTGTGTCAGTGAGTGTGGTGCAATGTGTTTGGGTGATGTGTGTCAGTGAGTGTGGTGCAATGTGTTTGGGTGAAGTGTGTCAGTGAGTGTGGTGCAATGTGTTTGGGTGATGTGTGTCAGTGAGTGTGGTGCAATGTGTTTGGGTGAAGTGTGTCAGTGAGTGTGGTGCAATGTGTTTGGGTGATGTGTTGTCAGTGAGTGTGGTGCAATGTGTTTGGGTGAAGTGTGTCAGTGAGTGTGGTGCAATGTGTTTGGGTGAAGTGTGTCAGTGAGTGTGGTGCAATGTGTTTGGGTGAAGTGTGTCAGTGAGTGTGGTGCAATGTGTTTGGGTGATGTGTGTCAGTGAGTGTGGTGCAATGTGTTTGGGTGATGTGTGTGTCAGTGAGTGTGGTGCAATGTGTTTGGGTGATGTGTGTGTCAGTGAGTGTGGTGCAATGTGTTTGGGTGAAGTGTGTCAGTGAGTGTGGTGCAATGTGTTTGGGTGAAGTGTGTCAGTGAGTGTGGTGCAATGTGTTTGGGTGAAGTGTGTCAGTGAGTGTGGTGCAATGTGTTTGGGTGATGTGTGTCAGTGAGTGTGGTGCAATGTGTTTGGGTGATGTGTGTGTCAGTGAGTGTGGTGCAATGTGTTTGGGTGATGTGTGTGTCAGTGGGTGTGGTGCAATGTGTTTGGGTGATGTGTGTCAGTGAGTGTGGTGCAATGTGTTTGGGTGACGTGTGTGTTAGTGAGTGTGGTGCAATGTGTTTGGGTGATGTGTGTCAGTGAGTGTGGTGCAATGTGTTTGAGTGAAGTGTGTCATTGAGTGTGGTGCAATGTGTGTGGGTGATGTGTGTGTCAGTGAGTGTGGTGCAATGTGTATGGGTGAAGTGTGTCAGTTGGTTTTGTGCAATGTGTTTGGGTGATGTGTGTGTCAGTGAGTGTGGTGCAATGTGTTTGGGTGAAGTGTGTCAGTGAGTGTGGTGCAATGTGTTTGGGTGAAGTGTGTCAGTGAGTGTGGTGCAATGTGTTTGGATAAAGTGTGTCATTGAGTGATCTGCAATGTGTTTGGATGAAGCGTGTCAGTGAGTGTGGTTCAATGTGTTTGGGTGATGTGTGTGTCAGTACGTGTGGTTCAATGTGTTTGGGTGAAGTGTGTCATAGTGTGTTCTGCAATGTGTTTGGATGAAGTGTGTCATTGAGTGTTCTGCAATGTGTTTGGATGAAGCGTGACAGTGAGTGTGGTGCAATGTGTTTGGGTGATGTGTGTGTTAGTGAGTGTGGTGCAATGTGTTTGGGTGATGTGTGTCAGTGAGTGTGGAGCAATGTCTTTGGGTGAATTGTGTCATTTTTGTTCTGCAATGTGTTTGGATGAAGTGTGTCAGTGAGTGTGGTGCAATGTGTTTGGGTGACGTGTGTGTTAGTGAGTATGGTGCAATGTGTTTGGGTGAAGTGTGTCAGTGCGTGTGGTGCAATGTGTTTAGTTGATGTGCGTCAGTGACTGTGGTGCAATCTGTTTGGGTGAAGTGTTTCAGTGAGTGTGGTGCAATGTGTTTGGGTGATATGTGTGTGTCAGTGAGTGTGGTGCAATGTGTTTGAATGAAGTGTGTCACAGAGTGCGGTGCAATGTGTTTGGGTGAAGTGTGTCAGTGACTGTGGTGCAATGTGTTTGGGTGATGTTTGTCAGTGAGTGTGGTGCAATGTGTTTGGGTGACGTGTGTCAGTGAGTGTGGTGCAATGTATTTGGGTGAAGTGTGTCAGTGAGTGTGGTGCAATGTGTTTGGGTGATGTGTGTCAGTGAGTGTGCTGCAATGTGTTTGGGTGACGTGTGTAAGTGAGTGTGGTGCAATGTGTTTGGGTGATGTGTGTCAGTGAGTGTGGTGCAATGTGTTTGGGTGATGTGTCTGTCAGTGAGTGTCGTGCAATGTGTTTGGGTGAAGTGTGTCAGTGAGTGTGGTGCAATGTGTTTGGGTGATGTGTGTCAGTGAGTGTGGTGCAATGTATTTGGGTGACGTGTGTCAGTGAGTGTGTTGCAATGTGTTTGGGTGATGTGTGTCAGTGAGTGTGGTGCAATGTGTTTGGGTATTGTGTCTGTCAGTGAGTGTCGTGCAATGTGTTTGGGTGAAGTGTGTCAGTGAGTGTGGTGCAATGTGTTTGGGTGATGTGTGTGTCAGTGAGTGTGGTGCAATGTGTTTGGGTGATGTCTGACAGTGAGTGTGGTGCAATGTGTTTGGGTGATGTGTGTCAGTGAGTGTGGTGCAATGTGTTTGGGTGATGTGTGTCAGTGAGTGTGGTGCAATGTGTTTGGGTGATGTGTGTGTCAGTGAGTGTGGTGCAATGTGTTTGGGTGATGTGTGTCTCAGTGACTGTGGTGCATTATGTTTGGGTGATATGTGTGTCAGTGAGTGTGGTCTAAAGTGTTTGGGTAATGTGTGTCAGTGACTGTGGTGCAATGTGTTTGGGTGATGTGTGTGTCAGTGAGAGTGGTGCAATGTGTTTGGGTGAAGTGTGTCAGAGAGTGTGGTGCAATGTGTTTGGGTGAAGTGTGTCAGTGAGTGTGGTGCAATGTGTTTGGGTGATGTTTGTGTCAGTGAGAGTGGTGCAATGTGTTTGAGTGAAGTGTGTCAGTGATGTGGTGCAATGTGTTTGGGTGATGTGTGTGTCAGAGAGTGTGCTGCAATGTGTTTGGGTGAAGTGTGTCAGTGAGTGTGGTGCAATGTGTTTGGGTGAAGTGTGTAAGTGAGTTTGGTGCAATGTGTTTGGGTGAAGTGTGTCAGTGAGTGTGGTGCGATGTGTTTGAGTGAAGTGTGTCATTTAGTGTGGTGCAATGTGTTTGGGTGATGTGTGTCAGTGTGTGTGGTGCAATGTGTTTGGGTGATGTGTGTGTCAGTGAGAGTGGTGCAATGTGTTTGAGTGAAGTGTGTCAGTGAATGTTGTGCAATGTATTTGGGTGATGTGTGTGTCAGTGAGCATGGTGCAATGTGTTTGGATGAAGTGTGTCAGAGAGTGTGGTGCAATGTGCTTGGGGGAAGTGTGTCAGTGAGTGTGGTGCAATGTGTTTGGGTGAAGAGTGTCAGTGACTGTGGTGCAATGTGTTTGGGTGATGTGTGTCAGTGAGTGTGGTGCAATGTATTTGGGTGACGTGTGTCAGTGAGTGTGGTGCAATGTGTTTGGGTGATGTGTGTCAGTGAGTGTGGTGCAATGTGTTTGGGTGATGTGTCTGTCAGTGAGTGTCGTGCAATGTGTTTGGGTGAAGTGTGTCAGTGAGTGTGGTGCAATGTGTTTGGGTGATGTGTCTGTCAGTGAGTGTGGTGCAATGTGTTTGGGTGAAGTGTGTCAGTGAGTGTGGTGCAATGTGTTTGGGTGAAGTGTGTCAGTGAGTGTGGTGCAATGTGTTTGGGTGATGTGTGTCAGTGAGTGTGGTGCAATGTGTTTGGGTGATGTGTGTGTCAGTGAGTGTGGTGCAATGTGTTTGGGTGATGTGTGTGTCAGTGAGTGTGGTGCAATGTGTTTGGGTGATGTGTGTCAGTGAGTGTGGTGCAATGTGTTTGGGTGATGTGTGTCAGTGAGTGTGGTGCAATGTGTTTGGGTGACGTGTGTGTCAGTGAGTGTGGTGCAATGTGTTTGGGTGATGTGTGTCAGTGAGTGTGGTGCAATGTGTTTGGGTGATGTGTGTCAGTGAGTGTGGTGCAATGTGTTTGGGTGATATGTGTGTCAGTGAGTGTGGTGCAATGTGTTTGGGTAATGTGTGTCAGTGAGTGTGGTGCAATGTGTTTGGGTGATGTGTGTCAGTGAGAGTGGTGCAATGTGTTTGGGTGAAGTGTGTGTCAGTGAGTGTGGTTCAATGTGTTTGGGTGATGTGTGTGTCAGTGAGTGTGGTTCAATGTGTTTGGGTGAAGTGTGTCATAGTGTGTTCTGCAATGTGTTTGGATGAAGTGTGTCATTGAGTGTTCTGCAATGTGTTTGGATGAAGCGTGACAGTGAGTGTGGTGCAATGTGTTTGGGTGATGTGTGTGTTAGTGAGTGTGGTGCAATGTGTTTGGGTGATGTGTGTCAGTGAGTGTGGTGCAATGTGTTTGGGTGATGTGTGTCAGTGAGTGTGGTGCAATGTGTTTCGGTGATGTGTGTCAGTGATGTGGTGCAGTGTGTTTGGGTGATGTGTGTCAGTGAGTGTGGTGCAATGTGTTTGGGTGATGTGTGTCAGTGAGTGTGGTGCAATGTCTTTGGGTGAATTGTGTCATTTTTGTTCTGCAATGTGTTTGGATGAAGTGTGTCAGTGAGTGTGGTGCAATGTGTTTGGGTGAAGTGTGTCAGTGAGTGTGGTGCAATGTGTTTGGGTGATGTGTGTGTCAGTGAGTGTGGTGCAATGTGTTTGAGTGAAGTGTGTCAGTGAGTGTGGTGCAATGTGTTTGGGTGATGTGTGTGTCAGTGAGTGTGCTGCAATGTGTTTGGGTGAAGTGTGTCAGTGAGTGTGGTGCAATGTGTTTGGGTGAAGTGTGTCAGTGAGTGTGGTGCAATGTGTTTGGGTGAAGTGTGTCAGTGAGTGTGGTGCAATGTGTTTGAGTGAAGTGTGTCAGTGAGTGTGGTGCAATGTGTTTGGGTGATGTGTGTCAGTGAGTGTGGTGCAATGTGTTTGGGTGATGTGTGTGTCAGTGAGTGTGGTGCAATGTGTTTGGGTGAAGTGTGTCAGTGAGTGTGGTGCAATGTGTTTGGGTGATGTGTGTGTCAGTGAGTGTGGTGCAATGTGTTTGGGTGAAGTGTGTCAGTGAGTGTGGTGCAATGTGTTTGGGTGAAGTGTGTCAGTGAGTGTGGTGCAATGTGTTTGGGTGAAGTGTGTCAGTGAGTGTGGTGCAATGTGTTTGGGTGAAGTGTGTCAGTGAGTGTGGTGCAATGTGTTTGGGTGAAGTGTGTCAGTGAGTGTGGTGCAATGTGTTTGGGTGATGTGTGTCAGTGAGTGTGGTGCAATGTGTTTGGGTGATGTGTGTGTCAGTGAGTGTGGTGCAATGTGTTTGGGTGATGTGTGTCAGTGAGTGTGGTGCAATGTGTTTGGGTGATGTGTGTCAGTGAGTGTGGTGCAATGTGTTTGGGTGATGTGTGTCAGTGAGTGTGGTGCAATGTGTTTGGGTGATGTGTGTGTCAGTGAGTGTGGTGCAATGTGTTTGGGTGAAGTGTGTCAGTGAGTGTGGTGCAATGTGTTTGGGTGATGTGTGTGTCAGTGAGTGTGGTGCAATGTGTTTGGGTGAAGTGTGTCAGTGAGTGTGGTGCAATGTGTTTGGGTGAAGTGTGTCAGTGAGTGTGGTGCAATGTGTTTGGGTGAAGTGTGTCAGTGAGTGTGGTGCAATGTGTTTGGGTGATGTTTGTCAGTGAGTGTGGTGCAATGTGTTTGGGTGAAGTGTGTCAGTGAGTGTGGTGCAATGTGTTTGGGTGAAGTGTGTCAGTGAGTGTGGTGCAATGTGTTTGGGTGAAGTGTGTCAGTGAGTGTGGTGCAATGTGTTTGGGTGATGTGTGTCAGTGAGTGTGGTGCAATGTGTTTGGGTGATGTGTTGTCAGTGAGTGTGGTGCAATGTGTTTGGGTGAAGTGTGTCAGTGAGTGTGGTGCAATGTGTTTGGGTGATGTGTGTCAGTGAGTGTGGTGCAATGTGTTTGGGTGAAGTGTGTCAGTGAGTGTGGTGCAATGTGTTTGGGTGAAGTGTGTCAGTGAGTGTGGTGCAATGTGTTTGGGTGAAGTGTGTCAGTGAGTGTGGTGCAATGTGTTTGGGTGATGTGTGTCAGTGAGTGTGGTGCAATGTGTTTGGATGAAGTGTGTCAGAGAGTGCGGTGCAATGTGTTTGGGTGAAGTGTGTCAGTGAGTGTGGTGCAATGTGTTTGGGTGATGTGTGTCAGTGAGTGTGATGCAATGTGTTTGGGTGAAGTGTGTCAGTGAGTGTGGTGCAATGTGTTTGGGTGATGTGTGTCAGTGAGTGTGGTGCAATGTATTTGGGTGACGTGTGTCAGTGAGTGTGGTGCAATGTGTTTGGGTGATGTGTGTCAGTGAGTGTGGTGCAATGTGTTTGGGTGATGTGTCTGTCAGTGAGTGTCGTGCAATGTGTTTGGGTGAAGTGTGTCAGTGAGTGTGGTGCAATGTGTTTGGGTGAAGTGTGTCAGTGAGTGTGGTGCAATGTGTTTGGGTGATGTGTGTGTCAGTGAGTGTGGTGCAATGTGTTTGGGTGATGTGTGTGTCAGTGAGTGTGGTGCAATGTGTTTGGGTGATGTGTGTGTCAGTGAGTGTGGTGCAATGTGTTTGGGTGATGTGTGTGTCAGTGAGTGTGGTGCAATGTGTTTGGGTGATGTGTGTCAGTGAGTGTGGTGCAATGTGTTTGGGTGATGTGTGTCAGTGAGTGTGGTGCAATGTGTTTGGGTGAGTGTGTGTCAGTGAGTGTGGTGCAATGTGTTTGGGTGATGTGTGTCAGTGAGTGTGGTGCAATGTGTTTGGGTGATGTGTGTGTCAGTGAGTGTGGTGCAATGTGTTTGGGTGATGTGTGTCAGTGAGTGTGGTGCAATGTGTTTGGGTGATGTGTGTCAGTGAGTGTGGTGCAATGTGTTTGGGTGATGTGTGTCAGTGAGTGTGGTGCAATGTGTTTGGGTGATGTGTGTGTCAGTGAGTGTGGTGCAATGTGTTTGGGTGAAGTGTGTCAGTGAGTGTGGTGCAATGTGTTTGGGTGAAGTGTGTCAGTGAGTGTGGTGCAATGTGTTTGGGTGAAGTGTGTCAGTGAGTGTGGTGCAATGTGTTTGGGTGATGTGTGTGTCAGTGAGTGTGCTGCAATGTGTTTGGGTGAAGTGTGTCAGTGAGTGTGGTGCAATGTGTTTGGGAGAAGTGTGTCAGTGAGTGTGGTGCAATGTGTTTGGCTGAAGTGTGTCAGTGAGTGTGGTGCAATGTGTTTGGTGAAGTGTGTCAGTGAGTGTGGTGCAATGTGTTTGGGTGATGTGTGTCAGTGAGTGTGGTGCAATGTGTTTGGGTGAAGTGTGTCAGTGAGTGTGGTGCAATGTGTTTGAGTGAAGTGTGTCAGTGATGTGGTGCAATGTGTTTGGGTGATGTGTGTCAGTGAGTGTGGTGCAATGTGTTTGGGTGAAGTGTGTCAGTGAGTGTGGTGCAATGTGTTTGGGTGATGTGTGTGTCAGTGAGTGTGGTGCAATGTGTTTGGGTGAAGTGTGTCAGTGAGTGTGGTGCAATGTGTTTGGTTGATGTGTGTGTCAGTGAGTGTGGTGCAATGTGTTTGGGTGAAGTGTGTCAGTGAGTGTGGTGCAATGTGTTTGGGTGAAGTGTGTCAGTGAGTGTGGTGCAATGTGTTTGGGTGAAGTGTGTCAGTGAGTGTGGTGCAATGTGTTTGGGTGAAGTGTGTCAGTGAGTGTGGTGCAATGTGTTTGGGTGATGTGTTGTCAGTGAGTGTCGTGCAATGTGTTTGGGTGAAGTGTGTCAGTGAGTGTGGTGCAATGTGTTTGGGTGAAGTGTGTCAGTGAGTGTGGTGCAATGTGTTTGGGTGAAGTGTGTGTCAGTGAGTGTGGTGCAATGTGTTTGGGTGATGTGTGTCAGTGAGTGTGGTGCAATGTGTTTGGGTGATGTGTGTCAGTGAGTGTGGTGCAATGTGTTTGGGTGATGTGTGTGTCAGTGAGTGTGGTGCAATGTGTTTGGGTGATGTGTGTCAGTGAGTGTGGTGCAATGTGTTTGGGTGATGTGTGTCAGTGAGTGTGGTGCAATGTGTTTGGGTGAAGTGTGTGTCAGTGAGTGTGGTGCAATGTGTTTGGGTGATGTGTGTGTCAGTGAGTGTGGTGCAATGTGTTTGGGTGATGTGTGTGTCAGTGAGTGTGGTGCAATGTGTTTGGGTGATGTGTGTCTCAGTGAGTGTGGTGCAATGTGTTTGGGTGATATGTGTGTCAGTGAGTGTGGTGCAATGTGTTTGGGTGATGTGTGTCAGTGAGTGTGGTGCAATGTGTTTGGGTGATGTGTGTGTCAGTGAGTGTGGTGCAATGTGTTTGGGTGAAGTGTGTCAGTGAGTGTGGTGCAATGTGTTTGGGTGAAGTGTGTCAGTGAGTGTGGTGCAATGTGTTTGAGTGAAGTGTGTCAGTGATGTGGTGCAATGTGTTTGGGTGATGTGTGTGTCAGAGAGTGTGCTGCAATGTGTTTGGGTGAAGTGTGTCAGTGAGTGTGGTGCAATGTGTTTGGGTGAAGTGTGTCAGTGAGTTTGGTGCAATGTGTTTGGCTGAAGTGTGTCAGTGAGTGTGGTGCAATGTGTTTGGGTGAAGTGTGTCATTGAGTGTGGTGCAATGTGTTTGGGTGATGTGTGTCAGTGAGTGTGGTGCAATGTGTTGGGTGAAGTGTGTCAGTGAGTGTGGTGCAATGTGTTTGAGTGAAGTGTGTCAGTGATGTGGTGCAATGTGTTTGGGTGATGTGTGTGTCAGTGAGTGTGGTGCAATGTGTTTGGGTGAAGTGTGTCAGTGATGTGGTGCAATGTGTTTGGGTGATGTGTGTCAGTGAGTGTGGTGCAATGTGTTTGGGTGAAGTGTGTCAGTGAGTGTGGTGCAATGTGTTTGGGTGATGTGTGTGTCAGTGAGTGTGGTGCAATGTGTTTGGGTGAAGTGTGTCAGTGAGTGTGGTGCAATGTGTTTGGGTGAAGTGTGTCAGTGAGTGTGGTGCAATGTGTTTGGGTGAAGTGTGTCAGTGAGTGTGGTGCAATGTGTTTGAGTGAAGTGTGTCAGTGAGTGTGGTGCAATGTGTTTGGGTGATGTGTCTGTCAGTGAGTGTGGTGCAATGTGTTTGGGTGAAGTGTGTCAGTGAGTGTGGTGCAATGTGTTTGGGTGAAGTGTGTCAGTGAGTGTGGTGCAATGTGTTTGGGTGAAGTGTGTGTCAGTGAGTGTGGTGCAATGTGTTTGGGTGATGTGTGTCAGTGAGTGTGGTGCAATGTGTTTGGGTGATGTGTGTCAGTGAGTGTGGTGCAATGTGTTTGGGTGATGTGTGTCAGTGAGTGTGGTGCAATGTGTTTGGGTGATGTGTGTCAGTGAGTGTGGTGCAATGTGTTTGGGTGATGTGTGTCAGTGAGTGTGGTGCAATGTGTTTGGGTGAAGTGTGTCAGTGAGTGTGGTGCAATGTGTTTGGGTGATGTGTGTGTCAGTGAGTGTGGTGCAATGTGTTTGGGTGAAGTGTGTCAGTGAGTGTGGTGCAATGTGTTTGGGTGAAGTGTGTCAGTGAGTGTGGTGCAATGTGTTTGGGTGAAGTGTGTCAGTGAGTGTGGTGCAATGTGTTTGGGTGAAGTGTGTCAGTGAGTGTGGTGCAATGTGTTTGGGTGATGTGTGTCAGTGAGTGTGGTGCAATGTGTTTGGGTGATGTGTGTCAGTGAGTGTGGTGCAATGTGTTTGGGTGATGTGTGTGTCAGTGAGTGTGGTGCAATGTGTTTGGGTGATGTGTGTGTCAGTGAGTGTGGTGCAATGTGTTTGGGTGATGTGTGTCAGTGAGTGTGGTGCAATGTGTTTGGGTGATGTGTGTCAGTGAGTGTGGTGCAATGTGTTTGGGTGATGTGTGTCAGTGAGTGTGGTGCAATGTGTTTGGGTGATGTGTGTCAGTGAGTGTGGTGCAATGTGTTTGGGTGAAGTGTGTCAGTGAGTGTGGTGCAATGTGTTTGGGTGATGTGTGTGTCAGTGAGTGTGGTGCAATGTGTTTGGGTGATGTGTGTCAGTGAGTGTGGTGCAATGTGTTTGGGTGATGTGTGTGTCAGTGAGTGTGGTGCAATGTGTTTGGGTGAAGTGTGTCAGTGAGTGTGGTGCAATGTGTTTGGGTGAAGTGTGTCAGTGAGTGTGGTGCAATGTGTTTGGGTGAAGTGTGTCAGTGAGTGTGGTGCAATGTGTTTGGTGAAGTGTGTCAGTGAGTGTGGTGCAATGTGTTTGGGTGATGTGTCTGTCAGTGAGTGTGGTGCAATGTGTTTGGGTGAAGTGTGTCAGTGAGTGTGGTGCAATGTGTTTGGGTGATGTGTGTCAGTGAGTGTGGTGCAATGTGTTTGGGTGATGTGTGTGTCAGTGAGTGTGGTGCAATGTGTTTGGTGATGTGTGTCAGTGAGTGTGGTGCAATGTGTTTGGGTGATGTGTGTCAGTGAGTGTGGTGCAATGTGTTTGGATGAATGTGTGTCAGTGAGTGTGGTGCAAATGTTTGGGTGATGTGTGTCAGTGAGTGTGGTGCAATGTGTTTGGGTGATGTGTGTGTCAGTGAGTGTGGTGCAATGTGTTTGGGTGAAGTGTGTCAGTGAGTGTGGTGCAATGTGTTTGGGTGAAGTGTGTCAGTGAGTGTGGTGCAATGTGTTTGGGTGATGTGTGTCAGTGAGTGTGGTGCAATGTGTTTGGGTGATGTGTGTCAGTGAGTGTGGTGCAATGTGTTTGGGTGATGTGTGTCAGTGAGTGTGGTGCAATGTGTTTGGGTGATGTGTGTCAGTGAGTGTGGTGCAATGTGTTTGGGTGAAGTGTGTCAGTGAGTGTGGTGCAATGTGTTTGGGTGAAGTGTGTCAGTGAGTGTGGTGCAATGTGTTTGGGTGAAGTGTGTCAGTGAGTGTGGTGCAATGTGTTTGGGTGATGTGTGTCAGTGAGTGTGGTGCAATGTGTTTGGGTGATGTGTGTCAGTGAGTGTGGTGCAATGTGTTTGGGTGATGTGTGTCAGTGAGTGTGGTGCAATGTGTTTGGGTGATGTGTGTCAGTGAGTGTGGTGCAATGTGTTTGGGTGATGTGTGTCAGTGAGTGTGGTGCAATGTGTTTGGGTGATGTGTGTCAGTGAGTGTGGTGCAATGTGTTTGGGTGATGTGTGTCAGTGAGTGTGGTGCAATGTGTTTGGGTGATGTGTGTCAGTGAGTGTGGTGCAATGTGTTTGGGTGATGTGTGTCAGTGATGTGGTGCAATGTGTTTGGGTGATGTGTGTGTCAGTGAGTGTGGTGCAATGTGTTTGGGTGAAGTGTGTCAGTGAGTGTGGTGCAATGTGTTTGGGTGATGTGTGTGTCAGTGAGTGTGGTGCAATGTGTTTGGGTGAAGTGTGTCAGTGAGTGTGGTGCAATGTGTTTGGGTGAAGTGTGTCAGTGAGTGTGGTGCAATGTGTTTGGGTGAAGTGTGTCAGTGAGTGTGGTGCAATGTGTTTGGGTGAAGTGTGTCAGTGAGTGTGGTGCAATGTGTTTGGGTGATGTGTGTCAGTGAGTGTGGTGCAATGTGTTTGGGTGAAGTGTGTCAGTGAGTGTGGTGCAATGTGTTTGGGTGAAGTGTGTCAGTGAGTGTGGTGCAATGTGTTTGGGTGACGTGTGTGTCAGTGAGTGTGGTGCAATGTGTTTGGGTGATGTGTGTCAGTGAGTGTGGTGCAATGTGTTTGGGTGATGTGTGTCAGTGAGTGTGGTGCAATGTGTTTGGGTGAAGTGTGTCAGTGAGTGTGGTGCAATGTGTTTGGGTGATGTGTGTCAGTGAGTGTGGTGCAATGTGTTTGGGTGATGTGTGTGTCAGTGAGTGTGGTGCAATGTGTTTGGGTGAAGTGTGTCAGTGAGTGTGGTGCAATGTGTTTGGGTGATGTGTGTGTCAGTGAGTGTGGTGCAATGTGTTTGGGTGAAGTGTGTCAGTGAGTGTGGTGCAATGTGTTTGGGTGAAGTGTGTCAGTGAGTGTGGTGCAATGTGTTTGGGTGAAGTGTGTCAGTGAGTGTGGTGCAATGTGTTTGGGTGAAGTGTGTCAGTGAGTGTGGTGCAATGTGTTTGGGTGATGTGTGTCAGTGAGTGTGGTGCAATGTGTTTGGGTGATGTGTGTCAGTGAGTGTGGTGCAATGTGTTTGGGTGATGTGTGTGTCAGTGAGTGTGGTGCAATGTGTTTGGGTGAAGTGTGTCAGTGAGTGTGGTGCAATGTGTTTGGGTGATGTTCGCCAGTGAGTGTGGTGCAATGTGTTTGGGTGAAGTGTGTCAGTGAGTGTGGTGCAATGTGTTTGGGTGATGTGTGTGTCAGTGAGTGTGGTGCAATGTGTTTGGGTGAAGTGTGTCAGTGAGTGTGGTGCAATGTGTTTGGGTGAAGTGTGTCAGTGAGTGTGGTGCAATGTGTTTGGGTGAAGTGTGTCAGTGAGTGTGGTGCAATGTGTTTGAGTGAAGTGTGTCAGTGAGTGTGGTGCAATGTGTTTGGGTGATGTGTGTCAGTGAGTGTGGTGCAATGTGTTTGGGTGATGTGTGTCAGTGAGTGTGGTGCAATGTGTTTGGGTGATGTGTGTGTCAGTGAGTGTGGTGCAATGTGTTTGGGTGATGTGTGTGTCAGTGAGTGTGGTGCAATGTGTTTGGGTGATGTGTGTCAGTGAGTGTGGTGCAATGTGTTTGGGTGATGTGTGTCAGTGAGTGTGGTGCAATGTGTTTGGGTGATGTGTGTCAGTGAGTGTGGTGCAATGTGTTTGGGTGATGTGTGTCAGTGAGTGTGGTGCAATGTGTTTGGGTGAAGTGTGTCAGTGAGTGTGGTGCAATGTGTTTGGGTGAAGTGTGTCAGTGAGTGTGGTGCAATGTGTTTGGGTGATGTGTGTGTCAGTGAGTGTGGTGCAATGTGTTTGGGTGATGTGTGTCAGTGAGTGTGGTGCAATGTGTTTGGGTGAAGTGTGTCAGTGAGTGTGGTGCAATGTGTTTGGGTGATGTGTGTGTCAGTGAGTGTGGTGCAATGTGTTTGGGTGAAGTGTGTCAGTGAGTGTGGTGCAATGTGTTTGGGTGATGGTGTGTCAGTGAGTGTGGTGCAATGTGTTTGGGTGAAGTGTGTCAGTGATGTGGTGCAATGTGTTTGGGTGATGTGTGTGTCAGTGAGTGTGGTGCAATGTGTTTGGGTGATGTGTGTGTCAGTGAGTGTGGTGCAATGTGTTTGGGTGATGTGTGTCAGTGAGTGTGGTGCAATGTGTTTGGGTGATGTGTGTCAGTGAGTGTGTTGCAATGTGTTTGTGTGAAGTGTGTGTCAGTGAGTGTGGTGCAATGTGTTTGGGTGATGTGTGTCAGTGAGTGTGGTGCAATGTGTTTGGGTGAAGTGTGTCAGTGAGTGTGGTGCAATGTGTTTGGGTGATGTGTGTCAGTGAGTGTGGTGCAATGTGTTTGGGTGAAGTGTGTCAGTGAGTGTGGTGCAATGTGTTTGGGTGATGTGTGTCAGTGAGTGTGGTGCAATGTGTTTGGGTGATGTGTTGTCAGTGAGTGTGGTGCAATGTGTTTGGGTGAAGTGTGTCAGTGAGTGTGGTGCAATGTGCTGGGTGAAGTGTGTCAGTGAGTGTTCTGCAATGTGTTTGGATGAAGTGTGTAATTGAGTGTTCTGCAATGTGTTTGGATGAAGCTTGACAGTGAGTGTGGTGCAATGTGTTTGGGTGATGTGTGTGTTAGTGAGTGTGGTGCAATGTGTTTGGGTGATGTGTGTCAGTGAGTGTGGTGCAATGTGTTTCGGTGATGTTTGTGTCAGTGAGAGTGGTGCAATGTGTTTGAGTGAAGTGTGTCAGTGATGTGGTGCAATGTGTTTGGGTGATGTGTGTGTCAGAGAGTGTGCTGCAATGTGTTTGGGTGAACTGTGTCAGTGAGTGTGGTGCAATGTGTTTGGGTGATGTGTGTGTCAGTGAGAGTGGTGCAATGTGTTTGAGTGAAGTGTGTCAGTGATGTGGTGCAATGTGTTTGGGTGATGTGTGTGTCAATGAGTGTGGTGCAATGTGTTTGGGTGAAGTGTGACAGTGAGTGTGGTGCAATGGGCCGAAAATTGATCCCGGGACGCGAGAGTACGCATTGCATACTCTCGCGTATTCCCACTCCAATTGCCGGTTTTCTGCATGCCCTGCGCATGCGCTGAAAACCGGCAATTGCTCTTCCGAAAAGGGGGCGGGGCCTGGGTGCATCGTGTGCGCGCTACAGGCTGCGCGCACGCTGTGCACTTCATGCTTTGGACGCGCAGGTAAGTAGGGAAGATTTTGGAAATGTAAAAAGGAGGAGTAAGACCCGCTTTTAAGAAGGTAAGTAGTGAATTAAGTATTTTTTTGAATTTTTTTTTACAGGTATATCTTTTTTATAGACTTTAAAGACAGGTAAGTTTATTTTTATAACTTTTTAAAAGATTTTAAATTTTTTCAAAAATTTAATTTTTTATTTATAATGGTTAATTTAATTAACTATACTTATTTTATTAATGTGATGGTTTTTTTTTAATTTAATTGAGGTTTAGCTGTTATTTTGGGGGTGTGTAAGATTCATAAGTCTCACAGCCATGCTGTGAGACTTATGAATGGAAGATGGTGTGCTGCCATTGGCTCTAACTGAGTCACGTAATCCCACAGCTCGCACGAATTAACTACGCCGCTGGGATACGCAAGCCCAGCACAGCTGATGTCTGGAACATCAAGTTCGTGCGAGCTGGATCAGAAAAAGCATAAGCGAGGTGAGACATCGCGGGGAAGGCTTACCCCCGCGGGAACAGAGCGAGATCAATTTCTGGGCCATTGTGTTTGGGTGAAGTGTGTAAGTGAGTTTGGTGCAGTGTGTTTGGGTGAAGTGTGTCAGTGAGTGTGGTGCAATGTGTTTGGGTGATGTGTGTGTCAATGAGTGTGGTGCAATGTGTTTGGGTGAAGTGTGTCAGTGAGTGTGGTGCAATGTGTTTGGGTGAAGTGTGTAAGTGAGTTTGGTGCAGTGTGTTTGGGTGAAGTGTGTCAGTGAGTGTGGCGCAATGGGTTTGGGTGATGTGTGTCAGTGAGTGTCATGCAATGCGTTTGGGTGAAGTGTGTCAGAGATTGCGGTGCAATGTGTTTGGGTGATGTGTGTCAGTGACTGTGGTGCAATGTGTTTGGGTGATGTGTGTGTCAGTGAGTGTGGTGCAATGTGTTTGGGTGATGTGTGTGTCAGTGAGTATGGTGCAATATGTTTGGGTGAAGTGTGTCAGTGAGTGTGGTGCAATGTTTTGGGGTGATGTGTGTCAGTGAGTGTCGTGCAATGTGTTTGGATGTTGTGTGTGTCAGTGAGTGTGGTGCAATGTGTTTGGTTGAAGTTTGTCAGTGACTGTGGTGCAATGTGTTTGGGTGAAGTGTTTCAGTGAGTGTGGTGCAATGTGTTTGGGTGATATGTGTGTCAGTGATTGTGGTGCACTGTGTTTGGGTGATGTGTGTCAGTGAGTGTGGTGCAATGTGTTTGGGTGATATGTGTGTGTCAGTGAGTGTGGTGCAATGTGTTTGGATGGTGTGTGTGTCAGTGAGCGTGATTCAATGTGTTTCGGTAAAGTCTGTGTCAGTGAATGTGGTGCAATGTGTTTGGGTGATGTGTGTGTCAGTGAGTGTGGTGCAATGTGTTTGGATGAAGTGTGTCAGAGAGTGCGGTGCAATGTCTTTGGGGGAAGTGTGTCAGTGAGTGTGGTGCAATGTGTTTGGGTGAAGTGTGTCAGAGAGTGCGGTGCAATGTGTTTGGGGAAGTGTGTCAGTGAGTGTGGTGCAATGTGTTTGGATGAAGTGTGTCAGTGAGTGTGGTGCAATGTGTTTGGGTGATGTGTGTCAGTGAGTGTGGTGCAATGTGTTTGGGTGACGTCTGTCAGTAAGTGTGGTGCAATGTGTTTGGGTGATGTGTCTGACATTGAATGTCGTGCAATGTGTTTGGGTGAAGTGTGTCAGAGAGTGTGGTGCAATGTGTTTGGGTGATGCGTCTGTCAGTGAGTGTGGTGCAATGTGTTTGGTTGAAGTGTGTCAGTGAGTGTGGTGCAATGTGTTTGGGTGAAGTGTGTCAGTAAGTGTGCTGCAATATGTTTGGGTGAAATGTGTCAGTGAGTGTGGTGCAATGTGTTTGGGTGATGTGTGTGTCAGTGAGTGTGGTGCAATGTGTTTGGGTGACGTGTGTGACAGTGAGTGTGGTGCAATGTGTTTGGCTGATGTGTGTGTCAGTGACTGTGGTGCAATGTGATTGGGTGATGAGTGTGTCAGTGAGTGTGTTGCAATGTGTTTGGGTGATGTGTGTCAGTGAGTGTGGTGCAATGTGTTTGGCTGATTTTTGTCAGTGAGTGTGGTGCAATGTGTTTGGGTGATGTGTGTGTCAGTGAGTGTGGTGCAATGTGTTTGGCTGATGTGTGTCAGTGAGTGTCGTGCAATGTGTTTGGATGTTGTGTGTGTCAGTGAGTGTGGTGTGTCATAAATCGCAAATAACAACTCAGGAAGTACTACTGGGTGGCCAGCTGGGGCGCCGTCCAGGGAGTATAAATACTCAGGCATGGGCCCACCTTGGGCAGAGACAATCTGGAAACAGGAAGCTCGTGACTGCTAACTAGACCTCCATGTTTTGTTACAAGTTGATTAAAGCCTTGCTTTATGTTCAAGTGCGTAGTGAGTCTTTATTACGTCAATTTAATCAACTTGATATCGTCTCCACGCTTTGGGTGATTCGGAACAACCAGCTGCAACTCGAACCACAGAAGGGAACTTGGGCAAGAAACTGATCCATCATGGAAAAACTCCTTAGACCCGCTCGTCTCGACCTGGACCCGAATGCACCTGCGGCAGCAAAGGTATGGAAGCATTGGTTTCGTACCTTTAGCAACTTTCTTGAAGAATGTGGGGCGGATGTCCCTAATAAGTTACGAATGCTTATCAACTACGTGTCTCCTCATGTGTATGATTATATTGAGGACTGTATAGACTATGACACTGCTATCGAAATCTTACAGCAGCTATATGTCAAGTCCCCAAATGAAATCTTTGCTCGACACCTACTGGCCACAACTCGGCAGCAGCCTGGGGAATCACTCGATGAATTTCTCCAGAAACTTCGCAGGCTCAGCAAGGATTGTAACCTTAAAGCAGTTTCAGCTGAACAGTATCAAGAGGAACTAATCCGCGATTCCTTTATCAATGGAATCGCGTCCCCTTTTATACGTCAGCGCCTGCTGGAAAATAAAACCCTCAATTTACGGGCTGCTTATGACCAGGCGTGTTCCTTGGACTTGGCCAAGAAAAATGCAGACACTTATCTCCCACCACGTGCACGGGCGGCGGCTATCTCCTTTAATGAGTCTTTCGGTAGGTCTCGGGCGGATGCCCCCACTGATGTTGACTCTACTCTAACAGTCGACGACCCTACCCTAGAGGCCTTCGCTGATGATGACCCCGCCCTAGCAGCATCCTGGCAATCAGGAAGAAAGTGTTTCTTTTGTGGAGGGGCGTGCCATCACAGAAAATTTTGCCCGGCTCGTAATGTGACCTGCAATCATTGCAGCAAGAAAGGACACTTTTCCAAGGTATGCCAGTCACGGGCCTTTGCTAACAAGAAGGGCCGCTCCTCTAAAGTATACCGGTCGAGAGCTCCTGTTAGCTTCACAGCTGCTATCTATGGAGCTGCTCCTCCCCCAAGAACTACTGTTAAGGCTACAGTTGCCGAAGGGAAAATTGCCCCTCCTCCCATCACGGCTGTTTTTCCCCCAAAGTTTGTCCCATGCAGCCACGAAGGTTTCAGTAAATGGGCACACTCTAAGCGCGCTAATCGACTCCTGCAGCTCTGACAGCTTCATTAGTAAGCGGGCTGTCAACAGGTTAAAACTGCACATTTATCCCTCGGACAGGGAGATTGCAATGGCTCTGACGACTCTGACCACCAATTCTTCTGGCTTCTGTCTGGTCAACCTCATCCTCAACGGCCGCACGTATCTCTCCACCCGGCTCGGAGTACTCGCAAACTTATGCAGCGATGTGCTTCTGGGACAGGACTTCCAGAAGCAGCACAAGAAGATCACTTTTGAGTTTGGAGGGTCAAGGCCGGAGCTTACCATTTCTAAGGTGCCGTTTTGTGCACTCTCGGCGGCCTTACTCGGTGAACCCTCCCTGTTTGCCAATCTTCCCCCCCGCTGTAAACCCATAGCCACCAAATCGCGGCGCTTTAGCCAAGATGATCGATCGTTTATTGAGGCGGAAATCTCTCGCCTTTTAGTCGACGGTATTATCGAGCCATGTTCATCTCCCTGGCGGGCTCAGGTCGTCATCGTGAGGAATCCCTTAAAACAACATAAAAAACGTCTGTTTATCGATTATTCGCAGACTATTAATCTATATACCGATCTGGATGCCTACCCACTGCCACGCATAGATGACATGGTCAACAACCTTGCCAAATACAAGGTATTCTCGACCTTCGATTTAAAAAGCACGTACCATCAGGTGCCACTGCAAGACTCCGACAAGAAGTATACGGCCTTTGAGGCCAATGGTCGGCTTTTCCAGTTTCGCCGCCTTCCATTCGGGGTCACCAATGGGGTGGCCGTCTTCCAACGGGCCA
>JASTWF010000496.1:207500-353009 GCA_030390025.1 Squalus acanthias | reverse complement strand
CACTCTCACACGCACTCTCACACACACTCTCACACACTCTCACACACACTCACACACACACACTCACACACACACTCTCACACACTCTCACACACACTCTCACACACACACACACTCTCACACACACACTCACATACACTCTCACACACACACACACTCACACACACTCTCACACACACTCTCACACACACACTCACATACACACTCTCACACACACACACACACTCACACACACACTGACACACTCGTGGGCTCAGCTAATGCCCCCAGTCGAACGCATAATCAACAGCAGGACATCTGAACTCTGTGTTTAATAGTCTGCTTTACAATGCATTATCACCTCGTAAATAAAACAGAATCTCCACTTGCTGGAACTTGTGTTACATTTAGACGAATCACTTCCTTCAGTAAAGTACTGAAATCCTGTTTACATCACAGGTGACTCCACATCCTCAGCAACAACAGACAGATGTCTGCACCTGAGCTGCTGTTTGAAAGTCACGATTCCCAATGTTAGTTTCTGATTACCAGACATGTGTTTCTTGATGGTAGGGGCACTGATGGAATCCACACTGCAGGCTGTTAGGGAGCGAAACTGGACCCGAACCAGACCCAGGCTCCCGTGGAAAAACAATAACTACAACAACGTGTATTTCTATAGCGTCTTTAACGTAGTCAAACATCCCAAGGCCCTTCACAGGAGCGTATCAAACATAATTTGACAACCAGCCACATCAGGAGATATTAGGGCAGATGACCAAAAGCTTGGTCAAAGAGGTAGGTATTAAGGAGCGTCTTAAAGGAGGAGAGAGAGGTAGAGAGGCGGAGAGGTTTAGGCAGGGAATTCCAGAGCTTAGGGCCCAGGCAACAGAAGGCACGGCCGCCAATGGTGGAGCGATTAAAATCGGGGAAGCTGAAGAAGCCAGAATTAGGGGAGCGCAGATATCTCAGGGATTTGTGGGGCTGGAGGAGGCTACAGAGATAGGAAGGTGCACGTGGATTTGAGAGGCAGGATCAACAATATATGGAAGCTGACTGGGCAATGTCGCTGATACACGAGATGTGCTGGCCATGTTGGGACAGTTAAGATTGGAACCAGGCGAGGGTGGAGCCACAAAGTTGAACCACAGGGAGAGATGATGACTTTGCATGGGGTAGTCGAACACTGCAGGAAGGCCCTCGCGATACTAGGGTGGTAGGGGATGAAGACCCCGAGGGTGATATTGGATGACGTTCCCGAGGGTGGTAGAGGTTGAGGATCCCGAGGGTGGTAGATGAGGATGCCAAAAATGGGGGAGGTTGAGGACAGCAAGGATTTTAGGGGATGAAGAGCGTGGGGGTGGTAAGGGATGAGGATCTGAAGGTGATTGGGATGAAGACCCAAGGGTGTTGGGATGAGGACCAAGGTATAGTTGAAATCTATCCTGTAATAACAAGACCACTCTCTGAACAGTAAGGAGTACGTTTTACACCTTTCCAACTCATGCTGATCGTCACACTTAGGAATCAAATATGAGAAAAGTCATATTAACACCTGTCAACAATTGAAAACTCCTTTTTTGGAGAATTTCAGTTCTGGAATGCAATTCCCTGAAGTCTTGCTGACCCTCTGTGTGGGATTTGGGGCATCTGGAATTTATCAATAGTCTGGAATCCTAGAAGTTCGCTCCCCAGAGGCAGGGGTACAACATACACACAGATGTCTTACTCCGTCTCAGGAACTGCCACCTTTGACTGCAGTTATTTATTTATTTTGCTTTAAGGGATTCTGACTCAAATTCCTTCATTACTCTTTGATTGAAGGACTCGGAGCGCTGAGTTTCCTTGAAGGCACCATGTGGCGTCTCATTTTTTTCCAAACGTCTGAAAAAAACATATTTATAGTAGTAACTCATACCAGCCCCAAGATACTGAGAGATTCTAGCTCCACTCTGCCATTCACCCGCGGACAAAAATGTCAAAAAGAAACAGCAGTGGCATCCTTCCTGTCCTTTCCGAGAATGATAAGCCTTCCTGGTGTCCCTAGCACTCACGTATATCTCTCATGTACAGTAGGATAGGGCTTTGTCCCTTCTTTCTCAGCTGGGATTTTCATTGATCCACCATTGGCGGCCGTGCCTTCAGCTGCTTAGGCTCGAAGCTCTGGAATTCCCTCCCTAAACCTCACCGCCTCTCTACCGATGTTTCCCCGAAATTTTTTTTGGAGTGCGCGGTCCCGTTAACGGGCTGCGCGGCCCATTCAAAATTTCGCGCCTGTGCAATATTTCCCGTTTGAAAAGCCGGTCCGGGGTTGCGCGGGACCTCCAGGCAGCTGCACGGCCGCACAGCCTCGCGGGAACGTTGCTCTCTCCCTCTCTCTCCTCCTTTAGGTCGCTCCTTAAAACCTACCACTTGGACGAAACGTTCGGTCAGCTGTCCTGATACTTCTTTAATGCTCCTGCGCTGCACCTTGGGGCGTATTTACTCCGTTAAAGGCGTTATAGAAAGGCGATTTGTTGTTGTTGTTGTGCTGATGTGTTATTGTCAGGGTGAGCAGGGACAGGCACCCAATAAAACCCCATTCCCTAAACCTGTCTTGTGACATTGAGCAGATCAAACAGAGAGTCAAGCTGTCCTTAGTTAGGGATTCAAAGGGGTTTGATGTTTCTTTAATGCCAGTGTTTATTTTTCCCATCACACGGAGTTGAATGAGAGAGTTGCATGTTTAACAGGGCAGGGTTGGGTTTGTTGGGCCTGCCTCGGTGGGTCACATGTCATGCCATTAAGCTCTGTGAAGCTAAACTGCCAGTAAAGGGGCTGCACTTTATTAAAGTTATGACTTCTGGCAGTTTCTTACTCACAAAGAATCACGCCATGATGTCACGAGCGTGTCATGGCATTCTCCCTCTCAAAAAAAATTCACGCACAAATGGCGTCGCTTTAAAACAAATTCCCGTCATTCAACAAAAACTGTTTAAATGCTGATAAGAATTGGATTCCTTATTAAATAATAATGTTCCAAGATTTCATATTAAAGCTTCTGTGTTTGTGGATTAGGTTGAAGGACACACTGCTCAGATAAAGCAACTTACACTCCTTCATAAAACTGGCTGGGCGTTACAGCCGAATATGATCCACTGCTTGCAGCAACTCAAATTAAACTAGTCGTTTCTTTTTCAGAACCTAAATGCTAGACAATTCAAACTCCAACTGTCAAACACAATGAATCAATTCACTGTTTCAAATATCCTCATTGTCACTGTCTCGCTGACCTACACTGGTGCAATGAAAGCAATCAGGTGCGGACTTGATCCCTAATTTTTCCTGCAATTTTCTCATTCTGTTTCTCATTTCAGCTCCGTCAAACTCCAGTTCAAATTTGTTTTTTGCTGACTCTAAGCGCCTTGGAGTGCTTTTCCTCATTAAAAGCTCGACATCAAAGCAAATTGTCGTTGTTGATGTCTGCGATGATAAACCCTGGAGGACATTCTGCTGCCTCCATCTTCCCAAGTACCACAGAACGCAATAAAGGGCTAACCTTTCATTGGCAGGGATGTGGGTGCTGCGATTAGGACTGGGAACATTGTCTGATAAAAGGAGAGGATGAGATGGGCAGTGGATCATATTCGGCTGCAACACCCAGCCCAGCATCAGTTTTATGAAGTCGTGCAAGTTGCCAACTGGTTCCGAGCACTGCACTCCCGCAGACACAACTTCACTTACTTCAATTATTCTTTCCAGCGCGGAATCCTTTTTAAAACAAGTTGCAAGAGATTCAGATTAAGATCCAATTTCTCAGCAATTCACGCTGCATTTTTCCACTGATCTGTATTAACATCAGGACCAGAGTTTGGAGTTTTGATTGGATCGGAGAGAACGTAAAATTAAATCCCATGAGTCGACCTGTGAGTTTGGTCACTGGTTTCCACTAGAAAGTTGCATTCCTAGTTACACAATACAACTCACTAAGATCAAGCATGTGGATAGGTTGCTTTTTAGCTATACTTCCATGTATGGTCACTTCAAATTTAGGTACCTCACCCGGCTTCAATGCCCATAGAATCATGGAATGATACAACACAGAAGGAGCCCATTTGACCCATTGTGCCTGTGCCGGCTCTTTGAAAGAGCTATCCAATTAGTCCCATTCCCCTGCCCTTTCCACATAACCCTGCAATTTGTTCCCTTCAAGTATTTATCCAATTCCCTTTTGAAAGTTATTATTGAATCTGCTTCCATCACCCTTTCAGGCAGCGCACTCCAGAACATAACACGCTACGTAAAGAAAATTCTCCTCATGTCGCCTCTGGCTCTTTTGCCAATTATCTTACATCTGTGTCCTCTGGTTACTGACCTTTCTGCCAGTGGAAAGTTTCTCCTTATTTACTCTATCAAAACCCTTCATGATTTTGAACATCTCCATCAAATCTCCTCTTAACCTTCTCTGTTCTAAGGAGAACAACCCCAGCTTCTCCGGTCTATCCACGTAACTGAAGTCCCACATCCCTAGCACCATTCTAGTAAATCTCCTCTGCACCCTCTCCAAGGCCTTGACATCCTTCCTAAAGTGCGGTGCCCAGAATTGGACACACTACTCCAGCTGGGGCCGAACCAGTGAGTTATAAAGGTTTAACGTAATTTCCTTGCTTTTGTACTCACTTCACCTGAGGAAGGAGCAATCGATAGCTCCGAAAGCTTGTGATTTCAAATAAAACTGTTGGACTATAACCTGGTGTTGTGCGACCTCTCTATTTATAAAGCCAAGGATCCAAGAATAAAGCTGGAGACCACCATTCAGTGAACACAGGAATATTTCTCTGATGGCTCTGCTGGTAAGTGCACTGCCCAGTACAGAGCTAAGCTAAGGTTACTGTGCTTCATTGCCCCTGGTTACCCTGGTTAAATTGCTCATGATTGCTCTCTTCCATTGATTTATGGTTACTCTGACCAATGATCAATAACTACCTGTTCTATTGCATATGGCTATCCTGTACTATTGACCCACGATTAACCTGTTCAATCGACCCATTGTTAGCCTGCTCTAATGGCCTATAATTTACCTATCCTAATACCTATGGTTACCCTGTTGTACTAACATATGGTTACCGTGTTCCATTGACCCATAGTACCTCACTCCATTAGTTCATAGTTGTCTTGTCCCATTGACCCATGGTTACTCTGTTCCATTAACCTTTGTTTGCATTGTCCCATTACCCGTGGTTATCCTTTCCCCTTGTCTGTGGTTACACTGTTCTATTGGCCCATGGTTAACCTGGCCCATTGAACCATGGTTGCCTAGTTTTATACACCCATGGCTACTCTGTCCCTTTGCCAATAATTACTCTGTCTATTGAACCATGGTTACACTGTTCCTTTGTCTATGGATAATCTCTTTAATTCACCACTGACCCATTGGCTACGGTTAGTCGCTTGGATTGACCTTTGGTTACTATGTTCCATTGCCTTGCTTTGTGGTGCTGTCAGTTGTAATATTTTGGGTACTTCTAATGAGTGAAAAGTAATCATTGAAATCTTATCGTTGCCAAGAAAGCCAATCTTCCCAGCTGCATGTAAATGAAGAATCAGACACAAGCTGGTTCCGTCATATCATCTGAGCTGGGGGGCAAAGTGAGGATCTTAACTCTCAAATGCTCGTGACTGTGTCAATAATGAGCACTGTTGTTTACTAATCTGGTTGTGAATTAATGAACGGCACTGAAACATTGACAATGAATAGAAGCTCAACACTTCCTCCAGGTTAACGATCCAGAATGTTACCAATTTTTAAAATATTAATTATAAGTTATTTGAACATCATAGGAATCCATTTATTTTCTCACCTATGGCTGAAATTATGATTCAATGATTAATTTTACAATGATAAAATTAGTTTGAAATTGACAAGCATGTCAAACTGGACTTTCAGGCCATATATAGAGTTGAATTTGATTCAAAGATAATATTTTGGACTGACTGATCAGCAGCGAGATCCAGAAGTTATAATGTGAGTTAAATGGAATGTGGAGAGCACTGATCAGGAGAGACATCAGACTATCAGCACAGTGCAGTTAGATACGTTTCCACAGAGAGAGATGAGATTAAGGGATATGGTTAAAAGCTGGGTAGATGGGGCCTGAGATCCATCAAAAGGAGGTGGGTTTCTTGGGTTAAATGTCCTTTTTTCCTGTTCCTAAAAGTTCTTCTGTGGTTCCTCACCAGTGTTGGTTTTATCTGAATCAATTGAAGAAGCTAGGACTGTTCTGTATTCTTCTAGCTCCCTGCCAGGCATCTGGTTTGTGTATAATCTAGAAAATTAGTCTCAGAAAAGCCACCACAAATTGTCCTTTCATATCGTGGTGGTGGAATCACCATATTAGCAATTACCAATCCACCATCACATGACAGGAAGCAAGTAATAACTAACTTAGTAACTCAAGTACTTGCGATGTGCCGGTGTTACATGACGGGGAGAAGCAGTGTTAGATGGAAATGTATATCCCACAGTTCATTACAGTGCTGTGATATACCGCACAGCAGTGTTGTCCAATACGTTAGCCACATGAGGCTAATTGGAAATCCAGATGTGGCTAATTGCACTTTTGATAATAGACACTGTCGTTGGGCATGTGATCTCAATACTCATATTGGCACGGTGTATGCATGTGTACTTTAACCTTTTTGTGCGTGTGTTGGGGAAATGGTAGGATGAGTGTTTTTTCATTGTTATGTGTACTTTACTTCTTGGTTACTGCTTCTGGTTATCTGCTGACATGGTGTGAAACTTGGGTGAAAACGCCTGACCTCAGCACCATGGAAACACCAGCAACATTGTACAGAGGGAGGAGCTGTCATCCTGGTCAGCTCGACCAATTGGAATAACCGCTCCAGGCCAGCAGAAGAAACCAAACCCAACCAATAAGGAGAAACTCCAACAGGGCACGTCTTGGAAAAGGGCAACAGCATCGAACCACGTTCTGGGTGGAGAGGAGGGTGCGTCTCGTTGTGCGAGTCAACATTCTCACCAATCACTCTGAAGTCAAAGTACTGCTCACAACTGCTGGACAAAAGCCTGGAAGCTGCACCAAGAGTTGCTGTGTCTGATAAATTCATGCCAGAATACCAAATATTAGTGAAAGAGAAAGACTGCAAACATTCGCACTGAATGGTGGGAGATGTTTGTTAAGTAAATGTACATTTACCTGTATTGTGTGTAGGGCTTTTGTATAAAATGAGTATATGTGACAAAATCAGTGTCGCCATAGCCACGTCTGTGGCTAGTCAGTGATTTCTATTGGACAACACTGTTGTACAGCATATTACAGTCCTGAGAAATCTCACTGTTAGGTGGAGATATATATAATACAATAGCGTTGCAACATTTCACTGTTAGGTGGCGATACATATTGTGGTATGTTACCGTGCAGGGGTGTATTGTAAAGCAAATTATACTGCTGGGGTATTTCACTGTGAAGTAGCAATGCATATTGTACAGTACATTACAGTGCAGACAGCAAGCAAATGGAAAATACAAAACAGGCTTCAAATGGCAAATTCTGCCCCACACCACTTTTACATTACATCAAATAACATTTAAATAATTTCATCTCGGGGTTTGCAAAATTCAACTATTTATGGCCGCTTATCATGTAATTGGAATGTTGGATTAAATAACTGCCTCGTTATGACGTCTCTTTTATCTATTACTGCTGTCACTAGCAGGGTCTGGTTTGAGTCATCACAATTCTGGGGCTATCGAGTGACATCTGTTAGGAAACACCTGCCGATGTCTCATTTGCAATATCAGGATTAACCTGCACAGATTGTATTAAAACTCTGATGCAAACCGGTTGGGATTCAGGGACAGGCTCGTGGAATAACGGAGAAATGACAACACGGAAAGTAGCCGTTGGGCCCAACTAGTCCGTGCTGGGGTTTATCCTCCACATGAGCAGCAGTCCAATGCTCACGGGGGAGATGGGGCGGGGGTCCGAGGAATAAAACATAAAACCAGCCCAGGAGTGAGGGGAGAGGGGAGGGGAGGGGAGGGGGAGAGAGAGAGAAAAAAAAGCAGCAACAGGAATGGAATCAGGTATTTCAGTCATAATAATTTTGGGGCTATCGAGTGACATCTGTTAGGAAACACCTGCCGATGTCTCATTTGCAATACCAGGATTAACCTGCACAGATTGTATTAAAGCTCTGATGCAAACCGATTGGGATTCAGGCTGGGAGAGTTTTTTTTCATGAGCTGGGCAGCTCGAACTTGCCAAATGTCTGTAGGTCTTGTTGACTTTTTTCAGCTGTTTCTCATTAGCTAGTTTGTACATAGTTCAGTGAAGTAATAGTATCAGGCTTACACAGCTCTTACCTCAGCGCTGTGATACAATTCAACTTGCTTTCGATAGTTTTTTTGTTGGGGGTGGTGGCGGGAGATTGGATCGCCAGGGCGGTGGGGAGAGGTCGGCCAATCACGAGGATGAAAGCAGATTAGCTTGAGGGGGCGGGGGGTAGGGGGGGGGAAGCACTCCTGCTCCTCCTGTCCCACAAGCAGTGCTGGAAAGGCATGCGCCTGCTAGATCCGGCCATTCTCCCCTCACTCCAGCTGCCGGGTTTCCCCAGCCTTGGCAATCCCGGCCCTCAGGCATTAAATCTAAACTCTGGTAATATTGGAGGCACGCAGCCCCGTTGAAATATTTTAATGACCGACCCGCCTTTGGCGAGCAGGTTAGTCGTCCATCTCTAACCCGCCTCCGTTAGTTGGAGGAGGATTGGGGTCAGAGGTTGGAGGAGGGTTGGGGTCAGAAGTTGGAGGAGGGTTGGGGTCAGAGGTTGGAGGAGGGTTGGGGTCAGAGGTTGGAGGAGGATTGGGGTCAGAGGTTGGAGGAGGGTTGGGGTCAGAGGTTGGAGGAGGGTTGGGGTTGGAAGTTGGAGGAGGGTTGGGGTCAGAGGTTGGAGGAGGGTTGGGGTTGGAAGTTGGAGGAGGGTTGGGGTCAGAGGTTGGAGGAGGGTTGGGGTCAGAGGTTGGAGGAGGGTTGGGGTCAGAAGTTGGAGGAGGGTTGGGGTCAGAAGTTGGAGGAGGGTTGGGGTCAGAGGTTGGAGGAGGGTTGGGGTCAGAGGTTGGAGGAGGGTTGGGGTCAGAGGTTGGAGGAGGGTTGGGGTCAGAGGTTGGAGGAGGGTTGGGGTTGGAAGTTGGAGGAGGGTTGGGGTCAGAGGTTGGAGGAGGGTTGGGGTCAGAGGTTGGAGGAGGGTTGGGGTCAGAAGTTGGAGGAGGGTTGGGGTCAGAGGTTGGAGGAGGGTTGGGGTCAGAGGTTGGAGGAGGGTTGGGGTTGGAAGTTGGAGGAGGGTTGGGGTCAGAGGTTGGAGGAGGGTTGGGGTCAGAGGTTGGAGGAGGGTTGGGGTCGGAAGTTGGAGGAGGGTTGGGGTCAGAGGTTGGAGGAGGGTTGGGGTCAGAGGTTGGAGGAGGGTTGGGGTCAGAAGTTGGAGGAGGGTTGGGGTCAGAGGTTGGAGGAGGGTTGGGGTCGGAAGTTGGAGGAGGGTTGGGGTCGGAAGTTGGAGGAGGGTTGGGGTCAGAGGTTGGAGGAGGGTTGGGGTCAGAGGTTGGAGGAGGGTTGGGGTCAGAAGTTGGAGGAGGGTTGGGGTCAGAAGTTGGAGGAGGGTTGGGGTCGGTTTTCCGATTTTTGAAATTTTACTCACTCTCCCCGGCCCGTCCATTGGGGTTAAAATTCCCCCAGCATGTTGACGAGCCTGTAATCACGGAAGCTTTTAAATTTTTAATGGGCTGGATATTCCGATCCCTACGGGTGGGCACGCGCTGTGCACCCACCCGTAGGGACATCGGAAATGCCGGTTTCAGGCATGCACAGCGCATACGCTGAAAACCGGCATTTCCGATCTGTCAAGAATCCTCTTGAATGAAGGGAGATTCCCTTCTGTGATTGGCTCCCCATGGACCACATGATCCCAGGGACGCTGCGAACTGCCTGCGCCTCTGGGATATGTGGGCCCTGCGCTCTTGGCGTTTGGTGAGGCCCAGCATCGGAACTGTGTGCGTCCCGGGAGCCCTCAGGTAAGGGCGCAGATTTTTCCAGATCGCAGTCCTCCGCCCACGGGAGGCCTGCAATCGGAAAATACGGGCCAATATGACTTATACTTTGCCATAAAAATGCATTCAAAGAAACAGACAGTACAGAGCAGGTCTCAGTGAGGATAAGTTTTTTTTTTAAACTCTCAAAAAATTGCAATTAAAAGACCAGAAAAATGACTTTTGCTGCATCTGAAAATCTGGTCGCAGTGTTGAAACCCCTCAAACAAGCACAATGGGAGGACACTCGCATGAGAGAGTCAGGGGCTGCCCGGTGTTCTTGGAGGAGATTCATTTGGATGGAGGATTTGATGGACGAACGTAATAGATCGAGGAGACTTGGGCGTATTGCAGTTAGGCGCGTAACTCACTCATGTCCAAAATTCTGCACTCTTTTAAGCCACGCAATTGGTTTGCGCCCAGATTACGTGTGTATCCTTTCTGGCCAATTTGCTACCCTCCCCCTAATTCCCTACCCCTTAATGTTCTCCAATGTGGTTGTCAAAAGCTTTCTGAAAGTCCATTTACAGCTCATCCATTGAATTTCCCTCATCCACCATATCTGTCACCTCCTCGAAGAACTCTGCCAATATCACAAGACGTTAATGCTCTTTGTGAATCTTGCCACACATTGAGGAGCTATTGATGCTTGGCAGCCGGCACAGAGGTGGCCAGCCTAAAACAGAATAATAAAATCCATGCACAATGGAATAGGGAATAGAAAAAATGAAAGTACAAGAGTCTGTCTGGGACTGTAATCAGACTGTGGAGTCACCTTATGACACAGGACTGCGATCAGACTGAGGGCTATCTTACAATCCAGGACATTAATCAGGCTGTGGGTTATCTTACAATTCCTGCCCTTGGAACTCCTCATCTTCCTTAGTTTTCTTTTCCTCCTACAATCTACAGGCTTTTAGTATCAAAGCTTGGTGTCAACTAACTATTACTTCCAGATTTATCTTGATCTTCCCTCTTCTTTCCAACCTGCCTCCCAGGTCTGGGCTAGGTTGTTGACTTCAAACCAGGTTTAGACTGGGAAAGGTACACAATCGTCCATGAAGATCAAACCGCAGTTGGATGGGTCACAGACTCACAGCTCTAAACATTTGCCCAGATAGGCTGCTAAACTTACACTGGATTATACCGGTGAGCTCCTGCCTTGGGTCTTTCGCGGATGCCTGAACATGCTATCTACTTACGACCTCTTACCCCTTCACTAAAACTGAACAAAACTTGAATCCTGGCTGCCATGGTCGCTGAGCTGGGACCCATTTTCAGACTCTTAATAGTCTTTCCCCAGTTATTATTGCTTAATACTTAAATTATATGGGAAAATAGAAATGGAATTTTCTGACATCATTGTAAATGTTGCACACTATATCAACAATGGCTGGGAATAGCCTGTGGGACACTCGGAATCATTCCCAGGTCACTGATTTGAGCAAATGCTTTATTTTTTCAGGAGCGGCTTTCCAGGTTGGGGGTAGTGGGACTGTTCAAATTGGTCAGCAAGGCCAACTGCGTTCAGTACCACTTGTGTTCAGATTCTAATGTTTATTTGTGCAAATATTGGAACTTTAACCTGTTAGGCAACTGGATTATAATCTCTGTGGAGGCTTTTGTGTATTTCACAGTCAAAGTTTCTAATGGTAGGTTCCATGAGGAAATTAAAGTTATACTTCCTGTTCAGGGAGGGCTGCGGGTTTTTCCTCGGCTGCGGTTCTTCTGGAGAGGGGAAGTTGCTGTTGTGGGAGCTTGAGTAGGCTTAGCATGGCCAGCAGTCAAGTGAGCCAATGCTAGCAGTTGAGTAGGGTTTTTTTTTAAGGAGTGAGAGGGAGCGAGAGAGTGTTAAAAAAGGGAAGGAAAAGACTTGCACTCATACAGCATTTTATCACTTCCAGGAGAAATGTTGTGTTTCACAGACAGTAAAATACTGTGAGGTGCAGACCACAACTGTAAAGTAGGCAAAAACACAACCATTTTACACACAGCAACATCCCACATACAGCAATGAGATGAGGAGCACTGTACACTCGGCCTGAAGAACTTCCTACAGTCAGTTCATCCAAAACTCTGCTGCCCGTGTCCTAACTCACACCAAGTCCTGTTCAACCATCACCCCCCTGTGCTCGCTGACCCACATTGGCTCCCGGACCAGCAATGCCGCGATTTTAAAATTCTCATCCTCATGTTCAAATCCCTACACAGCCTCGCCCCTCCCTGTTACCTCTTCCAGCCCTCCACGGCCTCGCCCCTCCGTTACCTCTTCCAGCCCTCCATAGCCTCGCCCCTCCGTTACCTCTTCCAGCCCTCCACAGCCTCGCCCCTCCGTTACCTCTTCCAGCCCTCCACAGCCTCGCCCCTCCATTACCTCTTCCAGCCCTCCACGGCCTCGCCCCTCCGTTACCTCTTCCAGCCCTACAACCCTCCATTTCTGGCAGCCCCGATTTCCTTTGCCCCACCATTGGCAGCCGTGACTTCAGCTGTCTAGACCTAAACTCTGGATTTCCCTCCCTAAACCTCTGTCTCCTCCTTTAAGATGCTCCTTAAAAGATCCCATTGCACTATTTTTGAAGAGCAGGGGAGTTATCCCCAGTGTCCTGCCCAATATTTATCCCTCAACCAACATAACTAAAACAGATTATCCGGTCATTATCACATTGCTGTTTGTGGGAGCTTGCTGTGCGCAAATTGGCTGCTGCGTTTCCCACGTTACAACAGTGACTCCACTTCAAAACGTACTTCATTGGCTGTGAAGCGTTTTGTGAAATCCTGAGGTCGTGAAAGGCGCTATATAAATGCAAGTCTTTCTTTTTAAACCCAGATATGGATGATATTTTTTATTTAATGCGATAATTCAATTGGTCTGATTGAAATGATTGTATGTGACTGGCCACATTCACACATACCCGGAGTAACTCAATGCGACGCGCGCAGGCGCAGAGTATCACGGTGGAAAGGTCCGAGGTCAGCAGTCCCGGGGTGGGGGGTGGGTAGCGGGGGTAAATGAACACAGCCCCAGCACTGTAGCATTGTGAGCCTCAAAGGGGGGGGGGGGGTGGGTGGAGACGACAGAGTCCCAGGAGGGGGCACACTAGGAGTCCTTAATGCTGTCGTACAAAGAGAGCTCAATGCTGCACCTGGTGGATGTGAGCGAGCCACAGGGTATTTATCCTGATCAGGTGACGCCAATCATAATTGTAACCAATACTATTTACTCCAAGGAGTTTGTAGATTGAGCGATTGCTACTGTGATCACCAAGCCGTCAAATTGCTGTTAATTAGTAACTCTGGGAGCCAGTAATTATTCAGTATTTCACAGCTGAATGCATTCCGCAGACCACCGCTCTATCACCATGAAAACCACTTAGTCCCAAATGAAACCGCCACCCCCACCCACCTACCCACCTACCCCCGCCCTGATGGTTCAGGTTGGTCACAATGAAGAAACTTTAAACGTGAGTTTATTAAACTTTTACTGAACTCCAACTGAAAATACCATACAACGGAAAGTCCTTCCTGAGTCAGTTTCCTTGCTTGCAAGCAAAATTAAATGACATGTAAACATTACTTGAGATGGTGTCATGACCCACCGAGAGCACTTCTTGTGTTGGTTTCTGCCCAGCACTGTATCAACCGATGCTTTCACTGATAGCGATACCCTGGCATTGCATCCCCACCCAAAATGTCTCGCAGGACACCTAGGTCATTCAAGCGTTAGGGTGAATTTGGTGCTTCTCAATTTGAAGGATGGGAGAGTGGAACAATGTTTTAAAAGATTTTGTCATCCAGTGCCAATACTCCCTCTGCCTTGGCCCAACACTGCCTGGATCCCAGCTCTGACACCAGACCCTGCCTGCTAAAGTTTCTTTCATTAAATGTTTCACGACCAGACTTGGCCCCCGCTGATGTGGGCAACGTGACGATGCCCACCAACTTCGTGAAAACATTTTGTTTTGTGGGCAAAAGCCTTCCTTCATTTGTTTCTAAACACACATCGGCAGAAGAAAAATTCCATCGGAATGCAGGTGAAATGATGTCACCTGTTTGAGGGCGTGGTGTGGAATATTGCACCTGGTTCTCCGTCCTTACCATAAAGGATCAGCAGAGGCTTTTTCTTGAAGACGTGGCCTCTGTAATCCACATTTATGAGCTTAGGCAAGCTGCAGTGGGACGGTTTTGGCCAGGACAGGGTTAAGAGCCTCGATGTGTGCACGCAGCATAATTCTGACATCTTTTTGCACATTGTGCAGAAATTGCTGCCCCAGGAGCCTCGAAGGTTTGGCCACATTTTGAAACAATTACTTCTGATTACCAGCCCTCAATTTAAACCACATCTGCATCATTCTTCACTTAGTAATCGGTTTAAATGTAGCTTCACATCAAAGTTATTTTGGCAAAGTTTGAAATCGGAGTGGAGCTCCCATACCTTGAAGGCATTCCATGTACTTTCAGCATCATTCCATTTCCTGCAGTACTGCCCGAGTACACACAGGGAAAATCGGAGGTGCTTTAATCCTGCTTCTCATTCCCTGACATCTACACAAAAGCTATTTCATTTTCTTTTAAAGTTCCACAGTTTAAGGTTGGAAAAGGGGTAAAGGCCCCTCTGGTGTGGTATTGGGTCAAAGCTCCCAGGCTTGGATCCCATCGGTGAGTTAACTGATGTTAGTTGGAGACACTATAATTGGCTTTCATGCCACTCCTTTAACACACACACGGAGAGAAAAAAATCAACTCGAGTTCTCACCTGATCACTATTCCGTGACTCGTGATGGAAAGTGCATGTGTGTGGGGGTGTCAGGTGAGGGCAGCATCGGGCTCAGCTGTGATTCCCCTCTGATTAAATACCCTGCCCAGCACTCACTATTTAGCATATCAGAGCACATGAAGAATAGGCCACTCAATCAGGCTAATGGAGGGATGCAATGCCTGGGGAACTGCACCTCAGTGAACGTCGGAGCTTTCAAGAGAGCAGGGGAGATTCAGTCAAAGGGCAGTTGTTGCCTGGGAGGTCAAATAAATTTCTGTAATAATCGTAACATACTTTACACACTCAAGTTGTCATCCTGTCTCCAATACTCTCCCATGTCGCTGTTGGGTTTAACTATGCTCCAATCATTATCCAATGGAATCCATCAAAAACTAGGGAAAGCAATGGTATACCCAACGTATTCCATTCCAATTCACCCAGTAACAGGCCAATTACCTCTCCCTGTACGAAACGTATTCCATTCCAATTTACCTCACAATAGGCTTCTTCCTTAGATTGCCTCACACGCCAAATCCCAGTAAAATGAACAAGGATATTCAATGACAGAAGCTTCAGGTTAAACTATTTATAGCAACTCATGGGGAAATTTATACCAATGCACACACACACACATCAATACTTTATTTAATATATATGTAACTCTGATTTTAACACTTTGCTGCATTTATTTAGTGTCCATCAGTAAAGGGTTTCATTCTTGGAGCTACATCCATTCCACACTTGTAAGAAACAGTTCCTGTTGTTCTAGGTTCTATTGGAACAAACTGAGCCACAGATACTAACAGCAGCACTTCATTCCCAGGCACACCTCAGTCGCCCCTCCTGGTGTGTTCTGCCGCTAACCAGGCCTCTGGTTCTGCACGGTTTCTCCTTCACTCACTCAGGAGTCCCCTCACTAGGGTAGAGTTTCCACTTTGGGCGCAATTGGTGATCTGGGCGCAAATTGCGTCCGTATTGAGAAATGGTTCCCCCCCCCCCACCCCCGCCAAGTTTCCACTCAAACTCATTTGCACATCGCCGAATGCAAAATCTGCCATGAACCGGCACAATCGGGCAGCGTTTTAAATGGTCATTTTAAAAAAACATTTTGCTTTAAAAAAAATTCCGTGATATATTTAAGAGTGGTAAGTTGCTGCAGTAGAGCTGAAAATGGGTTTATCACTAAAAATAAGCATTTTTAATCAGTGTGTCAATCCGCCACCTGTGAGTAACCCGATTCTAAATGACTGAAAATGTCTTTTAAAAAATACACAGAACCATTTTCTAGTTATATTGGTGTACAATAGTCAGTTTCTTTGCGCCCAAAAGAACCAGCTTAATTTTTGGAGCCTCCGCGAAGGCCTGCAGACGAGCGCAATTAGCAGAAACTCCCAATGGTGATTAATTCATCCTGGGGGGGCGTGGCCGGCTTCTAGCACGATGTTCTTTAAATTAGCGCAAAAGATCGCGGAAACTCAATTCACGCTGAATGTAATTTGCGCTTAAAATTCCGTGATCTTTTGCGCGGGTTACACCGAATTCAGGCGAATGGCCCGGAAAAAACCAGTGCAACCGCTACCCTGGTGTCTTTTCTCACATCACATCGAATTAACTTATGACTTATCATAACTAGATAAGCCTAATTAGGGAGCCCAGCTCACAGACAACAGGCTTCCTCAGACAGCCTTCTGGCGAGAGGATAGTTGTGTGTGTCTTGGCATAATGTGTTACTGTGTACACAACTGTGTCTTGTCTTTTGTCTCTCCATGTGGAAATTGGTCAAAAAACAGTATCCCTCGAGTGACAGAAAGAAAATAAGTCTTTTTTTCTGAAACGTTTGGAAAGAGCGTGCGATGATTTTGAATAAACACGGTTTTATTGGACCCTTATGTGTGTGTTAAAGGGGCAAAACTATCCTGCAACACAGAAATTCCATGATTCATGTTCCAGCTGGTTAACATTGTAGCTCTCTTGGGGACGGTTGTAATTTTAATATCACTGACATTTTGAAAAGGACTCAGTCTAGATTATGTGTTCCAACTATTGGGGGCAAGAATTGCTGGGTGAGTAGCAACATCATAATGGCTTTCATTAAATCCCTTTTATTAAATGGCCTCATTAAATCCCATTGGTTAAATCCTGTTCATTACATCCCGTTCACTAAATGGCATTCATTAAATCTTGTTCCTCAATGGCATACATTTAATCATGTTCATTCAATAACCTTCAGTAAATCCCATTCGTTAAATGCCGTTGAATGAAGTGCATTTATTAAATGGCCTTCATTAAATCGTATTCAATAAATGGCCTTCATGAAATCCTTCTCATTAAATCCTGTTCAGTAAATGGCAAGAATTAAACTATGTTTATTGAATGACCATCATTAAATCCCATTCATCAAATGCTGTTCATTACCTTCATTAACTCTGGTTCATTAAACGGCATTTATTAAATGTCATGCTTTAAACCATGTTTATTGAATGACCTTCACTAAATCCCATTCATTAAATATTGTTCAGAAAATCCTGTTTATTAAATTGTGTTTGTTAAATAGTGAACATTAAAATATGTACCTTAAATTGTGTTCAATATAATTCCTATTCATTAAACGGTCTTCATTAAACAACCTTCATTAAATTCTGGTCATTAAATATCCTTCATTAAATGATGTGCATTTAATAGTGTTTATTTACTGGCGTGCATTCAATGGCCCTTATTAAATGGTCTTCATTAAGTCCTGTTCATTAAATGTCCTTCAATAAGGGGCATTCATTAAATGGTGTTTATTGAATCCTGTTCATTAACTGACTTTTATTAAATAACATTCATTAAATCACATTAATTCAATGGCCTTCATTCAATTACTTTAATTAAATGGTGTTCATTAACTGACTTCCAATAAATGACCTTCATTAAATCCCGTTGATTAAATGGTGTTCATTAGATGCGGCTCATTAAACAGTGTTCACTAAATTACATCATTACGTGGCCTTCATTAAATCATGTTCATTAAGTGGTGTTCACTAACGACACGTTATATCACTTTCAATAATGTCACATTAAATAGTGTGCATTAAATGGCGTGCACTCAATTGCATTTATTAAGTCCTGTTTATTAACTGGTGTGCGTTAATTTATATTCATTAAAAGGAATTTGTTAAATTCCGTTCATTAAATGACATGGATTAATTTGCATTCATAAAATATACTCATTAAATCTTTTACAGCCAGTTGAGTAGTTTTTTTGAAGCGTCGTCACTGTTGTAATGTAGGGAACATGGCAGGCAATTTGCATAAAGCAAGATCCCACAAACAGCAATGAGATACATAACCAGATAACCGGGGTTTTAAAAAAAAATAATGTTGGTAGAGAGATAAATATTGGCCAGGACACCGAGAACTCCCCTACTCTTCTTCGAATAGAGTCCTGGGATCTTTCACGTCCACCTGAGAGGGCAGATGGGGCCTCGGCTTAACGTCTCATCCGCAAGATGGCATCTCTGACACGATGGGTCGAATGGTCTCCTTCTGTGCCATAAATTTCTATGATTCTGTGATTCAGACAGTGAAACATTCCCTCAGTACTGCAATGAAGTGTCAGCTTGGAATATGTGCTCAAGTCTCTGGAGTGGGGCTTGAACCCGCGACCTTTGGACTCAGTGGCGAGCCAAGGCTGATGGTGTTTATACAGCACCTCATCTCATCTCTCAAACGCCCCAACTTCATATACAATGAGCTGTCGTGTACACTTTTCTTGTTGTTTTAGGAGTACACAGAGATGACATTAATGCTCCCCTATAGTTATTACAGTAACAGTGATGGCTGCACTGACCAGTCATTGCAGATCCCAAAACTGTCCCAGTGCAGCGTCTGTAGGTTTCATGACCTCAAACCGAGGGGCCATAGCAGCATCTGCTATTTCCACAGTAACCGTGTTGGCTCAGTGCAGTCACAGATGGTGCCCACAGTGTCTTCACATCTACAATAAAGGGAGTTTACTGGGAACTTTACACAAAACCTTTTACATATAGATTGAACTTCTCAAACTCCCAAAACACCTAGACTGTAAAAAATCATGGTCGGCTTAAATTTCTGATGGGAATTTTAATAACCTAAGCAGCCTGCCTTTTCATGGAGAGCAATCTCTGGGTCCCTGAGCATTTATAAATCGTTTTACCGACATCTCCGCCCAGCACCCCACATCTTGGACCATTGTCTCATACATTCATAAACCTAAAAGTACTGCTTATTAACAGACCAACTGCGATAACCCAACAGGGTGACGCCTTTGTTAAAATAGTGGGCAGAGAAACATCACATGACTGCACTAAGCATCCATACACTGAGATAGCAAACAATCAGTGTCAGCGGCTCTGAGCAGCAGAGACAACACGTTTGATGTGGTAACTTGTGTCTCATCAACTTGTGTCTCATCCCATGCACTCAGCATTCAATCTGATCGCTGCAAGATCCCGGGGAGGTTGCTCTTCGCTGGCAGCTGGGGACACGTGAACTTTGTCAGTTGGCCTGACACGAGATTAGATAGGGCCTGACTCGATTACACTCAACGGCTGACTGCCAGAGATTGTGCAGCGAGTTCCCAGTCTGAAGCTGCAGTAACTGTCTTTAATTTGAGCAGACTGCACATTCCCAACATTTTTCTGGAATTACGAGTCAAGCCCATTCTTTTGCTATCAGCAGCTTCACTCCTGGAACACGGCCAAACGTTCTGGTACAAACTGGAATGAATGAAAAAACCCCATCCTGCCTGATCCCTGTATCTGTGCAGTCCTGGTGTAAGAATATCCTGATACACGAATCCTTTATCCCAGTCCTAATCCGTCTCTGCCTTAAAGCTAACAACAGCATAATGAAACCAACCGCTGGATGCAGGCAGGGCTCCAGCTCAATGAAACACCGCGGACCATGAGCAAACAAATTGCATTGGCCCTTCAACAGGCATTGCTCAAACACCTGCAGAGGCGCGCTGACAAACTAAATACAACAATGCACACCCCGCATACAGGATCAGGAAACCATCCCGCTGTATGTAGAGGCTCGCAATCTTAGTACATTAAAGTGAGCAATGCCACACCTTGGAAATTATGTACTATTATTTTGCCTGTCCCATTCTAATGCATGTGGGATGTTACTGAAGGAATATAGAGGACCGCGAGAATGGGTCAGCATCAGTAGATTTAGACTCAGCTGCAATATCCTCACATCTGCAATCCCTGATGTAATAATCCATGGAATGAAGTCACACCAGAGTAATAGTCACTAGAGTGAGCCCCACCGGAGTAATAGTCCCTGGAGTGAGTCCCACCGGAGTAATAGTCCCCTGGAGTGAGCCCCACCGGAGTAATAGTCCCCGGAGTGAGCCCCACCGGAGTAATAGTCCCCGGAGTGAGCCCCACCGGAGTAATAGTCTCCGGAGTGAGGCCCACCGGAGTAATAGTCCCTGGAGTGAGCCCCTCCAGAGTAATAGTCCCTGGAGTGAGCCCCACCGGAGTAATAGTCCCCGGAGTGAGCCCCACCGGAGTAATAGTCCCCGGAGTGAGCCCCAGCGGAGTAATAGTCCCCGGAGTGAGCCCCACGGGAGTATTAGTCCCCGGAGTGAGCCCCACCGGAGTAATAGTCCCTGGAGTGAGCCCCACCGGAGTAATAGTCCCCGGAGTGAGCCCCACCGGAGTAATAGTCCCTGGAGTGAGTCCCACCAGAGTAATAGTCCCCGGAGTGAGTCCCACCGGAGTAATAGTCCCTGGAGTGAGTCCCACCGGAGTAATACTCCCTGGGGTGAGCCCCACCGGAGTAATAGTCCCCCGAGTGAGCCCCACCAGAGTAATAGTCCCTGGAGTGAGCCGCACCAGAGTAATGGTCCCTGGAGTGAGCCCCACCAGAGTAATAGTCCCCGGAGTGAGCCCCACCGGAGTAATAGTCCCCGGAGTGAGCCCCACCGGAGTAATAGTCCCTGGAGTGAGCCCCACCAGAGTAATAGTCCCTGGAGTGAGCCCCACCGGAGTAATAGTCCCCGGAGTGAGCCCCACCGGAGTAATAGTCCATGGAATGAAGTCACACCGGAGTAATAGTCCCCCGAGTGAGCCCCACCAGAGTAATAGTCCCCGGAGTGAGCCCCACCGGAGCAATAGTCCCTGGAGTGAGCCCCACCGGAGTAATAGTCCCCCGAGTGAGCCCCACCGGAGTAATAGTCCCTGGGGTGAGCCCCACCAGAGTAATAGTCCCTAGAGTGAGCCCCACCGGAGTAATAGTCCCCGGGGTGAGCCCCACCGGAGTAATAGTCCCTGGAGTGAGCCCCACCGGAGTAATAGTCCCTGGAGTCCCACCGGAGTAATAGTCTCCGGAGTGAGCCCCACCGGAGTAATAGTCCCTGGAGTGAGCCCCACCGGAGTAATAGTCCCCGGAGTGAGTCCCACCGGAGTAATAGTCCCTGGAGTGAGCCCCACCGGAGTAATAGTCCCTGGAGTGAGCCCCACCGGAGTAATAGTCCCTGGAGTGAGTCCCACCAGAGTAATAGTCCCTGGAGTGAGTCCCACCGGAGTAATAGTCCCTGGAGTGAGTCCCACCGGAGTAATAGTCCCTGGAGTGAACCCCACCGGAGTAATAGTCCCTGGAGTGAACCCCACCGGAGTAATAGTCCCTGGAGTGAGCCCCACCGGAGTAATAGTCCCTGGAGTGAGCCCCACCGGAGTAATAGTCCCCGGAGTGAGTCCCACCGGAGTAATAGTCCCTGGAGTGAGCCCCACCGGAGTAATAGTCCCCCGAGTGAGCCCCACCAGAGTAATAGTCCCCGGAGTGAGTCCCACCGGAGTAATAGTCCCTGGAGTGAGCCCCACCGGAGTAATAGTCTCCGGAGTGAGCCCCACCAGAGTAATAGTCCCTGGAGTGAGCGCCACCGGAGTAATAGTCCCTGGAGTGAGCCCCACCGGAGTAATAGTCTCCGGAGTGTGCCCCACCGGAGTAAGTTCCACAGAAGTGGGCCCCACGAGGTATCAGCGTTAATGCAGAACAGGACGAAGTAGCAGAGACATTCCTGCTGGGGCACCAGTGCCCCTAGGTTACAGATAAGCACTTTCAAAGAGGCAGCTGAACAGAGTCTGCAGCTTCTGTACAACAATGGGAGCTGTGTCTCACCTGAAACCCAGAGGCACAAGCAAGTACTTACGAGAACACAAGTGAAGACAGTCCCAGCACCTCTGAAACACTGTCTCGTGTTTCTCTCCTATAAATTACACAATCCTTTACCACCAGTAACCACTGGATAGCTCAGTCTCAGCTCGGACCAAGTGCTGGATATCCATGTGGGCTTGAAACACGTTTCTTGTACACTAGGTCACATGGGCCAAGTCACGCTGACATCTTATTAAATAAAAGATAAAAGCAGCAGCCACTTACTGCAATGGGCTTCCTTGCAGTTTATTAAATAGCAATGGGAACTTCATGGAATTTCCAATAATGTATTTGTTAAATAAGAGCAGTGGCCATTTGATGTTCACCATTTAATGGAAGGTTTTGTGCAGATTTATTACTTCAAAGCAGCAGACTTTGAATCCAACTGGATTGCACTAAATTATACAAATGAAATAAGAGAGGTGGGATTAGTAAATTCATCGTGCAGCAGACAGGAGTGGGCCACTATTTTTAAATTAATAGATGCAGCAGTGTCCCCAGGAGGATTTTTAAATATTAATTTTGCAAATGCAGGCAGGAGTGGGGCCTGAGGAGATGGGAAGGGAATATTTTTAAATTGCTATATAATTGCAAGCTGGATCAGGGCTGAAAATATTTTTAAAATAGTTTTTATTCAAGGCAGCATTGGGGCAGAAGAGCAGCATTGAGCTGGGAGACAGCGTCACAGGAGAGGGGCCGAGCTGGGAGACTGGGTCACAGGAGAGGGGCCGAGCTGGGAGACAGCGTCACAGGAGAGGGGCCGAGCTGGGAGACTGGGTACCAGGAGAGGGGCCGAGCTGGGAGACAGCGTCACAGGAGAGGGGCCGAGCTGGGGGACTGGGTCACAGGAGACGGGCCGAGCTGGGAGACAGCGTCACAGGAGAGGGGCCGAGCTGGGAGACTGGGTACCAGGAGAGGGGCCGAGCTGGGAGACTGGGTACCAGGAGAGGGGCTGAGCTGGGAGACAGCGTCACAGGAGAGGGGCCGAGCTGGGGGACTGGGTCACAGGAGACGGGCCGAGCTGGGAGACAGCGTCACAGGAGAGGGGCCGAGCTGGGAGACTGGGTACCAGGAGAGGGGCCGAGCTGGGGGACTGGGTCACAGGAGAGGGGCCGAGCTGGGAGACTGGGTCACAGGAGAGGGGCCGAGCTGGGAGACAGCGTCACAGGAGAGGGGCCGAGCTGGGGGACTGGGTCACAGGAGAGGGGCCGAGCTGGGAGACTGGGTACCAGGAGAGGGGCCGAGCTGGGAGACTGGGTCACAGGAGAGGGGCCGAGCTGGGGGACTGGGTCACGGGAGAGGGGCCGAGCTGGGAGACTGGGTACCAGGAGAGGGGCCGAGCTGGGAGACAGTGTCACAGGAGAGGGGCCGAGCTGGGGGACTGGGTCACGGGAGAGGGGCCGAGCTGGGGGACTGGGTCACGGGAGAGGGGCCGAGCTGGGGGACTGGGTCACAGGAGAGGGGCCTGGGAACATTTTGCAGCAGAGAGCGGGGCCTCAGGAGAGAAGCCGATGGACAGCGGGATGCTCGGAGGCTTTAAGTGGCAAGTGGGGAAGCTTTTTGAAGACTGAGGAGATGGGAGGAGTGGGGCAGGGGGTTTGCCCAGATGCTGCAAGAGGTGGAGAACATTGCAATGGCGAGCATAGACAAGCAGCCTCGAGCACATCAGGGGGCAGTCAGCCGGACTTTCAGAGGTCTGGAGTGGGAGGAGTGGGGAGACTCATGGAGCTGGGCCAGGAGTAGTGGGGGAATCAGGGGAGTAGGACAGAGTACAGAGAGGAAGGAATAAAACACTAGCAGAGGCGCTACAGTCAAGAAGACTTCTGGGGACAATAACAGCCAGGGAGGACACCAAGGCCAAGAGCTACACAGCAAAGCCAGAAGAGGCCACTGAGAGCAACCAGGCAGAACACTGGTCCTGAGGGTGAAATAAATGAAAGCATAGAAGTCTAAAAAGGAAACTTATACACATAAAAGGCGGAAAAATGGCAGCCGGAGCTGGGGATTCACTGGGTCAGTTCTACCAAGATGCTGAAGCCTGCAACTACAACGTGACAGGCAATTGTTTACATACAGGATTTCCATTATAAATGTTTATATAGCCAGCCAAGCTCTACCTCTCCACCATCTCTCGACCCCGCCACTGCCTCTGTGCTGTCAGATTGCTATCCAACATCCAGTCTTGGATGAGCTGCAATTTCCTCCAGTTAAACACTGGGAAGACCAAAGCCATCGTCTTCACCGCCCGCCACAATCTCTGCCACTGACTCCATGCTGCTCTGCAGTCACTGTCTCAGACTGAACCAAACTGTTTGCAACCTTGGCATCCTATTCGTCCCTCAGCTGAGTTTCCGACTCCATACCCTCCCCATTGCAAAGGTTGCCTAATTCCACTTGCATAATATTGCACACCTCTACTACTGAAACCCTCACCCATGCATTTGTCACCTACAGACTTGACTATTCGGTGCAATTTTCACCAAACCCGCAAGGCGGAAAACTGACCCAATCGGATCGGCAGCCTGTTTACACCCCACCTGATTTTACTTTCTGATCTGTTCCTGTCAGTTTCCCACTGGGCAAGATAAGGTAAAATGACCCCCTTCCCATGCTGTCCAGGCTGGCCTCCCATGTTCCACCCTCTAAACGTCAGCTCATCCACAACTCTACTACCAGTATCCTATCCCACACCAAGTCTCGCTCACCCCTCACCCCATCCTTGCTGACCTACATTGGCTCTGCTGCTTCAACACCTCCAATTTAAAATTCTCATCCTTACATTTAAATTCCTCCATAGTGTCATCTCTTCCTAACTCTGTAACCTCCTTCAGCGCTATTAACCACTCCCCTCCCCTCCCCCCTGCCCCGCCCCCCAATGCATCCGTTCTTCTGAATCTGGCCTCTTGCGCATTTCCCCATCCCTTCAACCCTCCAATGGCGGCCGTATCTTCAGCTGCCTGGTCCCCATGCTCTAGAATTCCCTCCCTAAACTGCGCTGCCTCTCAATTATGCTCTCTTCCTTTAACATCCTGCTTAAAACCCACTTCTTTGACCAAAGTTTCAGTCACCCCTCCCAACATCACCTTCTTTGTCTTGTAACCCAATAATGGAAAAAATGAATGCCAATACAATTCACAATGGAGCCAACTGCTACGCTGTAGAAGATCACTGCGTCGTTTGCACATGATGTCACTGCAATGCAAGTTACACAAGGCTGTTCCACCTGTCTCCGCCCCTCTCCCCAAGCAATCCAGATATTGAGTGTTCCTTTAATATGACAGGTGAAGTTCAAACATTGCAGGATACAAACCGTACCCTGACTAGTTAATCCAACTCCCTCGCACTGAGAGGTTCAGTAACTGTTCCCTGCCAGCACCCTGTACCTCGACTGATATTAATCCAGCTCCCTCACACGGACAAGCTCAGTAATCCCTCCCAGTCAGCAACATGCGTCATTGACTCAATCCCCACTGACGTTGATCCAGCTCCCTCACACGATTGGACTCAGAAACTCCTCCAAGCCAGAGCCCTATGTCATTGATTATCTCTACTAATGTTAACCCAGCCCCCTTGCACTGGAAGGCTCAGTAACTGGTCCTCACCAACACTAACTGTACCTTGACCGACGTTAATGCAGCTCAATCATAATGTTGAACTCAGTAATCCCTCCCAGCCAGCACCGTGTCACTGACTCCATCTCTACTGATACTAATCCAGCTCCCTCATATAGCTGAGCTCAATAACTCCTCTTCACTAGTGCCCAGACTGTACCTCAACTGATACTATTGCACGGAGCAATGTCACCCTCACCCAGTTATGAGGCAACCTTCACCCCACTGTTTATGGATCAAAAAAGATTTCACTCACTTCCCAATGTCATAGTTTGTGTAAGAAAATGGCACAGGTACAATTGACTGACAGACACCTGGCTTTTCTCACTTCAAAGGGTGCCTGACCCAATTTAAGTATGTGGGAGACACACAGCTGTGTCAGAATGGCTGCATCTAGAGGCTTGATTACATTCGAGTCACACCTTCCAATTTGTTGCAATTTAGCAGTAGACTCACAGTAAACATTCAGGGCTCTTGGGTGCAATTATCCAGGGTAAAATCTGCCCGTCTGGACCTCCAGCTGACCTGTGCTGTAAATCAGAAGATTCCCATTTGGCCAGGGTATGCAACTGATGGGAAGATGGAAACCTCATTGCAAGTATTGGGCTGAAGTGTATAAGTTCACAAACTGAGCTTGACATCCCATAGTAACCCTGGGGAACTGAGCATGAACATCCCATAGTAACCCTGGGGAACGGAGCCTGGGCATCCCATAGTAACCCTGGGGAACTGAGCCTGGGCATCCCATAGTAACCCTGGGGAACGGAGCCTGGGCATCCCATAGTAACCCTGGGGCACTGAGCCTGGGCATCCCATAGTAACTCTGGGGAACGGAGCCTGGGCATCCCATAGTAACCCTGGGGCACTGAGCCTGGGCATCCCATAGTAACCCTGGGGAACGGAGCCTTGGCATCCCATAGTAACCCTGGGGAACGGAGCCTGGGCATCCCACAGTAACCCTGGGGCACTGAGCCTGGGCATCCCATAGTAACCCTGGGGAACGGAGCCTGGACATCCCATAGTAACCCTGGGGAACTGAGCCTGGGCATCCCATAGTAACCCTGGGGAACTGAGCCTGGACATCCCATAGTAACCCTGGGGAACGGAACCTGGACATCCCATAGTAACCCTGGGGAACTGAGCCTGGACATCCCATAGTAACCCTGGGGAACTGAGCATGGACATCCCATAGTAACCCTGGGGAACTGAGCCTGGACATCCCATAGTAACCCTGGGGAACGGAACCTGGGCATCCCATAGTAACCCTGGGGAACTGAGCCTGGACATCCCATAGTAACCCTGGGGCACTGAGCCTGGGCATCCCATAGTAACCCTGGGGAACGGAGCCTGGGCATCCCATAGTAACCCTGGGGAACTGAACCTGGACATCCCATAGTAACCCTGGGGAACTGAGCCTTGGCATCCCATAGTAACCCTGGGGAACGGAGCCTGGGCATCCCATAGTAACCCTGGGGAACTGAGCCTGGACATCCCATAGTAACCCTGGGGAACGGAACCTGGACATCCCATAGTAACCCTGGGGAACGGAACCTGGACATCCCATAGTAACCCTGGGGAACTGAGCCTGGACATCCCATAGTAACCCTGGGGAACGGAACCTGGACATCCCATAGTAACCCTGGGGAACTGAGCCTGGGCATCCCATAGTAACCCTGGGGAACGGAGCTTGGGCATCCCATAGTAACCCTGGGGAACCCATTTGGTCTGTAATACAAAAGTAGTTTTCGATAGTAGTTGGACAGCTGGAGATTATTTTTTCCTTCACGTTCTGTGGGATTATTTTGCGCTTCCATTTTGTTTTCTTTGTAATATTTTTCTTCATTACAGCAGTGACTACACTTTGAAAGTACTTCATTGGCTGTAAAGCACTTTGGGATGTCCTGTGATGATGAAAGGCGCTATATAAATGCAAGTTCTTTCTTTCTGTTTCCTGTTTTTTCACAATGATGTAAATCACATCCGCGCATCACATTCACACCTGTGACACTAGTTTTAGAAAAGAAATTGCCCAAGAAAATTATTTTAAAATGGCTTTCGGAAAGCCAGAATTGAAGTGGACCTGATCCCTGGGGTTCTCTACTGCTCCGATCATTGTAAAAAAAAAGTCTCACACACAATGATAAGTATTGTAAGATTCATCCCAATGCAAGGTGGATGGTCCATAACCCAATAACTGAACAGTCCCTCAGAAGGACAGAGATGTGGCCTACCTCGCTCACACTGCGGCCCAGTGAACCCGTACACACACGCACAGCGACTCGGTCCGATGCACCGTCCTCCGTTCTGACAGCCATTTTTACACACAGCTAATAAGGAAAAGAAGAGATGACATCTGTTGGCAATGTGTCCGCATCATTGGTTTGGTCAATGGCACTAAGAGTGATTTTATTTTTACCATTTCAAATACATTAAATACTATTTAGATTCATTACAATTTTTAACGGAAACAAACGTCGGCCCTTACAGATGCTCAGCACAAGTCAACGTGAAATTGCCCTGAAACGTCATACAGCGCAAACCGGCTTCTTGTATGGATCAGGGCTTCCCGGAAACTTTCCAACTTTGTTCAACGAAGGATGTGCCAAAATAACTTCAAATGTGACAGATGTAGGTTGTCAGGAAGATATTTTAAAATATGCCTTTAATTCCATATAGGTTACATCAATGGGAAGTGTAACAGGCCTGCCATTAGGGATGCCGAAGTCGTTAGTTCCACCCAGGCCTTATTTATAATATTAAGTCTATGCTTGAAATTATCAGTGACCCTTGTTCACAGTTCCTGCCATTATGAACAGATGCTGCCCCAATGTCTCGATTATCCGGTTATATAACCTGATATCTGACAGCTGGAATCTGGGATCAGCTTCAACTGGAGGTTGTGGGCAAGGGCTGACTTGACAACTTTCATTTGCCCACATTCTGTATTTGACTAGGACACTCTGCCACCAAGATTCATCAGCTGTGATGCCTGCGATGAAGGCAGACTTGCTTTGGATGCTTGGCACCCAGGATGGATGATGGTGCTCATTGCACATTTTGGGGAGAATTCACCAGTTTTGGCTGATGGTAATTTTTTATGGCCAATAACAACAGCCAGTGTGGCTACTAAATATTAAAGCCGGGTAATCAAGGCTAACCACCAGTCCAAATAGTTAAACTTGCGCCCTATTTGTACAGGATGAAGACCGACGGTCTCCACTACCATCAACACTCATGCCGGGCATTGGTGCAAAAACAGGTGTCTGGTGCAGGAACCCAGTGTGACCGCAGTCAAACCTCTGAACTTGTTAAAAGCACAAGAGGTGGTCTCGTATCACAGCAGTACAGTTATCACCCTGCATGATTAGCTACAGACCACTGCTGTTTTCTAGACAGGTTATTACTCAATGAATAAAGATTGAAATTACTTGCAGCTCTGCTGTTTCTATAAGGAGTGGGCAACACCTGCTCGGCTCATCATCCTACTCAGCCCCTCTCCATTCTGTCTGTGAGCTGGGATCCAATATAACGTCTATTTGTGTTAGTGTGATGTTGATACTCACGCTGCCCACAGTGCGTCCCGGTGTATCCTTTCTGGCAAACACAGCTGTCGTCCGAGCAGGACCCACCGTTCATACACCTGACATTACACTGCTGAACTGCAAGGAGAAGAGGGGTCAGATGTCGCTGCACTTACAGAATGACAAAAATCAACTTTGACTTCTTCACATGTGGCATTTGTTGCAGCTACGCTCGAATATGGCTCGAAGGCCGCACCATCAATGTGTTCAGTAAGGCTCAAAATCCCATTCACTTTATTACAGGCTCTTCTTACTCAGCGGACAGGAGTAACTGAAAGCTCACCTCCCACCTCGTTGCTGCTGACTCTGACTGTCTCACCTGTGCCTGACTGTGTGTGACCTATTCCTCAAAATTCTGTGATTCTCCCAAATTTGATTTTCTATAATTGTAGATGGAGGTGTACTTAAAAAATCAGAATAAATGAATATTAAAGATGATTTAATATCACACGAACTGGGAACGGTCCAATCAGCGGAAGATTGATTCGCTCAAAATGAATCAGTGTGTTGACATGAAAACTGCCCCGAGAGGGGGATTTGCTCCTCTCCGAGTTGATCTGAACTGGGCTTCTCTCTTGGCACTGTTTTCCAACTCTTAATTGGCTTCTGGGTGGGCACTGGGCAGAAAGGGGATCTTCAGTGCTGTAGGGAGGACAGGTGGAGTCCACCCGCCTGCACCAGCTGGAGTTTTGTCGTTACTAACCAACCGTGGGGTCATATGGATCACGTTAATCCTGACACCATCTATCCTCCTGAATGGAGCACAGCGGAGTGAACTTTCACCTTTACCGCCTGGGCGGAGCGCAGAGAGAGAAATCTCGCAGGGAGGAGGAGACGCTGGTAACAGAGCCCGACTCATTTTCCTTCCATTTCAATTCATGGAACGAAAATCAGGAGGGTTCCATAATTAGCGTGCGATCCTCCCTGCCTAGTTCGCCTCTCTGCGTTCCGCCCAGGCGATACTTGGCGCACAGGCACTGAAGACGAGAGTTCACCCTGTTGTGTCCTCCAACTCGGGAGGGGGTCATTGAAAGGAAGAGAATGGAAATAAAAATAAATGACGCAATATAATGTTGATGGTGCTGGTTTTGGATACTGCTGTGAATTGGCCGTTTGAAGCTACTTATTTCAAAGGCTAACAGCTAAAGGAGAAGGTGTGGATGCAAGAGGCCTGGGGGGCGGGGGAGGTGGGGTGCAGGGGGAGGAGGCAGCGGGCAGATTATTAAAACATTGATACACTTTTAAATCCTTGGGAAAACAGTGTGGCTGCCAGCTGTTATAACAGAGGAGAGAATCAGGCCCCCGTCACTCACTCACTCACATATAATCAATAATAAAACCATTGCCCATCTCCCTTTATGTGCATGTGGCTGACGGGGGTGAATTTGTTCAATCTTCCCTACCTAGTAATGGTAAAAGACTCGATGGGCCGTATGGCCTCCTTCTGTGCTGTACTATTCTATGATTCTATGAAATGTTAAAGAAAGAGGTCAAAAATATCCCACTCTGGTTTTGTTTTTTTTTAAATTAGAATTAATTGTCTGCCAGATCACCACAATGGGGTTTGGTTTCTAAGTTACAGCTGTTTAAAAACACACTAGGATTGAATTCTCCGATCTCCCGCTGTAGTTTTGGTGTAAACCCCAGGAAATGGCGAAATTGACCTTTTACACAGTTTCTCCCGATCTTCCGATGAAATAATGCAGAAATTACACAACAATTCTGCCCCACAATATCTTATTTCCAGATGTTTGTACATTTTTAATAATACTTTATAATTTTTGCATGTTTGTATCCAGGAATAATCACTAAACATTATGGGGACGAAATTCCCCTCGTTTGCGCCTCCGGTGAGAGACACTAACGGGGCGCAAATGGCTTTTCGCCCGAGGCGATAACCACTCCTCCCGCGAAATTCTGCGGGAGGTTAGCGACAGCGCTACCGGGTATCGCCTCAATCTTCTGCGCTCGGAGATTATGACGTCATCTCCGGGCGCAGCGCCCCGGTAGAAAAATTCCCCCTCGCACCACGCAGCAGCTCCGGGCGATGTTACCGACTGCTGCAGGGGTCGTGATAAGTGAGGCCGGCCGCTCGTGGGGCGCAACTTAAAGGCGCGGTGGCTGACGAACATCAAAAAAAAAATCGGCGAATTTTTTTTTTAAATGAGCACCGGACGCAGGTTGAATGCCGCGATTGGTCAGCACAGCACTCCCGCACCCCGGTGCTCCAGCAGGTGCCAAAAAAAATGCAGAGCTGCAGCGGGGAACCCTTCCCTTTAATTGGGGGAAGAGCCCCTGCAACGCGGCAGCGCCAGGCGTGGCCACACGTGGCGCCACTGAGCACATCGCCCGGATCGGGACATTCCCCACCTCTTGCGCTCCAAGAGGCAAGTGGAGTGCTTGATTTAGCGCTCAACTTCTCTCTTGGAGCAAAAGATGGGAATTTCTCAAATGTTTGGAAAGGTTAGCGCCTGGCGCTAACTTTTCAAACATTTTTGACTTAGCGCCCCAAATGGCCCTGTCGGGGAATTTCTCCCCCAAAATCTTTATGGCCAAAGCAAATGACTATTAGCAATCGAAGAGTAGGGTATGTTGGCGCAGTAACGGGCTTTGAAATCACAGACACTCCAGATGGGTCAATGTTCCTTGCTCTTGTCTCTTCGCTCTGTCCCGTCGTGATCTCCACAATTATTGTGATTATCCCAATAACATTCAACACCTGTCACAGCCCAGTGATTGTTTACAGTGTAAAATAATACTCAACTGGCCATCCTGTTTATGGATAGGTGAATTTATAGTTCTAGATGGGCAAGTGTCAGCTGTGGCTCAGTGGGTAGCACTCCCGCCTCTGAGCCAAGAAGGTTGTGGGTTCAAGTCCCCCCCCCAGAGGCTTGAGCACAAAAATCTAGGCTGATACTCCAATGGAGTGCTGTACTGTCTTTCAGATGAGACGTTAAACCGAGGCCCAGTGTGTCCTCACAGGTGGACTTAAAAATTCCACGGCATTATTTAAAAGAGCAGGGGAGTTATCTAGCTGATATTTATCACTAAATCAGATGATCTGGTCATTATCACATTGCTGTTTGTGGGACCTTGCTGTGTGCAAATTGGCTGCTACATTACAACAGTGACTATACTTCATTGGCTGTAAAGTGCATTGGGATGTCCTTGGGACATCCTGAGGTTGTGAAAAGTGCTATATAAATGCAAGTCTTCTTTCATCCTGGGAAACAAACTCACTTCCAGATTGTAATTCACATGAAAAATCATTTTAGTCCACTCGCTGCACCAGTCCTTGCAGAGTTTGTGCATCTTCTGCTCTTCTAACTTACCACCAACAAGAGATTCCTCAAATATCATGAAGCCATGGGGCTGTTCTAATTAGCTCTGCAGTTCATGTGGGTGCAGAACATGCCCTGCGCTGATATTTCACTGCAGATGTGTAACTCGGGCTGCTCTATGCTGTCAGTAATCAGAGCGATGATTCACAGTGCTCACCCATTAACCCTCTCACCATGCCTGGAGGCCGTGGGCTTTGAGCCAGCCAATTTAAACAGAGTGATTATCTGACTGACATTGTTCATTTCTGAATGAGTCAAATTCTTCTTCAGCTGGAACGTGTTTGGAACTGAAGATAAATGTTCACTTTCTGATTGCTCATGTGGGTATCTCTCAGGAGCAGAAACACATCACATCATGTGACCTTTTACCCTAGTCTACATCAATCAACAGATTTATTTTCAATATTATTTTGCCCCAGGTTTCCCCCCCCCCCCCTCATCTTTTGAAGGTGTTGGCTCCTGCTGGGATGAGAGTCCTCCTGTACTTCACCCCTTCCTCACCATGACAGCCGAGTGCTAACAGGTTATTGGATGCCATAGAGTTACCACAACCGAGCCTGAACCTGTCCTCACCTGATGTATACATGTCCACTTTCCACCAGGAGTCTTTGGATAACGATCAGGTGCAGGGATGCTGACTGACCTTGTGCCTTCCCTCGCCATAGCGGGGTGGTGAGGCCAATTGTAGCCCTTACTCTGCTTTTCTGACTTTTTCCTCAGTTAAGTTAATAATCAAATCAGTACCCCGCTGCATTCAGCCTCTATACTGCATACCTTGCAATACATCCTGCACTACATGTCCTGTGGTAATTAAGTTCAATGTAGTCGGCGTAAGGACTGCCCTCGACTGTTAAACATGTACTGTATGGTTCTCTCTCTCTCCCTCCCTCTGGAACAATTTAGCCTTAAGCCAGGCTTAGTGTGGCTGGGAAAAGAAAGATACTGGGAACCTGGAGAGAAGCCAATTTCCCCAATCCTAATTTGAGAGGAAGCAGAATTCCAAGGGTCTGGAGAGGGAAACACATAGGATAATGAGGAGGGGGGGTTAACTATTAAACCATCGAGTTTTTGTCTTTCTGTGTTAACTGCAGAGAGTGGAATTCACTTTGTGAGGGACCATCACTTGCCCTGTAGATCTTCTGCCAAATCCTCGATATAAAAAAGTCGGAGCAGGACTAAACACCAAAGCAACTCAGGATAAAAAAGGATAGGAAACTAGGTGATTTCATGAACTGATCCGGAAACAGCCGGAGTCATCATTCCCCAATGAGGACGCAGGCTGTTATAATCTACTGCCAAAAAAAAATCATTAGTTACATCAAGGCTCAGGGAGCCAGTTATCCGCCAGCATTCTGTACAACGTGCAAATACCTTCGGTGGGAAGCTGGAATATGATCTGGTTCCTAGAAGATGAAGCTGGGATAGCACAATAGGGCAACACGGTGGCATAGTGGTTAGCACTGTTGCCTCACAGCGCCAGGGACTCGGGTTCGAATCCGGCCTCGGGTGACTGTCTGTGTGGAGTTTGCACATTCTCCCCGTGTCTGCGTGGGTTTCCTCTGGGTGCTCCGGTTTCCTCCCACAGTCCAAAGATGTGCGGGTTAGGTTGATTTGGCTATGATAAATTGACCCTTAGTGTTAGGGGGGATTAAATACATGGGGTTACGGGGATAGGGTGGGATATGTGTCGGTGCAGGCTCGATGGGCCGAAATGGCCTCTATCTGCACTGTGGGGATTCTGTGATTCTGTGAATGTGTTACTGGCATGAGATATCTGATGCAGGACAGCAACCTCCCAGCTGTTCAGTCCAGGTGCATTCTGCACGAACACTGGCCACAGGTCCTTGTCCATGCAAAGCTAATTATAACAACCCATTGACCAGTGGCTGCATGGCATCCCAATGTTTCAAGAATCTCTTGAGGCTGGTAGGAGCTGCAAAGAGTGACAGAGTCTACGGTCAGGTACTTGCGCTGAATCCCTGTGCACCTGGGCGCTACTATGCCAATCTCCCTGAATTTATGGTCCTTATTTTAGTTTCTGCTTCAATTCGGTTGTTGGGCTATTGCTGTATTGGTGGGACAGAGTTACACATTGGCCCTACCTCTCTAGGTTCAAATTGAGTCCAGAATGAAAGTTTCCTCTGTCTGTTGGCTGTAAGGGCCCCATACAAGGTGAATTATAACAGGCAGTGTAGAGGAAGCTTCACTCTGCATCTATCCCATGTTGTACCTGACCTGAGAGTGTTCAATCGGGCAGTATAGAGGGAGCTTTACCCTACATCGAATTATTCAATTGATTAAATGAAGGAGTTTAGTGCCTGCATATTGTCACATTATCTGTAGAGTCAATGCAATGTTACTTACTTGAACCAGATCCACAACCTGGGGAGAGTTGCCCATTGGAACAAGTGCACATGTTTGGTCTGGAGCAGAACCCATCGCCACATGTGTTCCGACAAATGGCTGTACAAAGACAAAAGGAAATGCACTTTAGAAACTGCCAGCTTGGTGTAAAGCAATCAAAGATATAATTGGCTGTTGTTAGGTCACCTTTAACTCAGTTGAAGCTAGGACTCATCCATTTATGGTCATGTTACAGTGTCACATTTACAGTGGCATATTGCTGTTACACCTACAGTGAGATTGATAGTGACAATACCCTGTTACATTTACAGTGACACTATGCCGTTATGTTTACAATGATGTTATGCTGTTACATTTGAAGTGACACGAAGCAGTCACATGGTGGGCGACAGCCTTTCTGGGTTTGACATGGTTTTGCATTGTCAAAGATTGGCTTGCTGTGTCCCTGCTACAAGAATGTCAAACTTTGACCTTTAGCCTGGCTGGAAATGCTCTTTTTAAATACTGGTTTCAGCTAATCAAAACCCTTGCAAGTTGCGTCTACCTTCAAATGAATGGGAGGAAGTAAAACAATTTAGAACAGATAGATTAGGTCAGTTAGATAGACAAGAAAAACAATTTAAATGGAAGAGGAAAAGGGGTAATGTATTAGCATGGATAGAGGATTGGTTAACAGACAGAAAGCAGAGAGTAAGGATAAACGGGCCATTTTCAGATTGGGAGGCTGTAACTAGTGGGCTGCCGCAAGGATCAGTGCTTGGGCCTCAGCTATTTGCAATCTATATTAAGGACTTAGATGATGGGACAGAGTGCAATGTATCCAAGTTTGCTGACGATACAAAGCTAGGTGGGAAAGTAAGCTGGGAGGAGAACACAAAGGGGGAAAAATTCAGCTGCTTGCGCCTCCCGTTAGCGCCTTAAGAGGGCGCTAATGGGGCGTAAAGCAGCTAACGCCCGGGCGCAGCGCCGCCCACGCCTCCCGAAAAATTTAGTGGGAGGTTAGCGGCGGCGGCAGCCGGTAGCGCCCTGTGGCGCTGCGCCGCCGGCGATGACGTCATCGCCGTGCGCAGCACCCCGCTCGCGCCCCGGCCGTGATCTTCAGTCGCGCCCCCTGATTTACCGCCAGACGCTATGTCCGACGGGTTCAGGGAGGCGTACGTGCGGCCGGGGCGGCGATATTTAAAGGGGAGGTGGCAGGCGGCCATTTTTGTTGCTGGCCGCCTGCCAGCACCTGCCCCCGTTGCTGTCCCCGGCCCCCGTGAAGCCCCCCCACCGTGAAGTGCCGGCTGCGCTCCAAGAGCCCGGCACTTCTCTTGAGTGCCGGGCTCTTTTGCCGGCACTCCCGATCCCTGGGGGCCCAGCTGGGCCCCGGTTCGCGCTGCGCAGGGTCCCTCCCCTTTAAGAAGGGGAGGAAGGCCTGCAATACCGCGGCGCGACGTGCCGCAGCGCGTGGCGCTGCGGCACGTAGCGCCAGGATATTCACTCGCAGCGCCCCAAGAGGGATGCGGGCTGCTTCCAGTTGCGCCCCGCTTCCCTCTTGGGGCGCAACCACTGAAGTTCCGGCGCGGGGCCGCTAATTTTTTCGGGGCGCTAAAAGTCGCGCCCCGGCGAGGTTAGCGCCCCAAATGGGGCGCGACTCAATTTTTACCCCAAAGAGTCTGCAAAGGGATATAGACAGGTTAAGTGAATGGGTAATAAGGTGACAAATGGAGTATAATGTGGGGAAAGGTGAGATTATTCACTTTGGTAGGAAGAATAGAAAAGCAGAATATTTTTTAAAACGGTGAGAAACTATTAAATGTTGGTGTTCAGAGAGATTTAGTTGTCCTAGTACAAGAAGTGCAGAGAATTAGCATGCAGGTACAGCAAGCAATTAGGAAGGCAAATGGCATGTTGGCCTTTATTGCTAGAGGGTTGGAGTACAACAGTAAGGAAGTCTTACTACAATTGTACAAGGCCTTGTTGAAACCACGCCTGGGGTACTGTGCACAGTTTTGGTCTCCTTATCCAAGGAAGGATATACTTGGCCTTAGTGGAAGTGCAATGAAGATTCACTAGATTGATTCCTGGGATGAGAGGGTTGTCCTATGAGCAGAGATTGAGTAGATTGGGCCTATACTCTCTGGAGTTTCGAAGAATGAGAGGTGATCTCATTGAAACATATAAGATTCTGGGGGGGGGATTGACAGGGTAGATGCAGAGAGATTGTTTCCCCCAGCTGGAGAGTCTAGAATTAGGGATCATTGATCAGGATAAGGGATAAGGGGTCGGTCTTTTAAGACTGAGATGAGGAGGAATTTCTTCGCTCAGAGGGTTGTGAATCTTTGGAATTCTCAGCCCCAGAGGCTCAGTTGTTGATTATATTCAAGGCAGGGAACAGCACCAAACCTTGTACATGGCCTTCTTTGATCTCACAAAGGCCTTTGACACTGTCAACCATGAGGGATTATGGACTGTCCTCCTCAAATTTGGCTGCCCTCAAAAGTTTGTCACCATCCTCCGCCTGCTTCACGATTACATGCAAGCCGTGATCCTGACCAACGGTTCCACCACAGACCCAATTCATGTACGAACCGGGGTCATGCAAGGCTGTGTCATCGCACCAACGCTCTTCTCGATCTTCCTTGCTGCAATGCTCCATCTCACCCTCAGTAAGCTCCCCACTGGAGTGGAGCTAATTTACAGAACAAACGGGAAACTGTTCAACCTCCGTCGCCTCCAGTCCAGATCCAAGGTCGTCCCATCCTCTGTCATCGAATTACAGTATGCAGACGATGCTTGCTTCTGCGCTCACTCGGAGGTCGAACTCCAAACCATCGTCAACACTTTCACCGAAGCGTATGAAAGCATGGGCCTTACACTAAACATCCGTAAGACAAAGGTCCTCTACCAACCTGCCCCCGCCACACAGTACTGCCTCCCGATTATCAAAATCCACAACAAGACCTTGGACAATGTGGACCACTTTCCATACCTCGGGAGCCTACTATCAACAAGGGCAGACGTCGATGACGAAGTCCAACACTGCCTTCAGTGTGCCAGTGCAGCCTTCGGTCACCTGAGAAAGAGAGTGTTTGAAGACCAGGACCTCAAACCCGGCACTAAGCCCATGGTCTACAGAGCAGCAGTGATACCCGCCCTGCTGTATGCCTCAGAGACATGGACCATGTACAGCAGGCACCTCAAAGCACTGGAGAGGTACCACCAACGCTGCCTCCGCAAGATCCTGCAAATCCATTGGCAGGATAGGCGCACCAATGTCAGTATTCTCGCTCAGGCCAACATCCCCAGCATCGAAGCTTTGACCACGCTCGATCAGCTCCGATGGACGGGTCACATTGTCCGCATGCCCGATACAAGACTCCCGAAACAAGTGCTCTACTCGGAGCTCCGGCACGGCAAGAGAGCCCCAGGTGGGCAGAGGAAACGCTTCAAGGACACCCTCAAAGCCTCCTTGAAAAAGTGTAACATCCCCACCGACACCTGGGAATCCCTGTCCCAAGACCGCACAAAGTGGAGAAGAAGCATCCGGGAAGGTGCCGAACACCTTGAGTCTCTTCGCCGGGAGCCAAGCGCAAACAGCAGAAGGAGCGCACGTCAGCCCAAGCACCCCACCCACCCGCCCCTTCAACCACCGTCTGCCCCACCTGTGAGAGACTGTAGGTCCTGCATTGGACTCATCAGTCACCTGCAAACTCATTTTTAATGTGGAAGCAAGTCATCCTCAGTTCCGAGGGATTGCCTAAGAAGAAGACATTCAAGGCTGAGATAGATAGAATTTTGCACTCTAGGGGAATCAAGGGATATGGGGATAGGGCGGGAAAGTGGAGTTGATGTAGATCAGCCATGATCTTATTGAATGGCGGAGCAGGCTCGAGGGGCCGTATGGCCGACTCCTGCTCCTATTTCTTATGTTCTTAAAGAGTGGAGGAAAAGGGAAGAAAAGTGAGCAGTAAACATTTACATTTTCATTTAAATGCTTGAGTAAGTTTGAGTGTTAATGACGGGAATAATTGAATTCTGAGGAGCTGTCTTACTATAATATTAATGTCTGTTTCAGTGTTAGATTGTGTGAACTGAAAACTTATTTAAAACGCTGGCTGGCCTGGAGACTCTTTTGGATCCACAGGCAGTTGAACTACCAACTCTGGTTGGATGTATCCCTGGAGGTTTCATCACAAGACCTCCCACCTCCAATCACCTTGCCCAGGCAAACAGCACTTCCCCCCCCCCCAATTTCCAATATTGCTATAACTAGTAAACAAAAATATTCAAAGAATATGAAAAACATAATTTTATTAATGCCGCTATGAGTTCCTCCCGGGTTGCTCGCAGCCGTGTCCAGGAGATTAATCTTCAATTCCCGGAGGCTCCGGGGCAATCCTGGAGTGCTGGTTGCAACCCCAGCAGGTTAGTCCAAGGGCCGATGTACGCTGCAGCACAAAAGCTAATGCAGTTGGGAAAAACGATGGGTTATTTTTGGAACAATATGGCAGTTGAGCACTGCATCAGGAACTCAAAGTCTCAGTTCAACATTAGATGGTCTCCAGTACAACAATGAAATAATGATAGATTTGAATTCGCACCGATGAGAAAAAAGAATGTAACCTAAAGAGGCCCACAATAAAACAAGTTTCCCCGTGGATAGAGTTAGCTGTACTTACGCACAATACATTGGTTACCACCAGGCAATGTTTTCCATCCAGGACAACAATAGGAATGAAATCGCGATCCGCACACATTTGGCCTGAAAAAAAATGAAAGATATCGGTTACACAGCTTCCTCTGACCTCAGCTCCGGTAGCGCTAGCTGTACTCAATGTATTGGTAATGGTGGAGCAGAGGGCGGGACTGGGATTACTGCAGTAACTTCTACCTATCACCATCCATCTTGGTGCTGTTTGTTTACAGCGCTATGATATTAATACCACAGTAGAAAAGGGACGGAATAACTTCTTCCCTGCAGATTTGCATTACTGCTTTTTTGTATTCAGCTCTCTTGAAAGTTTCATTTTCGAATTTTCTGGCAACATGCGGAATGCTGTTTGTGATAGCAAACTGTAGAAAATTATAAAAATGTGCAAAAGTGCAATAGGATCATAAGTCACTTCAAGAACAAATACAACGACCCCCAACTCATGGTACCCATAGTTTAGAAAGCTTTCAGTTTCCATCCCTGAATCCACATGCAGCCTCCCTGCTGGAGACACTGCATGGTCAGGCCTGCATTCACTTCAACACCATTCCTTGGTTGATTCAGGAGGAGGTGTCTCTGTGCGATTCATCGCCCCTCACCTAGCCTTCTCGCCCTCTAATGCTTCGAGACTAGGAAGCTTAACCTGTAGGGGAACCCAAATGTGAGACTGACACTCGAGTCCAACAGTCAGATTCTCATTCAAGGTTAATAGGAACATTACTGGCCGCTCACCTGCTTGACACTTAAATCAATTTGTCAGTGTTAAAATGGATCTTTGTGGCTCTCAGTCAGTTCACTTCACTAGTCCCACTTCCCACCTCGAGCAGAAGGTAAAATTGAGATGTTGCCTCACTAGAGGCCACGCCTGTCTCCTGACCACACTGGCACTGCAGTCATTGCGATATTCACACAGCATGCACTGATCCCCCTGGATAGTTCACTCGCCTGCTGTTAGAAGCTTCCTGTTAGGGAATGAGGGACATTCCCAAAATATCAGCAATTCCAGGCAATTTGATGGTGTGGAAGGATTTCAAGGCTCACGGAGCATCATCGGAGGCCTTTCACCCTCCAGCTAAAGGTCAGCCTGACTTTCCCCAACAGTCCACAGTTCTTGTCTGGTTTAGGTCAATAAGGTAAGCTCTGAATCAGCCACGGATTTGAGCCAAGGACTGACGGTACACACGTTTATTACAATGAGAGTTCAACAACTCTGGTGGGACTTACTTGAAGTTGAACGACCTGTGTAAATGGTTCAAACAAGTAACAGTGAAAGGTTCCTCTAACCTGACTTTGTACAGATAATGCAAGAGAAATATTCAGCCAGTCTTGTGATTATGCACGTGCCGGTGTTCAGAAGAGAGACGCTGACATGGATTCCTCTCCAGCAGGAGGTCAGGCTAATGGGAAACGTCCTCCAGGAAAGGCTTGATAACCAGTTTCAAATATTTATTCTATCTGTGTGCGACTATGGATTGAGAGCAATATTTTACAGAAGGAGACATACTGCTCAGCACGCCCCTGCTCTCAATTATCCAAAGACTGGGGGCGGGTAGAGTGTGAGGCATGGACCCAACAATTACAGCAATAAGACCGATCTGACGTAAACATCATATCTACACATCATATCTACCCTTTGAGTTGATAAATCAAGTTGTGTTGGCAATTCCGAACGGATTGCTGGCTTGGAGCGTTGTGTTGTGTTGGTCACATTATGCCACTAGCAAGCTGCTGCCGTGTCATCAGCTACTGGGCCCTAAGCTCTGGAATTCCCTCCCTAAACCTCTCCGCCTCTCTTTCCTCCTTTAAAACTCGCCTTAAAACCTACCTCTTTGTATAATATCTGATGTGGCTCAGTGTCAAATGTTGTTTGATAACCTTGGGACGTTTTACTACATTAAAGGCGCTATATAAATGCAAATTGTTCTTGTTGCTGCTGCTTCCAAGAGCCGATTCCCACTTCCATCAACACCAAACCTAGTCAACTCCAGATAAACAGATACCCGATCCGGAAAAGGAAATCCTAACCCTCCCCCTCAAACCCTTTGTACCCGTGCCCATTGTACACAACTGCTGTCCAAACAAAACATTCTAACACAAATTCCAGATTAAAGATAGCATGTTCTCTAATTAGCTGGTTTAATAGAAGCTCTTGGTTCTAAATCCAGGCCACCCGTTTTAACAGTCCAGTCATTATTGTATAAAATGGACAGTCTTATTACTGGAATAGTTTTATTTAGTTTGAATTACTAGACGACTGACTGATTACACCAGAAGAATCAACCAGTGTGCAATAGCCTGCAACAGGAACAGAGCAGGAATTAAAGGACAGGGTGCACGCTCTCAGATATCTGATCTTACATTGAGGGACACCCTGGGAATGGCCAAGGCCCACAGGGCAGGATATCCCCAAGGTTGGAAAGATAGGATGAGGTAAATCAAGTAGCAGCAATTAAGTGACATCAAGCTTGGGTTTTAAAAGGCTGTAAATTGCAATAGGAAGACTGAGGGAGATAAGGACTTCTACAGCATGGAGGGCCTGGAAGAGCATTATTTAGAGTAGAAGGTAGTGCGTTGAGTTTTGATTTCAGGACATTGACGATGCAGGGAGGAGGAGGATGCATTAGGATTTAGTACTTGGAGCTTAGAAGGAACAAGAGAAGAGTTCAGAGGAGTACAGACCACTGTTATATCAATCTCCTGTTGCACCATGAAACACACAATCATTTAGTATAATCATTAGTCACACACAGAGGACAGAGGCAAGCTAGGGCCAGTAAAGACATCTCTGAAACTGGTGGCCTTGCCTTTGTTATGCTAAACTCATTCTAAATCCCAGGTTAACCATCCCAACGTCTTGACCAACAAAATGTTAAGTTGGGTTACTAATTGTTTTACTGCGTGAACACCCTTATTCTTGGGCTTTGTACTGCAGGAAGACTTGTGGGAAGTGTTGACGTTTTATTGATCCAGTGAAGGCGAAGGACTGAGCCTATCTTGACTCAGGCTCTGACAACCTTTGGAGGCTCTTAAATCGGAGGATTAGGAAATCTAATTGGGTGCCACTGACAGATGAATTTCTGACCACCTGATCTCAGCCGGGGTGGTGGGGGCTACAATTGGCCTCATGGCCCTTTGGCTAGGGAGGGCAATAATTAACCTGGGGTCCTGCTCCTGATCACTATCCAGTGACCCCCCTGCTGGAAAATGCACGCACTGAAGTTGGGATCAGGCTCAGCTACATGATCTCCCAGTATGGGAGAGTACACCCACCAGTTCCTCCCCCAGTATACCTGTGGGATCATGCCTTAGTAAGATTCAGTGCCTTCTTAAGACAAATTGAAAAGAAATCAATGAATCCAGAATACATGAAGCCTCACACTGTTCAACATCAGAAAATTCTTGAGTCGTATTGAGAGCACATTCAATGCAAGTCCCTGCACAGCCAGTGTGCTGAGGTTTCATGTATTTTCACCCGTATCTACAAAAATTGCCTTTAACCTAGCCACAGAGAGTTCACAGTCATCATAGACTTTACTTTGCATGGCTCATTAATTCAAATTTCCATTTTGTCTCCTCCCTGGCTCCATGTTGTCCCCCGTGAGGGAGGAGAGTCTGGGCCACATATGTGATTTTCAGAAATCTTTGCATTTCAGAAACTGCCTCCAAGTCCTCCAGTTTGCACTGTATTAGCAATGTGTTCAGGCAGTAGATGCTGTAAAATTCAGACCGGCAGGTGGGCACTGCACGACAGACACCACAGGCTGGTACCCTCGCTTAATAATACATATTTCTAGTGAAGTGCAGGATAGTCTTTTTTTGCTTCCCAAGATAAAGGGTCACTGACCAGCGGAGCTCCCCCATGCAGGGTAGGAGCTCAATAGATGAGAGTCGGATTGGAATTGTGGCCCTAGAATTGAAACTCCAGCACTGTACCAGGGCTCAAACTAGACGGTGCACCAGGGCTGAAGGCAGGAGCACACCAGATCTATCCCAGGCTTGTAATAGGCTGAAACTAGGCAAGCACCATCTCATACCACAACAGGCTTTCTCTTTTCAACTAGTTGTAGAGAAATTCCAATTTTACTTCATTAAAAACCACATGGACAATAATCGACCTGAAACGTTAACTCTGTTTCTCTCTCCACGGATGCTGCCTGGCCTGCTGAGTTTTTCCAGTGTTTTCTGTTGTTATTTCGGATTTCCAGCATCCGCAGTATTTTGCTATTGGACAATAATTAAATCAGAGATGTTGCGAGTCCATCCATTGAATGGACTGCCTTTATCTATCTCCACATTGCAATAACCTGAAAAACATTCAATAAATTAATTTTCCTTGCCAGTTTCCTTCACCAATCTTCTTTCCCCTCCTGCAGGCATCAACTTCCACAGCGGTACAGTTCACCAGATGCTGACCTTTGCTGTTCCCTAAAGCACTGACTCTTGGTGGGGTACAGTCCCCCACGTGATGACTCTTGGTGGGGTACAGTCCCCCACGTGATGACTCTTGGTGGGGTACAGTCCCCCGGGTGATGACTCTTGGTGGGGTACAGTCCCCCACGTGATGACTCTTGGTGGGGTACAGTCCCCCACGTGATGACTCTTGGTAGGGTACAGTCCCCTGGGCACTGACTCTTGGTGGGGTACAGTCCCCCGGGCACAGACTCTTGGTAGGGTGCAGTCCCCCGGGCACAGACTCTTGGTGGGGTACAGTCCCCCGGGCGCTGACTCTTGGTGGGGTACAGTTCCCCGGGTGATGACTCTTGGTAGGGTACAGTCCCCCGGGCGCAGACTCTTGGTGGGGTACAGTCCCCCGGGCGCAGACTCTTGGTGGGGTACAGTCCCCCGGGCGCTGACTCTTGGTGGGGTACAGTCCCCCGGGCACTGACTCTTGGTGGGGTACAGTCCCCCGGGCACTGACTCTTGGTGGGGTACAGTCTCCCGGGCGCTGACTCTTGGTAGGGTGCAGTCCCCCGGGCACTGACTCTTGGTGGGGTACAGTCCCCTGGGCGCTGACTCTTGGTGGGGTACAGTTCCCCGGGTGATGACTCTTGGTAGGGTACAGTCCCCCGGGCGCAGACTCTTGGTGGGGTACAGTCCCCCGGGCGCTGACTCTTGGTGGGGTACAGTCCCCCGGGCACTGACTCTTGGTGGGGTACAGTCCCCTGGGCGCTGACTCTTGGTGGGGTACAGTCCCCCGGGCGCTGACTCTTGGTGGGGTACAGTCCCCCGGGTGATGACTCTTGGTAGGGTACAGTTCCCCGGGTGATGACTCTTGGTAGGGTACAGTCCCCCGGGCATAGACTCTTGGTGGGGTACAGTCCCCCGGGTGATGACTCTTGGTGGGGTACAGTCTCCCGGGCGCTGACTCTTGGTAGGGTACAGTCCCCCGGGCACTGACTCTCGGTGGGGTACAGTTCCCTGGGCGCTGACTCTTGGTGGGGTACAGTCCCCCGGGCGCTGACTCTTGGTGGGGTACAGTTCCCCGGGTGATGACTCTTGGTGGGGTACAGTCCCCCGGGCACTGACTCTTGGTGGGGCACAGTTCCCCGGGCGCTGACTCTTGGTAGGGTGCAGTCCCCCGGGCGCTGACTCTTGGTGGGGTACAGTTCCCCGGGTGATGACTCTTGGTGGGGTACAGTTCCCCGGGCGCTGACTCTTGGTGGGGTGCAGTTCCCCGGGCGCTGACTCTTGGTGGGGTACAGTTCCCCGGGTGATGACTCTTGGTGGGGTACAGTTCCCCGGGCGCTGACTCTTGGTGGGGTACAGTCCCCCGGGCGCTGACTCTTGGTGGGGTACAGTTCCCCGGGTGATGACTCTTGGTGGGGTGCAGTCCCCCGGGCGCTGACTCTTGGTGGGGTACAGTCCCCCGGGCGCAGACTCTTGGTCGGGTACAGTTGGCCAGATACTGACTCTTGCTGGGGTACAGCCCCTCAGGTGATGACTCTTGCTGGGGTAAAGTTATATAGGCACGAGATTCTTTTCAGACCACCCCCCACCAAAGTAGCCATATCTTCTACGAACCTAGACAGTAAATATCATCACAGAGTGCTCAACTGCAGAGGAGGGCTCCACAGTTGAGCCCAAACAACTCTTCACCCACCGGTATCCACAAACACCCATGTTCAGGAAAAGTGTTCTGGAGCAGGAATCCTGCTTGATTTTGCTTTCCTTAACCCATGTTCACTAAGGCTAATTTTAGCTTCCCACCCCCTAATGTCACCCCAGTTGAGATCAGACCAGGAACCTGGGCCCTTCCTGATCTATATCAGTTACTCACTGATTAGCTTCTCTGATGGCTCAGAGAAGCTAAACAAGAAATTTCAGTGCATAATGAGTTAAATATGCCTGGATTCAGAGGATTCAGGAACATAAACACTTCCTGTTCCTCAAAAAACACTTGTTGAAGCAAACCCACAATTTGAAATACTGATTTTAATTGCTGTCTCCGTTCCCCAGAGTTTCTGTTGTAATAAGGATTCATTTGAAAATCACAGCTGTTGGCCAGAAAACAATGACAATAATTTTCCCCCAAATTAGACAAAAGTCTCAGCTGGAAATGGTAAACACGAACAGTATCTATTGCAAGTCTATATGGTCCTCTAAATCTGGAATTACTTGTCTGTCCATATACAATGGCAGGAATGACTCTATGCTGCCAATCAGACAGTTTATACATGGAGCACATTTACATCAACGCTTCTGTCCAACATATGTGAGCTTCATGTTGAAATAGCCAAAGAGGTAATGGGCTGTAAGTGCTGGTATCCAATAACCCAAATTTCCTCCCCTACTAATCCCAGCCGGTTAGCCGGTTAGAATTTTAATTGAAACAGGAAATTAACATGGCTTGAATTCATTCTAGTTTAAACTGACCAAACTTAAGCCCAGTCCTTTTTTTTCAATTCATTCACGGGATGTGGGCATCGCTGGCAAGGCTAGCATTTATTGGCCATCCCTAATTGCCCCTGAGAAGGTGGTGGTGAGCCGCCTTCTTGAACCGCTGCAGTCTGTGTGGTGATGGTACTCCCACAGTGCTGTTAGGGAGGGAGTTCCAGGATTTTGATCCAGCGACGATGAAGGATCGGCGATATACTTCTAAGTCAGGATGGTGTGTGCCTTGGAGGGGAACTTGGAGGTAGTTCTTACACAAGAAAGACTGTGATAGACTGAACCTGCAGTTTAACCAGTCTTTCACCACATAAGTGGGCAAATTTGACATGGGAATCAGACTAACAGTTAATCCCCTACCACACATTCTGTTTGGGTCAGTGGATGACACTCAGGTTGGCCACTTCATTCTGGCCAGTGTGATCCAGTGAAGCAGTAAATAGTCCAGCCAGCAGAGTTGAATGGAGAGGTGCAGATGGACAGGTTTTCTGGAGAGTTACTGCATTGTGTTTGAGGGTCAGCGAGCAATTATACAAATGTTTTCCTCAGTAGATTAAATGGATGGGGTGGAGTCCACAATATGGTACATTGTGCATTGGCTGTGGAAGGAGATTAAATGGGTGGGTAGAGTCCATGATAGGGAAGAATACACATGGGCTGTAGAGGGAGTGAATGGGCTTTTTCTTGCCCCATACTTTCTTCTGTTATGGTATTTATACAGACAATATATAATTTGGGGTAATTTATAACTTGTACTTTGGTGGCCTTTAGACTCCAGAAATTCACAAGTGCACATATTCTTCACCTTTGTGAGGACGCATGCCTTCTCCATACATCATGTCTATCTTTTTTCCAAATGTCTCCCCTCTTTCTTAGGCTATAGTTCCAGGGATATCTCCAGCCCCTAGTACATCAATAAACTTACCATTTTTCATGCGAGTGTTGAGAGGATATTTGACTGCGAGAAGCATCATAGCCAAGTTCAATCATGCCCACCTCTGGTTGATTTTACACACACACATTCCAGCCGGCCCACTGGACAGTGATCAGGTGCAGCAACATGGATGATTTTTCTTGCCCCTACCCCACAGGCACTGTTTCGGTCGCTCTCTACCACACATTTGCTCCTGACCAAAAGAGTGCAGACCAAGCGCTGAGCTCGCTCCTAATGATACTCTTGGAGCTGCCAGGAGCTCGAAGAAAGAGTTGTAGGAGCGGCAACCTTAAAGTCACCCTCCAGTTTTTTCCCCCCCAACCCATAAGGCCAGCATCTCAGCTACTCCTAGACTGGCTGGCTGAGATAGGGAGCTCTGCGTGGGGTATCACAAGAACTTTGGGTCACATTAGGAGCAAATTTACCTTGAACACAATTGCCCAAAGAAAAAGCTTAATGCAGCGAAGCTCTGTCGATTTATTAGTTATCAAAGCAATGGACTCAATCTTTACTAACTCCCATTATCAAGGAATCAGTACACAAATCTGTAGCAAATAGTGATTTCTGTAGCACAAACCTACACCTTCCTTACAATCATATGTAGTTTCAAACTCTGTCTAGTCGTGTTTGTATCGCAAAAAATTACAGCACAACTGGAGTCAGGTCCTGACCCAACTCTGGACAGAACCATTGGGCGACCCGACCCCTCTGGAGAAGGCAGTCTCTCACTCCTTGGGTTTGCCACTGCGTGGAGTAGAACTCCAGTGTGGTTTAAACAGGCTTAAAATGTGCTCGTGTGGGAGCCGCTGGCATAGATTTCCAAGTGAGGGTGTAAACCTCGAACAGACAGAGCTCTCTCCTGACCAGGAAAATCTGAATCCGAACTGGGCAGAAATCAGGCAGTATAAGCAAGGTCCTGCAGACCCTTTGCAACAGTATAAGTGCACTCTGTATTGCATTTATCGACAGAGTGCTGTGTTGCCCAAAACACAATTTAGCAAATTGCAAATTGGGAGAAAGAATGATCGTGTAACAGCAGAAAAAGGCTGGTCTTTTAACTTGTGTTAATTGGTGACTCAAGGGAAAACTGACTTTTGTATTCGGTCTCAGTAAAAACATATTCATTCCTGTGATGTAATTACAATATATTCACACTGGGCGTGTCTCAACCAATCCAGTTCACTTTGTGCTGTGTTTTACTTATTAAATGCAGAGGAAGGATTTATTGGATTGATCGGTCAGAGAGAGAGAAACAACACCAGAGCATTGTCAATCCAACATTAGAAATTAATAAACCACTTCTTTAATAGATTAATATATATCACCATATTCACTGCTGTTCACATCAGATCAGCAATCTTGAATTTAAACTCACTGCATTTTTTTTAATTCAGTAATATTTGCAATAACCAATGTTTCAAGCATGGTACTAAGGAACATCTGTCCTAAACATCTGAAGGTTATCCATTAACCCATAAACTGCAATGTACAGATTTGTAAAGTTAAGTGAACTCACCACACTTACTAAGTATAATAAATCATCTATTATCTCAAGACTTCTTTCAAGAGAAATCAAATGTAGACATTGAGGGGCTCCATGCTCCAGTCTCACCTCCTCGTAGGCATTAGTGATTCCACTATGTGGAAAATTGAGTGGGAGTCTCACATATACACAGCCCAGTCTTCAGACACTACATTTGCGACGGTGGGTTTGAGTTAGTTCGAAATGCATTACAGATTATTGGGAAAAATCTTTGTTTTAGGTTTCAAAAGTGATGATTTTTGGCACTTGCTGATGCATTTTAAGGTAGCTCTCACTGCTATTACAATAGAGCAGCTTTACTCCTGCATCAGATTGTAAATTACACTCTGCACGTGTAGCATTCAAAAGGAATCACACTTGATTCAACCGCTAACCAGAAGAATGACTTATTCATGGCGCTTTAATCTGAATTAAGTGTCTCAGTGGTGTATACATTTCAACTCAAGCGACACTTAAAGTTAATTGTAACTGAATTACAAAAAGTTCATGGAAAATCAACTTGAGGAGCTATGGCAAGCTGGCCACCAGCAGCACACCATGCTCATTGTCCCGTCACAAGAGGCTAGCTTTGCAGCTTCTGGATGTCTGCCAGCAGTGGCTAAAAACATAATGTCTCCATCCTTCAACGGTACAAGACAGCTTTGTCGCCCACTTAAAACAAAATGAAGATTTCTGTGAAATCTTCACACAAGTTAATTCAAGTCCTGTGTACTTTCTGGGTAATTGTGTCGGTTTGTGATTTATACCAAGATCCAGCCTGGAGGCCAGCAGGAGAAACATTACCTTCAGACCCAATTTATTCAATTGTATCTTTGACAATAATCTCAATACAAAAAAAACCCCAGCATTACCAACATAGTGCTAACTGCTCACTTTCACTGCCTTGGCCCTGCTCACTCCCCATTTGACTCCACTTACAGTCAGCACATTTTACTGAATTTCTCATCATTTTACAGTTTCTAAAAACCCAATTCATCTGCATTGGCCGGATGGGACTTCCATTAATCAGACCCGTGCCTTGGTAAGTTACAATCCAAGCCACTGGGCTGTGGTTTTCATGGTAAAAGGGATGGAAGCAGAGAATGTGATCCCAAAACAATGATAAAAATCCTGGAATCCCATGTAATAAAAAATGGAATTTGACTTATTCAGTCACCATAAACTATTCCCCCCTGGCTGGAATGGGTTTCCAGAGAGGTATTCTGAGCTGATTTCGTGTACTATTTGGGGCTCTGGGTTCATAAGGGTTGTTAAATGCATGGAAGGAAATTCACACATATACAATAAAGTTCAAATGCATGTTTGTTTTTTTAAGTACAGATTTTACAAGTAGGTCCTAAAAACTCAAAAGTTTTGACGTTTTCTCAGTCCAGTCCAGTCCTCTCTGAGACCTCCTTCAGATCTCTGCCCCCTCCCCAAGTCACATTCCGACCAAGACAAAGAACTGGGCTCCTCTCAAGAGTAAAACCCAACTCTGAATGCATTCAAATCCTCCCTTTATTAATCGATACATCGCCCTCCCCTTCAAACCGAAACACTCGGCCCCGAACATCCCTTCGCTCTGAGCCAACAGCTGGCTCCCACTTTCAACCGCATTCCCAACAGAAAAGCACAAAGTTTGAAGGAGACAAGCGCGAGTGAGGGGTCGGGGTTCGGGTGGAACTGAAAGCCGATGAATGGCCAAACTGTGGAGAGGATCACAAACTACATTCCCCAGTCCTTCCAACTTTTCCTTTATTAAACGGGGTCATTTCAAAAAGGGGGCTCAAACTTCAGATGCTTAGCGGCGTTGCTGAATAGCATGTGTTTTATACAAATATATATAGATATAAAATGTTAATTTATATATATTAAATGAGAAAATTTGAGAACTAGGATTCGCTGGTATGACCAGGGCCACATTTAGAATGAAATGGGCTGTGGACCCTCTCTCTATTTCTTCTATTCGATATTTGACTGTAGTTTTTTCGGATTATTTGCAATGACTGAACTTTACCCTCTCAAGTTGTCTTGACCTCGTCTCCTGACCCGCGATTGTAATTCTCTGTCCCCGGCTCCTGCGAATCTCGCCGCTCCAAACTCGCTCTCTTGTTGGGTCAGCGCCTCTTCAATGGAAAGACAGATCAGAGCCGTACATCCCAGCACAAACTTGGCTATCCACCGTGCCCCCATGCTGCAACCTCCTGGAGAACGCTTCAAACTGCTGCAGACACTCAGCCCCCCGATCCACTCCTATTGGGCTGAAGAGAGAGAGAGAGAGAGAAAATTAAAGAGTTGTCTCAAACTCCCACTCCTCTCACATGAAGTCCTGACACAGGCAGCAGGCGATTCCGAGGAATGGAGGGGTAAGCACTGTGTACACAAGGGTTTTAAACAAAGAGGCAAAAGTTTACCATCAATGGGAGCGCTCTGCTGAGCAGCGGGAAAACATCTGCTTTTAATCAGGACACAGAGAATTCCTTCAGGGTCGGGAGATCCTGATCAGCCCAGAGCTCTTTGTTTGGTGGGGGATCTGGGCCGGGGAGGGAATAAAATCCTAACCCGAGGAGGAGGGGGGGAAAGCTGGATCCAAACTGGGCAAGGAGGCGGTCCTTCGTCGACAGTGGTGAGGGGCTAAAGAAGCCCAGCACATTCCTGAGACAAACGTTTCTCAAACTTCCATGGGGTCTGAAATTAACAAAGCACAGCTAAACACTTTCAGCTGTAAGATCCCTTTCCAGGGATCTACTTGTCAATTTCAGGTCGATTTCAAACTCTCCCAACAATCCGTGACTTTAAAAATGCGACCCTCAGGTATATAAAAAAAATGGAGAAAGAAAATAACATAGTGATCAGCAGAAAAGGGCAGACCCGAAAGTGGGTGTAGAAAGCAAACCTGCATCAGAATCACACCATCAATTCACTTAGGCTGCAAGACCACGGTGACTGCATCAGTGCTTGGGCTGCTAGATGTTACATTCCCAGTCAAATGGTTCACATTTAACAGATGATCACAGAATGCAGTCAGCGAAGTCCCTGCTACAAGGAAGAAAGATAGCCCAGCAAACCAACGTGTTGGTTCTCCAACCATCCGATCCCAATCCCTTCATCGGCATTCCAGAAAACTCCAGATTGAGAAGCCAAACACTGGCTTTGATTTTATTTTAAAACCTAATTTCGAAATTCTTTCTTCCAACTGAATCTTTTAATCGGAGTGATTAGAAAACGTGTGTCCCATGTTGCACGTTTTGTGAACATTCTCGAGAAGTTCCCTCACCGAGGCAACCGTGATATCCACACACTTGTAATGTTATCAGTCTGCCTGTACCGGGCAAATCCAAACAAACAGCTGCGGCACACAATGGAAGTGACAACCATCTTTATTAAACAAACCCAGCCTAACTCTGTTCTCAGCTCTTTTCCTTTAATAACAATATTTGTTCAAACAATGCCGTTGCCATTTTTTCTATTGATTTCATTCATCAGATACAGAATAATATTGTTGAGAAGAGTTCACAAATTCAGAATAAGAAGGCAAGTCGGGGGGAACTTTTTCACTCAAAGGGTAATCAAGTTGTGGAATAAGGACATTGAAGTAGTCAGCTTAAGGGGTCAAGAGACAATGAGGTGCCTTTTTGGACAGAGAAGGAATTGAGTGATATGGTGAGAAGGTGGGTAGGTGGGATTGTGGGATATATAGTTAGGGGTGTAGGTGCGATTGAGGGATATGTGGTTAGAAGGTGAGATTGAGGGATATGTGGTTAGAAGGTGAGATTGAGGGATATGTGGTTAGAAGGTGAGATTGAGGGATATGTGGTTAGGTGTGCAGGTGGGATTGAGGGATATGTGGTTAGGTGTGCAGGTGGGATTGAGGATATGTGGTTAGAAGGTGAGATTGAAGGATAAAATGAGAAGGTGGGATTGAGAGATATGTGGTTAGGTGTGTAGGTGGGATTGAGGGATATATGGTTAAAAGGTGGGATTGAGGGATATGTGGTTAGGTGTGCAGGTGGGATTGAGGGATATGTGGTTAGAAGGTGAGATTGAGGGATAAAATGAGAAGGTGGGATTGAGGGATATGTGGTCAGGTGTGTAGGTGGGGTTGATGGATAAGGTGAATAGGTGGGATTGTGAGTTATGGTGAGAAGATGATAGGTGAAAATGATCAGTCAAAACAAGGCAGGTGTGTTGGGGCTAAAGGCTTTTTCCATCGTTAGAAATTCTAATACTTGCATTAATTTAGATTGGAGGAGTAATCACTATGAGGGTTAGTGTGAAACCTCAAGACTCAATGTGCCTGTACTATCAGCACTGTTACTGGGAGTAGCCAAGTACTGTAGATGGATTCAATGTGCACATGCTGCCATTATTACCGGGTGGGATCGACTCAATGAACCTGCTCTCTCACTAATACTGGGAGTGACCGGTAGGTGGAATAGACTCAATGGGGGAAATTTTAACCCCCAAAAATGGGTGGATTTGGGTCAGGTGGGCAGTAAAAATGTAAAGAAATCTCAAAACCGAACCTAACCGGCCTCGAACCCACCCACTTCCGGTTTTAACGGAGATGTGATGGGAGGCGGGTGACCAACCTGCTCCCAGGAGGTGGGTCGCTCATTTAAATATTTTAATGAGGCTGTGTGCCTCAGATTTTATCTCTCTTCCAGCTTTAACGCTGGCCGGCCGGGTTTCCCGGGCCTCGGGAAACCCGGCAGCTAAAGGGAGGTGAGGACTGCTGCATGGAAAGGTAAGTGCTTTCCCAGCAATGCTTGTGGGCCAGGTGGAGCAGGAGTGCGTCCCCCCAGCCCACCAAGCAAACCTGTTCGAACCCCCCACCACCCAACGATCTGATGCCCTCCCGATATCCTCCCTGGCCCACAACCTCCTCCCGGCCCCCCCCCCCCCCCCCAGTGTCCTCCATGGGCCTCCATGATCTTGACCCCTCCGTCCCCTATCTGTCGGGGCCCCTCCCATTGATTTCTTCCTTGACTCCCAATCTCTCGATATCCCCCTGACCCCCACTCTCTCCCTCCCTCCTCTCCACTCCCCGGCTGTGGCCTGGTGCCGCAGGCCTACCCGCCCGACAGCCAGACAGCCTCTCAATCTGGCTGGCTGCGGCCGGGAAACGGATTTCACAAATTGTAATCAGCAGGACCATAGGAAACCTGTTCTTCCATGTTTCCCAAACGCAAAGCTGGCCCCTGCTCCCTCCCCGGCTCTCCGTTAATATCGGGGCCAAGGTATCTGTATTATCACAATTACTGGGAGTGGCCGGTGGGTGGGATGGATTCAATATACCTGCATTATCACTATTATTGGGAATGACCGGGAAGGAATGGACTCACTGTGCCTATGCTGCCATTATTACTGGGTGTGGCCAGGGTGGCATGGATTCCATGTTACAACCTCAGTATTTGAATGTTAGTCATCTCTGCTTCACAGATCTTGTGTCCCTTAACAATCAATTGGCATTTCCAACTGGGTGTATCTTTAGAAAGAAACTGTTTCCTGGTAAAATGGCAACAAAATGGCCAAACCAAGCAAGCTTGAGGCAATAAGGAGCAAGTCAGGCTCATAGTCGCTTTATCATCACACGCTATAGGTCGGACTGACCTATTATACAGTGAGATAACTGTGAGTCTCTAGCTCCTCCTCTATTTTTCTTTTCTAAGTCCATTTCTTTCACTGTGTATCTATCTCCCTTTGTCTCTTTCTCTGTTTCTCTATCTGTGTGTATCTCCATCTCCTCCTCTCTTTCTCTCTCATTCCTTTCTGTCTCATTCTCACTGTCTCTCTCCTTTGTCTGTCTCTCTTTCTCTATTTCCTCGTCTCTCCCTGTTATCTCTCACTCACTGTCTCTCTTGCACACTTTTACACACTCTGTCCTCTCTTATGTCTGACTCACTTTCTGTCTGCCCTTCTCTCTCTCTTTTATCTCTTACTTTCTGCCTCTCTCCGTGTGCCTCTGTCTTTCTGACTGTCTCTCCCCTCCCTATGTTTCACCCTCCCTTTCCCTCTTTGTCTTCCTCTCCATCTCTCTCCACCCTCTGCATCCTCCTCCTCTCTCTCTGTGTAGACAGTATTGGGTAACTGCTGAATTTCCTGTGTTAATTGCCATACAAACTAGAAATTATTGCAATTTCTGTATAAAGTTAAACAAGAGTTTGGTGTTTGAATTTTTTTTTTGCCGCTTTCTTCAGTTCAGACACATAAAGAATGCAGCTGGTTCTCTGGAGCTGCCCAGTGTAATTTTTCACAGATTGGAATGGCATTCCTGCAAGTCACCAGACTAAAGAGGAAGTGAGCACAGACCCACGGAGAAGGTGCAATTCTTACTGAGCTGTCAACAAATGTTAAGTCGATGATCCCAGGCTGTTCCTGGAATGTCAGGCAACCAGCATGTGATGAAGTATTGCAGCCTGACTCTCACTTTCTGCAGCACTCCAAAAGCAGCAAAGATGACTGTGCAACCTTGACATCTGTCATTCCCGGCTTCTCACTGAGAAAGTGCTGGCTGTTGCACCGAACTGTTCACAACTGCTGAGCGACACAGACAGGACACAGCTGCCACAGTTAAGTGGGGCAGGGGCTGCACATTTACTGTTACAATGCTCCATTCTCACATCTCCAACACCAGAACGTTGCTGTTTTACTGGTTTTTCTACACAAACGAAGAACAAACAAACCGAAAAACAGAGAGACTGCAGCACGTGTCAATCCTTCAGAAATAAGGAGCTAACCAATCACAACACGGTTCATACAGCTCTCCAGTTGTGATTAGGTAATGGCTCAATCCCCAGAAAAGGGTTTTGTGTCTGCCACTAATTTCTCAGCTAGACATGTGCTCCGTCCTCAGTCTGGTCATGTGCTCCGTTCCTAGTCTGATCACATGCTCCGTCCTCAGTCTGGTCATGTGCTCCGTTCCTAGTCTGATCACATGCTCCGTTCTCAGTCTGATCATGTGCTCCGTTCCTAGTCTGATCACATGCTCCGTTCTCAGTCTGATCACATGCTCCATTCCCAGTCTGATCACATGCTCCGTTCTCAGTCTGATCACATGCTCCGTTCTCAGTCTGATCATGTGCTCCATTTTCAGTCTGATCACATGCTCCATTCTCAGTCTGATCACATGCTCTGTTCCCAGTCTGATCACATGTGTAAGGGGTGACCTGCGGCTCTGTGCTTAGCCTGGGTGCTAGTGCGAGGTTAGGCCTTGTTGCCTGTTCTGGTCTCCAGCCAGCCTGGTAACACTAGACACCTGTGAGTGGTTCGACCCACTCGCCCTTACGGTTCTGACACTGGACTTAGGTGCGAGAGCAATAATGCAGAGAAAAACTCAGGTAGACCCGGTTGAATAGTGCGAAATGGAAAATCTTTATTGCATATTATTCAAGATTACGAGATACATGTCATAAGCACAGATTAATGACAGTACAATCTTACACACAGTTATGTAACTAATTTTAGGGAAACGAGGAGCGCATGACACATCGTAAAAAGGGACACACATTATACTTATCCTTAAAACTTAAACCCTCCCCTATCAATACCTGTCCTAATCTAGATTTGTAGGATCGAGACTCATGCTCACCACTCGTGATAACTCGGAGAATTCCGAAACTCTGCTCGGATGTTTTTACCGCAGCACCTGACTATCCACGTGTTGATCAGGGGTCTCTGTACCCCACTTGTTTACTCGTTTCTGCTCCGGCTAGCAGGCTGGACCGTCTGCTGTCATGAAGATCAGTGTTGTCCTCGGAGTTCCGATACTACTCAAAGAAGAGTCTTCCTGTGCCCTCACCAGTTTGTAAAATTCAAAGAAAAATCTTCCTGGGCAAGGAAGTGTTTATTCGACTTACAGGTGCGGTCGGGGCTTACTGACCGTGGCGATACGTATTGTCGTCTTCTTCTCTTCTCATCTCATCTCATCTCATCTCCTCTCGGGGCTTCGGTTCCAACACCGTTTACTGACTTCTCGGGATGGTGTGCCCGTTTCAAGGCCTCACAGCCCAGTTCTACACAGATCTTCGCGGCAAGCCACGAGGTTGATCCTAGCGGATCAGAGTCCAGAGCCGTCAGGCAAGAGAATAAAAGTTCAACAGTCTTCCAGCGAGTCAAAGCAGCAAGTGCAAAAAGAAGCAGAGACAGCAGTCAGCAGCAAGAGTAGCAAGAGGCAAGAGCAGCAAGAGACAGATGGACGGTTGTACCTTACAGTTATAGTGCTGTAATTCCTCTTTTCCCACCCAATCTTAATGTCTATCTTTTGTCAGGGTTTTGGCGCTCAAACTTCTTGTATAGGGTGATCTCCGTTTTTAATGGGTTTCGGTGATACTTGTAACTGTCTGAGTACCCGTTAATACTTCTCCCATTGTGGAACCGGCTAGTAGTCTCCCTGCAGGGGTTTTGGGGCTTCCAAATGCTTTCTGTAACTACCCGCAAACGGCTCTCTCATCGTAGAGTCGTGGGGATTTTGCATATTAATGTCTTTGGATGGGTTCTTGATCGCTCGGTACAATAGCCCTTATTCGCACCTGGGAGACCGATTCCAGTATTTATGTATAAAATGCAAACCCATCATGTCTTGTCAATTATCTCAAATGTGCTGAGTCCTGTACGATCTTGCACAAATGTTTATTGGAACGCCATCTTGTCTGCCCATTGAAAGTCTAGAACGTTCTGCCATGAGGCGTGGCGGCCATTTTACAGGCTGTTTGTGTCCGCTTTGAAACCTGACAGCATTCTGCTGAAATAAAGCTGTTTGTACGAAACTTTATGTCTCCTTCTTATTTTATAAAATCGCGATAATTTTGCGAATTCTGCAGTCCCTCCTGTTGATGCGAATAACTCCGCTTATCGTATCAAAAATATTGTGGTGAGCAATATTATCTCGATTCTCCACATCCAAAAATTCCCATAACTTAAAACTATCTAGGGTCTCCGTGTCGTCCTTATTTCCCAGGAAAACTACATTCTTATAACACCGTAGGCAGCATTTGCCTTTAACTTACACCACTTGTATTTTCCTTCCAGGTGTAACCAGGCCGATGCCTCTCGCACCACCTGCATATTTTCCTTTTTTTTTATTCAAGGAAAAAGAAAACAAAAACACCCAAACAATCATATTCAACAACACCAAACCAAAATAATCAAAACCAACTCTTAAACATGTAGAGTTCCAAACTTAATTACAGTTTCTGAGAAAAATCACGATCGATTACAACACTTCCGAGGCGCACGTGGAAAACTGGAGTGACGCCATTTTGTCTGTTTACGCGGTGCTTTCATCGTGCACGCGCACGTAACGTTCTCGCCACTCTCCCGTGTTTTCGTTCTTGGTGAGGCGTTTGCCTCTCTTACAATGCACGACCAATAAGTATATCACAATAAACACTTGGCATACAACTAAAATGTGGGAGGCTATTCTAATCCAGGAAGGCACTTCAATGTTGGTGAACAGATTCCACCACGGTGGAATTACTATGTCCAGAATTTCTGTCCCTATCTCGACAGTCTTTTGTTCTAGGGTGTAAAAATGTTTTTGCGATACCGCGACGGCTTTCAAAAGCTTGGTGAGGTGTTCAGGGAGAGGGGGAATGAGGTATCCGAAATGCGCGACGAATCGCTGCAGGTCGGTGAAGTTCTCTTTTACGGTAAGATGAACCGTGGATGGTTCAGGGATCGGGACAATTCGCTGTTGTGCTACTTGAACTTCCGCCCTGGGTTTAAAACAGAAACTGCTGTCACTCACCGGACACCGGCTACGGTTTCCATGTTGGTAGTGTTGCGCTGCAGTGGTAACACAATATGTTCCACCCCCGATGTATGCTACCTGCGGAGGCACATGATCTTGTGCCATTGCCTCCATGGTGCAATTCATGGGCTTGGCGCCAGCCGTTCTGAACCCGCACTGTGGTGTTAAAAAGGCATTCAAGTGCTGGGGACACAGTATTATGTGTGCTCCTCGGCCACGACAACCAGAGAGATCTGTACCTGTCATCGTTTGCTCCCAGCGGATGACGTAAGGTGGAACCGCTGCATAGCGAATGTGGGCTCCCCCCTGAATGACACCAATGTTCTCTACCCGGTACACCGGGGCGGGCTTTGCTGTGTCGCCCAAAACCGGCATACGTAATACTATACCCATGATGGTATGGTTTGATCGTCCGCAGTCCACGGGGACTGGGTATGCTTCTGAAGCTAGTCTGAGCTGGCACGGGTTTAATGCGTTCTGAAAAGGGTGGAGCGCCTGCAGGTGTTTGTTACTTATCCAGGACGGGACCAAACCTTGTTTTAAATCCTCCAAATTACTGCGGCCCTCGCCCAGTAACCACGCCCCGTAAAGCACGCACACCTCATTCTGCGCAGCCTGATCGGACGCATTCCGATCTTCCCTAATCAGGGCATTTACCGTACGCGCATGTTTCTCTAGTTCAGCTATTATTTCTTTTAAATGGAGAGTCATGGCCTGGTCCTCGTGTAACCCAGACCCAACCACCTTATTTTCATCTGTGAGAATGCTTTTTAATTGCGTTTTTAAGCCATTAATCTGGGTCTGCAGCTCCACGCTGTCTAGAGCGTTGACCACAGATGTACCTGTATTGAAAGCAGTGAACATGTCGTTCACAACACCCCTTCTTTGCCTCCCCACCTGACCCAAAACTTCATGTGGTGCGGTGTACAAACTTGTTTTATCAATTTCCGCGAAATCGAACTCATAAAATTGTCTAAACATCTTGGTCAACAGGACCTGATATAACTGTTCCGTCTTTTTGGGGCACCACTCTGGTAACCGCACCTCGGTGAGATTTAAAATCACCGAGGCCACCGCGTAATGTACCCCCTGAAATAGTATCTGGTCTGTGGGGACCAGTACCAAACCATTCCCGGGTCCCTTACTGGTTTTAGGGCACCCTTCTTCCTTAGCTAGAACCACCGGAATCGTGGGCGGGGCTTTGCGTGGACGCGTAATGAGTTCAGTGGCATTTACCGGGATCGGAGAGTATGGGGCTCCGCACCCCCTGGTGCTCGCATCCCACCTCATCCCCTGTCCGTTATCCTGCCATTGATTGATGAAAAATATGGAGATGCCTTTGGGGCAAACGTGCTTTGACCCCCACATACATACATAAATTCCCTCATCCGGTTCCCACCATTTGTCCCAACAGACTCTCACTTGTCCGTTTGTCCCCGTAATTGTCCGATGGGTATTATTACCCAGTCGCTCCCACTCGACCGAAGAGTTCCTCATGTTTTTGCTCAGCTTTCGTAGCCACCACCATCGGCTCAATGGGACATTCCCATTACAAGTCAAACAAATTCGTTTGCCGACGGTGACGCTGACTCTGGGTGCGATGATCCTCACTTTGGGGCACATTAAAGAAGTCTCTTTGTAGGCAAAACCCGATGTACTGGAATACTCAGTTGAATTCGTTCCCAGCCATCCTGGCCACCTTCCCTTGTGGAAATAGGTGGTGGTCTCCTCAGCCTCTCGCCTTCCGGTCCCATCCACCGCGATGGGGGCCGTGTCCCCGGAGCATCCAAACACCACGACATCCTTGGTGCGGCCTCGATAGGCCAATCCACATCCGATTGCCGCGAGCAATACTAGAATTCGTTCCATCCTTCCTTGGTTCCTGTGATCAGATAGAATGAGGTAGCCAGCCTCCCAAGAGTCTCTGGCTTTTGTGAAGGGTGAGCGGGTCCCCTGACCTCGCCTCACGTAAGAAGACATGTGCGCTGGATAGACTTTAACTATTCCTATCTCTAAAACTCCCATCATTTTACCTTTTTCTGTTAACAATTAAACTACCGACTTAACCTGATTTAAAACCTATAAACTTAAACTTATAAACTTATCCTAAACTTATAAACTGTACAGCGCCGCCCGTTCCCAGGGCGGCCTACTCAAATTCTGCGGTTGCTGCCGCAGGCTTCTCCCAACGGTGGGAGGGCATTGACCCCTCCCTTTGATCTGCCGCAGCCTGTCGCTGCTGCGCTGGGACTGGGATCTCCCTGAGCTACCTTGACCTTGAACTTACGTCTGGGGACATATGGGGGACTTACCCATATCCTTCTGGGCTGGGGTGTCCGACCTGACCTACGGAGGACTACCGGGGGCAGGAACTCCAGGACTGACGGACCGGGTTTCGAGACTTCCAGCGTGGCGACCCGTGGTCCCACCACAGTCGCTGGCTCCGCCTCCCCTGACTCCGCCTCCCTGAACTCGGGATCTGCAGCTTGTGGTACCGCCCTACTTGGCCCAGTAGGCGGCCCTTCACTCGCAGTCCCTACCTCCCTCGAGGGCAAGACGTTCAAGGCGGGCGGCTCGGGCTCTGAGGCTTCCATCGCCACGCCCTGTGGTCCCACCACAGCGGCTGGCTCCGCCTCCCCTAGCTCCGCCCCCCTGCGTTCGGGACCTGCAGCTTCGGCCTCCACCCTGTGTGGATCTCTATCTGCAGCCCCTGTCTCCCCTATACCTGAATCGGGGGCGACCCTTTCGTCCTCCGATTCCAGCTCCTCTTCGCTTGTGTCACTATCTTCGTTGAGCTCCTCGAGCTCTTCCTCATCTGACTCCCAACCCAAATAAAGGATCCTACATTTTTCTAGGATGTCCTCTCCCCTGATGCAAGCTGCTTTGCCTGCCTGTGTGCCCTGTGGCCCTACCTGGGGCTGCGAGTCCCCACTCGCAGGTTTGGCCCCTGTGGTAGGCCCTTGTGCACCCGGCTTATACAGTTTGCACTGATTTAAATCCCTGCTTCTGGCTACCTTGTAGGCTGCTTTTATCTCTCTAAGCTGCCCACTCCCGCTTTTTGCGGGGTTCCAGCAACAGGCGATTGCCCTGATGCTGTTTTCCCATGTTCCTAAGCTGTGCTTCTAGCACGTCTATTTTCCCCATTAAGCGGGCGTTCTCCTCCCGCAGGGCCTGCTCTTTTAACCTGGCATCCTTACAGGAGACCCCCTCCTGTGCGTGTCTTTTAAAAGGACACAGGTAGGCGGGCTGCGCGGGCTCTAGTCATTGGGTACCGGTGGACGGGGGTGTGGCATCTGTGGGGCCCGTAGCGACTGCCACCCTTCCCTGCGAAATCATGAGGGTGCGCATGGCTCCCAACATTGATTCGATCGCATCGGGATGAATAGGTGCACTAGCTCCCCTATCGGAGACAGGCGCCTGGGCTCGGACAGCGGGATTTTTATCCCTGGACTCCTTCCAAGGGTTCCTGCAATTCTTGCGCCAATGCCCTGTCTTCCCACACCCGTAACAAGCATTACTGGCCTGCGGGGCGCGATTTCCCTCCTGATGCCACTCCTTTTGAGCCGGGGCTGTGGGCCGCGCCTCATGCACCTTTCCCTTAAGGGGACGTGCTCCCGTACTCCTGGTATTACGGTACCCTACCGTGAGTCGATTTAGGACCGACTCCTCTGTAGTGGCGGGGTTAGTGGGATCAAACCACGCTTTGGCCTGCTCCCTGACGGCTGGCAAACTGTTGGCTACTATACACCTGAGCCAATGAGTTAAACCGACGCCGTCCAAATAGGCGCGCGCTGGTGCGCCTGGGCAGCTACGCTGGTATACTGGCCACAGCCTGTCGGCGAAAACCTTCGGGGGTTCTCCCTCCATCTGCACTGTTTGTCCCAATCTAACGAACGGACCTTCATCGTCCGCTCCCAACACTTCCAGGACCTCGTCCCTCAATTCCCCATAGGTATTATTTCCCCTCTTGCTCTCGTCTGAGAGACACTGAAGGATCGAGCTGTCTAATGAGAACAACAGCATTTTTGCTTTTTCCCCATCGTCGCAGCCGTTAATGGCTGCGGTTTGCTCTACCTCCCTGAAATGTACGGAAGGGTCGTCTGACTCGGCCAGCTTCCGTACGTGACTGATCATAACCCTCAGCTGGTGTGAGCTGTGAGGCAACACAAGCTGGTTGAGGAGATCCCCCTGTGCCCCACCGTCTCTGTTCGGGCCCCTCTTGATACCCGTGACCGGACACAACGGTCCCGGCTTCACTTCTACCTCAGTGGGCTCTTCCTCTACTTCTACCACTTCCTTCCTCACCCAGGTTGCCGAATAGCTGGGTGGCGCGGAGGGCACAGTGGCAAATACCTCCTCTGCTTTGTTCGGTGGGGATTTCTGAAATTCCTCACCCACCAGCGGCTGGTGTGCTGACGGGCTGATAAGGCACACCATGCCGTGCGCTTTATTCAGGGCCTTTTTAAGGTTCCCTATCTCTCTTTGGCAGACGCTGTGATCGGCCCCCTGATGTTTATCCTCGAGGGCCATCTTATATGCCGCCCTAACCCCCGTTAAGCTCTCTTCCTGGGCTTTTATTTGGGCAGCTAGGCGGGCACATCGTTCCTTTATTCTGCCCTCATTTAACTTTGCCTCAGTGACCTGGCACTCGAGGTAATCTATTTTCGCCTCATGGTGGTTGGCGACTAATTGGCGTTCTTGATGCAACGCATTTAAAGACGCGATGAGCTGCTGCCCCCCCGCGACCTTCTCGTCCATTTCCACCTCTAAACCCTTGATCTGAGCTGCCTGCGCTAAGATGACCTGGTCCGAAATTTGGACTTGTCTTTTATAGCACATCAGCCAGACCGCTTTCTCTACTGTTCTTTTATGTTCCTTGCTACCTGTCCACCTCACGGCTGCCTCTAGTGGACGCTTATCCACCAGCAGGTCACTTATCCATTTCTTAGTCAAATTCACTTTTCCAAACACATAATCTGCTATTCTCTCTTCCATGACATTTCGCCCATTCATACCAGGGTCTAACACATCATTTTCTCGCTGCCAGTGTCCCTTCGTGGTCGCCATTATCTGTAAGGGGTGACCTGCGGCTCTGTGCTTAGCCTGGGTGCTAGTGCGAGGTTAGGCCTTGTTGCCTGTTCTGGTCTCCAGCCAGCCTGGTAACACTAGACACCTGTGAGTGGTTCGACCCACTCGCCCTTACGGTTCTGACACTGGACTTAGGTGCGAGAGCAATAATGCAGAGAAAAACTCAGGTAGACCCGGTTGAATAGTGCGAAATGGAAAATCTTTATTGCATATTATTCAAGATTACGAGATACATGTCATAAGCACAGATTAATGACAGTACAATCTTACACACAGTTATGTAACTAATTTTAGGGAAACGAGGAGCGCATGACACATCGTAAAAAGGGACACACATTATACTTATCCTTAAAACTTAAACCCTCCCCTATCAATACCTGTCCTAATCTAGATTTGTAGGATCGAGACTCATGCTCACCACTCGTGATAACTCGGAGAATTCCGAAACTCTGCTCGGATGTTTTTACCGCAGCACCTGACTATCCACGTGTTGATCAGGGGTCTCTGTACCCCACTTGTTTACTCGTTTCTGCTCCGGCTAGCAGGCTGGACCGTCTGCTGTCATGAAGATCTGTGTTGTCCTCGGAGTTCCGATACTACTCGAAGAAGAGTCTTCCTGTGCCCTCACCAGTTTGTAAAATTCAAAGAAAAATCTTCCTGGGCAAGGAAGTGTTTATTCGACTTACAGGCGCGGTCGGGGCTTACTGACCGTGGCGATACGTATTGTCGTCTTCTTCTCTTCTCATCTCATCTCATCTCATCTCCTCTCGGGGCTTCGGTTCCAACACCGTTTACCGACTTCTCGGGATGGTGTGCCCGTTTCAAGGCCTCACAGCCCAGTTCTACACAGATCTTCGCGGCAAGCCACGAGGTTGATCCTAACGGATCAGAGTCCAGAGCCGTCAGGCAAGAGAATAAAAGTTCAACAGTCTTCCAGCGAGTCAAAGCAGCAAGTGCAAAAAGAAGCAGAGACAGCAGTCAGCAGCAAGAGTAGCAAGAGGCAAGAGCAGCAAGAGACAGATGGACGGTTGTACCTTACAGTTATAGTGCTGTAATTCCTCTTTTCCCACCCAATCTTAATGTCTATCTTTTGTCAGGGTTTTGGCGCTCAAACTTCTTGTATAGGGTGATCTCCGTTTTTAATGGGTTTCGGTGATACTTGTAACTGTCTGAGTACCCGTTAATACTTCTCCCATTGTGGAACCGGCTAGTAGTCTCCCTGGAGGGGTTTTGGGGCTTCCAAATGCTTTCTGTAACTACCCGCAAACGGCTCTCTCATCGTAGAGTCGTGGGGATTTTGCATATTAATGTCTTTGGATGGGTTCTTGATCGCTCGGTACAATAGCCCTTATTCGCACCTGGGAGACCGATTCCAGTATTTATGTATAAAATGCAAACCCATCATGTCTTGTCAATTATCTCAAATGTGCTGAGTCCTGTACGATCTTGCACAAATGTTTATTGGAACGCCATCTTGTCTGCTCATTGAAAGTCTAGAACGTTCTGCCACGAGGCGTGGCGGCCATTTTACAGGCTGTTTGTGTCCACTTTGAAACCTGACAGCATTCTGCTGAAATAAAGCTGTTTGTACGAAACTTTATGTCTCCTTCTTATTTTATAAAATCGCGATAATTTTGCGAATTCTACACATGCTCCGTTCTGAGTCTGATCACATGCTCCATTCTCAGTCTGATCACATGCTCCATTCTCAGTCTGATCATGTGCTCCGTTCTCAGTCTGATCACATGATCCGTTCCCAGTCTGATCATGTGCTCCATTCTCAGTCTGATCACATGCTTCATTCTCAGTCTTGTCACATGTTCCTCAGTCTGATCACATGCTCTGTTCTCAGTCTGATCACATGCTCCATTCTCAGTCTGATCACATGCTCCGTTCTCAGTCTGATCACATGCTCTGTTCTCAGTCTGATCACATGCTCCGTTCTAAGTTTGATCACATATTCCTTTCTCCTCTGGCCACATAACTCTCCTATCAGATCACAAGCTTCTTTCTCAGTCTAGTTATGCACTGCTTTCCCAGTCTGGTCATATTCCTCTCTCAGTCTAGTCACATGTTCCTCTCTAGTAATGTGCTGCTCTCTCAATCTGGTCATGTGCTCCTTGGGAAGAGACATGGCGACTTCCCTATAAATGTGTTTATGATGTTCATAAAGATCATCTGAAGACACAACCTCAGGTTGCACATGTACGACATGACACTCGGCTCAAGCTCACCACCACCTCCCTTGACCCCTTTCCCACTCTCTGATCTGTCAAACTGCTTGTTCGATTGGATGAGCAGAAATTTCCTCCCACTAAATATTGGGAAGACCAAAGCCATTGGGGTAGAAATTAGGTCGCGCCCCATTTGGGGCGCAAATATCGTCCGGACGCAAATATTAGCGCCTGGCGCTAATTATCGGCACTGACAGGAAACTTCACTTTTACCGCCCCGGGAGGTGAGTGGAGCGCTAAAGCAGGCGCTGCACACCTCTCTTAAGGCGCAAAGGCCGAGCAGTGAGGCGCTAACTCGGAGCGCTGGCGAAGCTCATGTAATGTCAGTCAGCAATGGAACACACACACAATGGCACGGGCCAGTTCTTAAAGGGGATGGTTAATCTTGCTTTCCATCCACATCCTGTTCATTGCAGCCTTGAATCTCGGCCTGGAGAGACTTGCACATCAAATGTGCTGGAAAGAACAATGGAGAGTACCAGGCAAAGAGCTCAGAGTGCAGCTCCCACAGTCTCTGCTAAATCGATACAAGGAATGGCAAATCAAAATGAACCTGCAAAGTGCTGCTCAGTACCCAAAACTCCTTCACACAACGTTGAATCTCTCCAGAAGTCTCTCCCTCTCTCTCTCAGAATGCGTAGTTCAAAAATGCCACCAACAATAAAAGACAGGAAGAGGCCCCCTTTAAATAGCGCCCCCCCCAGCCCCACAGCGATTGATAGCGTTCCAGTCTTCTGGTCGTTGGATGCGCCAGGCGGTAAGGCAGGGGGCGCCACTCAATTTCCGCTACGGGGCGCCACAAGGGCGTTGCACCATGGAATGACGTCACAATCTGCGCGCGCAGGTGGTCGCAGCGATAAGTTTTAGCGCCGCCGCACAATCTCAAGTTAAGTTCTCGAGCGGCGCAAACATCGCTGCGCCCGGGCGTTAGCGGCTTTGCGCCCCATTAGTGCCCTCTTAAGGCGCTAACGGGAGGCGCAACCAAGTGAATTTTTACCCCATTGTCTTTTGTTCCCGCCACAAACTCCGTTCCCTGGCCATCATTTCCATCCCTCTCCCTGGCAACTGTCTGAAGATGAGCCCGACCGTTCGCAACCTTGGTGTTGTGCTTGACTCTGAGATGCCTACTTCCACCTCCATAACATCGCCCGACTCCAACCCTGCCTCAGCTCATCTGCTGCTGAAACCCTCATCCATGTCTTTGTTACCTCTAAACTTGACTATTCCAATGCTCTCCTGGCCGACCTCCCATCTTCCACCCGACATAAAATTGTGCTCATCCAAAACTCTGCTGCCCATATCTTAACTCGCACCAAGTCCCATTCACCCATCACCCCTGTGCTTGCTGACCTACACTGGCACCGGTCCAGTACTGCCTCAATTAAAAAATTTTCATCTTTGTTTTCAAATCCCTCCATGGCCCTATCACGATAACCTCCTCCAGCCCTACAAGCCTTTGAGCTCTCTGCGCTCCTCCAGCTTGAGCATCCACCTATTTTACTCGCTCCATCATTGGTGGCCGTGCCTTCAGCTGCCTGGGCCCTAAGCTCTGGAATTCCCTCCCTAAACCTCTCTCTCCTCCTTTAAGATGCTCCTTAAAACCTACCTCTTTGACCAAGCTTTTGGTCATCTGTCCTAATATCTCCTTATGTGGCTCGGTGTCAAATATTGATTGATAACGCTCCAGTGAAGCACCTTGGGACGTTTTGCTATGTTAAAAGCGCTATATAAATGCAAGTTGTTGTTGTTGTTGAGTGGATTTTACGTTCTGTAGAGGCCATTTGGTTTGGTTTCTGCCAGTGACTAGTGGAGAGGAATGCAGACCTTCACAAAGTGTTCTGTCTCATCTTGACTCAACATGAGGTATTTTGCATTCTGTCCTCAGGGTCCTGTGCCAGTGCGATTAGGACTGCAGGCTACAGCAGCTTACGGAGAAGACCTTCCCTCCACAGAGAAGTAAACAACAGCCTCCATTTCATCCTGTTGCTGCCACACAAAGAGGAAACTTGGACGGTGAGCAGAGAGCGGGTTGGACTCCAGCAAGGGTACTTTGCATAAAATTACAGCAATTAGGCAAGTTTGTTCTGGAGTCTCCTACGCTGACCTGGAATGTTGGAGCTGGGGCCGGCTGGTGACATCATGGTGCTGCCAGGGGCAGGATCCTGCAACGTGCGAGGATCCAGTTGCACTAATTTCGCTGGGAAATGCAATGATTGACTTCAGCATACCAATCCCATCATCTGGTTAGGATTTAACTCGTGTTTTGCTGCTAGTAACCTCCAGAGTTCATGAAGCAATAACCAGCCACGGAAACTAAGCTAGAGGACCAGCTTTGAAAGTGATCCAGTCTCCATTTACCCCGTCGGAGAACAGTTTATTGGGTTTTGAGGCACGCATTTTGTGCACGCTGAGATGGGTGGTGATCAAGTGCAGAACGCTTTCCTCCTACCCAATATCTCGCCACCGTGATGGGCTCCCGGACCAAGTGGACGACTGGTGAGGTGAGGGTCACAGTTCTCTGACAACAACCCCGACCTTTAACTCACCACCCCCCCCCCCAAATCCCATAGACCTGCTGCTCTACTCCTCGCTGCAACAGGCAAGCCTTTCCATTTTCTGCCTGGTTCCCGAGGTTAGATTGTCAGTCAGTTTTGAGCAGTGAACTCTAGGTAGGTTTGTGGATAGTGAATGTAAAGGGCATGCCTGGCACCACTGGGCATGGGCAGGCGGGATGATCAGTGTGCCTGAATTAAACCAGTAGCCTGATGTTTCACATGGCTGGCCTGAATGGGACTTCCCCCAACAATGGGGAAGGTCAGCAACAAAAAGATGAAAGTCAGCATTGTGCCTTTGAATGAGTTGCATCTCAATTTCTGATGCCGTTGTGATGTCAGCCTCATTACAAATCAGCCAGATTTCTGAGCACTGCAATCCATACCCCTCCTCCTCCTGGCCCCCACACGTGCGTCAAACAGAAGCAACTCGGCAATATAACGAAGAAGCGGACAATTCGTGATTCCGACTGTACCAAATAGAATGGCGGAGCTGGCTGTAAGATCTCAGAGAGGAGCAGTCGCCGCTTTAGATGTTTTCTTTCCAGCAGTAATGTTTTTTCTTTTGGCAAGCAAGCCTTTAATATAAATCAGTAAACAAAGTCCAGGTGTTGAAGAAAAGCTGACGTCACATTTCAGACAGCACTAATCAGCCTGTGATGTTCGGGGTCTAACGGGACCACTGATGCTCTCACACCTATAATTAGGAAAAATCCAAAGAAGCCTCGTGACTGTTGGGTGGTGTATGCGAGGGAGGTTTTCGTAGAATTTCAGCAACAAAGTGCTCCGGAGACAGCAGGGCTAAAGAGCAGCTCCGTTGCCTGTCTGACCCTGAGGCCGGGTAGCAAATGTGCTTTTTAATTTAGCGTTGTGGGGGAGATTAAGTGAATTACAGGACTATTTACTTTGATGGCTCACTCATGAAAACAGGTACTGTGTATCACAGAACAGAATCTAAAACATCTGCTCTGTGCCCTCAGGATCGTCTGTAGAAAAAATAAATAATCTAAATGTGCATTAAAGCTTTCAAATCTGGGTAATAAATCAATAACCCTAATTTAAGATGGCATGATCGTTTTTATTGGCCTACACAAGTTAGCTACACTGTTCCGACATTTCTTTTTAATAATGAAACTCCCCAAAACTTAGACCAGGTTCCAAGGAATCAATATTCTAAACTCTATCTTGCAATTTTAACTTCCTTTGTTGCAGCTCGAGAAAATTGCTTAAAAGGTTTTGAAAACGTCGACAGTCTCTAATTTAATAACTTCTCAGTGTGATATTATTTCATTACATTCATAAGAAAAAAATCACAAGGAGTCAGGTGTCAGTCAGCTCGGTGCTCAAGCCGACACCACAGAGTGCAGTGAGGACAGCAGCTCACTGTCGAAGGCCCCGACCTTCAGACAAGGCCCCATCTGTCTGTGCTGAGGGATGGTTAAGATCCCACGGTGCTCATCATAAAGAGCTGGTATCCTGGCTTTAATATTCCCACAAGAAATACTCAGAGAGTATCCTGGTTTCCCGAAGGCCCTGATCTAAATGAGATGTGGTACCGCACGGGAATACTGTGGTTATGAGCTTTCAAATAAATAGTCTTAGTACTGCACCAAGAGGGGTTTGGAAAACCTCAACCAAACTGAATAGGGCCAATGTGAAGCGGAGTGGAATAAATGACTGTACCAGACTGCAGTCATTCCCGAGCTGTTTCATGACACAGCAGGTAGCTTATTGTGGGTGAGAAGGTGCTGTCTCAGTAATCACGTACCAGGAAACCTAATAGGAGGCAACTTCACCCAGCTCACCCCAGCTCTGGCTGGAAAAACATTCCAGAGAACAAGCTGTGGGGAGAGAGCCACTAATACTCTAACCCTCTGTAACTCACTCGTACAACCATGTTTGGAATAGTGTGCACAATTACAGACATCCTGCAGTCTACAGAGTCCAAAGGCAAACAACATGGATTTAACGGTCTTCCCTTGAAATTACACTGTGCGACATTAGCGCAGGAATGCTTACTATGTTGAAATTTCCTCTGTTCACTATTTTAATGGAGGACGTAACCAGTTTAATCTCAATGGTTAGCGGCTGTTAAAAGTAACAGATAAATTGCATGCAAATGTACCAAGTGTTCTTGAGCTAACATTCCACAGCGCAATTTCAATGGTTCCAATTTATAAAGAGACTTACAGATCCAAAGTTGTTTTAATGGGAGAAAAGATCATTGTGAAGAGCACATGTTCCAGGTTTTTAAAAGTTTGAGAAGAATGCATGCGATAGATTGGAGTCGCTTATTTAACCAGGACTGTGACTCGAGGGAAAAATTAGAAGATCCGAAGTGAAATGGAGATCGAAGAATTATGTTTCCTCATTGCGCATCCCCGATTTTAATCGCTCCACCATTGGCGGCCGTGCCTTCAGCTGCCTGGGCCCTAAACTCTGGAATTCCCTCCCTAAACTTCCCCGCCTCGCTACCTCTCTCTCATCTTCTAAGACGCTCTTTAAAACCTACCTCTTTGACCAAGCTTTTGGTCACCGGTCCTAATATCTCTTTATGTGGCTCGGTGTCAAATTTTGTTTGATATTCGCTCTTGTGAAGCGCCTTGGAACGTTTTATTACATTAAAGGCACTATATAAATACAAGTTGTTGTTGTTGATAGTAGGTGCTGAGCTCGCGTGATTGAACCCAGGATGTTTAATCCCTTTAAAACGGAGCTGGATAAAAATTTGGTTAAAACAGGACAGAAAGTTCTAAGGCTATGGACAGACATAATTAAATCCTGCACCAAAGAGATGCTTTAACCGCAGTTTAGATCAGGCATGAGTTTTCTGTGGAAAGCAGCCAGCCAGAGGCCAGAGACCACTTTGATAACAGATGGCGGCTGACCACAAGTTTGGCAACCTCACGGTGGGGGTGGGGGGCAGGGGGGGGGGGGCAGGGTGAAGGAGGGGAAGACAAACAAAGACATAAAAAAGGGAAAACTCAAAAAGAAATGTTTGAAATGATGAATGAGATGACAGCGGCTTACTGATCTGAATGGTTTTTAGTTTCTAATTTTATCTGAAATTACGAGCAGATGTTTATTTCTGGTTTCCCCGACTGTGATCGAGTTTATTTTGGGATGTGAGAGCTTCCATTCAAATGAAGATTCCCGTTGAAACTCGTTTTCTCCAGGGTTTTGGCCGTTTGCCCTCAGCACAGGGAGGCTGGCGGGTGCTTTAACCTCCCCCTGTATACAGGCTCCCACTTACAGCTCAGCAGTGCTGAGCAGATCTTGGCCCTTACCCGAGCATCAGATTTGCAGCACAGAGAACGTCAGCCCAATACCAATCCACTGACTCATCTAAAGTCCAGAAACCATCTGAGTTCAGTTAGCTTTTATATCCTGAAAATGTATGGACTGGCAAAAGCATAAAAGGACATTTTGTTCCAGATACTTCCCAATCAAAGCCCTGAAGCTCATTTTCTCGAATCACACCTTTTTTCTTGTCGATTTTCTCGACCCGCTACTTCCCCCGCCGCCACATCCCCCCGTTTCCCTGAAGTCACTCTGGCTGGGATTCAGTCCCACAGGTACCTCACCAAGTGGCCATTTTTCATGTGTGAGCCTAGATAACGAGTGCCAGAAAGTTATTCGACATAGTGGGCATCACAGATGAGCCTGAGTCTGTTTTCAGCCCGTGCTAGCCCAGGGGAGCTGAAGTCAATTGTAGCATCCGTACCACTGCCCCGGTCGAGATCAACTAACTGATGGAGCCTGGGGCCTTCTGATCGGTGTAGCTGAGTAACTCAGTGTTCGAGGCAGAGAGGGAGGGGGAGAGAGAGAGAGGGGAAGAGAAAGTGGGGAAAGAGAGAGGGAGATTCCCCAGACAGAGGGTAAAGAAAGTGGGGAAAAGAGAAACAGAGGAAAAGAAAGAGAGGGGTAAAGAGAAAGAGGGAGAGAAGCAAGATAGGGTAAATAAGGAGGGGAAAGAGAAAGGGGGAGGAAAAGAGAGAGGAAAAGAGAGCAAGGGTAAAAATGAAGGGTGAAGAGTGAGAGGGAGGAAAGAGAGAGAGGGAAAAAGACTATTGCACTCTGGAACTGCCTCTTTAAACCTCCACCCTGCTGTCTCTCTACACCTCTTCACCATGCTGTGTTCTAGGACTATCTCCCTACATCTCTTCACTTTACTGTGCTCCAGAACTGTCTCTCTACACCTCTTCACCCTGCTGTGTTGTGGAAGACCATCATAGAAGCACCATCACCACAAGCACTGCAGTGGTTCAAGGAGAAGCCCATCACCAGCACCTTCTCAGGGCAACGCACAATGGGCACTAAATGTGGCCTTGCCCACACCCTGACAACAAAAAATAAAAACACCTGTTTCCTTATACCTCTTCAGCTTGCTGCCGCACTTCCCATCTTCCAGAGCCTGCTCAATATTTACCTCTTTGACCGTAACTTCCCCAATCTATCACCTAAATTTCTATTCCACGCCCACCATACTTCTGTAGAGCACCTGTAACAGGTGGGATGGAGGCTATGGACTGAGGGCCTCCCAAGTGCTTCAGGAATTAATGGGCTAAGAAGCATCAATGAGCAGATGGAGGCGATGGAGCTGGGAGCTTCAGGGGTGAGGGTTGTGTGGGCAGGAGAGGAAGGAGCAGAGGATTTCCCCTTTTACTGAGGTTGTTGGTGGTGGCTTGTCTGTTTCGATTCTGTTGGTGAAGTAGCAGAACTGTCAGAGCTGGGGGTGTCTCGAGAGCAAGTGGGGCAGCTGGAAGTGTCCCGTGTGAGATGAGTTTGGAAGAACAAGGTGTGCAGCCTCTCATCCATGGGATGGCTACAGATGTGAAATAACCTGGAATACATGTTCAGGTCCGCAAGAGAAAGAAACGAAAGTTTCACAATGGGCACATTCAAAAAATTACATTTGCAAATTGCAGGCAAACATTTAACGTGATCGAACTTCTAGGAATACATAGAATTTACAGCACAGAAACACGCCATTCGGCCCAACTGGTCTATGCAGATGTTTATGCTCCACACGAGCCTCCTTCCATTCTATTTCATCTAACCCTGTCTGCATATCCTTCTAATACATCCAACCAGATTTGGCAACACAAGCTGAGAGTCAGGAGGAGGCATAGCAGCTTTACAGAGGCACTGTGTCTTGTAACGTGCGTGGAAAATGTTTGGCATTGTTGGCTAGTTACGTTGGGCAAAACAGGGCTCCCTGAAGGCTTGTTCCAGAGCCAAAACCTTCCACCTAATTCTTTCTTTAAACAAACAGCGATGACTATTTGAAAGGCCAACAGTCTGTTGTAAATGTTTTACCAGACGGCCAAACTTACAAGCTGTTCCACAGGGAGAGCTGTCTGCTCGACAGAACATGCCATTAATTTCAGTTTTTAGTGTTTTGGAGAAGGCTGGTACTGGAAAGTAGACAAGCATTCCTGGGAAGTGTTGTAACATTTACTTGCAGTACCAGCACACTGACAAACTCATTTTTGGAGTGGGGAAGTTAACGTTTCTGCAGGAATGTACACATCTCAAGTCCGAGCTTCACAGATCACAACACACACACACATACCTGGCCACTTGCAGCTACTCCTACGCAGCAGCACTCTGCAGTTCCCATCAGGCCAGATAGTCAGATTCAACGTACTATCACGGAGCTGGAAACAAGCCAACTAGTATTGGTTTTATGCTTCCCACAACAAACAGTACTGTATACCCTCCTTACACATGGCAAACACTCACAGTACTGTATACCCTCCTTATACATGGCAAACACGCACAGTACTGTATACCCTCCTTACACATGGCAAACACGCACAGTACTGTATAATCTCCTTACTCATGGTAAACGCTCACAGTACTGTATACCCTCCTTACACATGGCAAACACGCACAGTACTGTATAATCTCCTTATTCATGGTAAACGCTCACAGTACTGTATACCCTCCTTAAACATGGCAAACGCTCACAGTACTGTATAATCTCCTTACTCATGGTAAACGCTCACAGTACTGTATACCCTCCTTATACATGGCAAACACGCACAGTACTGTATACCCTCCTTACACATGGCAAACGCTCACAGTACTGTATACCCTCCTTACTCATGGTAAACGCTCACAGTACTGTATACCCTCCTTACTCATGGTAAACGCTCACAGTACTGTATACCCTCCTTACACATGGCAAACGTTCACAGTATTGTATACTCTCCTTATACATGGCAAACACGCACAGTACTGTATACTCTCCTGATACATGGCAAACACGCACAGTACTGTATACTCTCCTTACACATGGCAAACGTTCACAGTATTGTATACTCTCCTTATACATGGCAAACACTCACAGTACTGTATACTCTCCTTATACATGGCAAACGTTCACAGTACTGTATACCCTCCTTACACATGGCAAACGTTCACAGTATTGTATACTCTCCTTATACATGGCAAACACTCACAGTACTGTATACTCTCCTTATACATGGCAAACACGCACAGTACTGTATACTCTCCTTATACATGGCAAACACGCACAGTACTGTATACTCTCCTTACACATGGCAAACGCTCACAGTACTGTATACTCTCCTTATACAATGCGAATGTAAGGTTCTCAAAATTCACAGATCCCCCTAAACTCGAAGACAAACGCGAAGGAAAAAGACTTTGGACTCTTTTCTAGCTAGTGTCGGCAGCAGAGAGAGCAGCAGCACAGTGAGTAGTTAAACTCACTTTCGTGGGCTTTTTACAGAGGCCAGTGTCGGGAAAGGGCCCTTGAGTATATCATTTAATTGAAGTGAAATTGGTGGGATTCATTTAATTTAATTTTAATTAATTAATTAAAGGGTAAGTCATGGCAGGAGAGCTCTGCCCCGTGATATGCTCCTCCTGCTATATGTGGGAAATCAGGGACGCTTCCTGTGCCCCTGACGACCATGTGTGTGAGAAGTGTATCCAGCTGCAGCTACTGATAGACCGCATTGCGGCGCTGGAGCTGCGGATGGATGCATATTGGAGCATTCGCGACGCTGAGAACATCGTGGATAGCATGTTTAGCGAGTTGGTCACACCGCAGGTAAAGGGTGTACAGGCAGGAAGTGAATGGGTGACCACCAGGCAGACTAAGAGGTGCAGGCAGGTAGTGCAAGGGTCCCCTGTGGCCACCCCCCTCTCAAACAGATATACCACTTTGGATACTGTTGGGGGGGATGACTTAGCAGGGGAAAGCAGCAGCAGCCAACTTCCTGGCACCATGGGTGGCTCTGCTGCACAGGCTGGGAGGAAAAAGTGTGGAAGAGCTATAGTGATAGGGGACTCAATTGTAAGGGGAATAGATAGGCGTTTCTGCGGCCACAAACGAGACTCCAGGATGGTGTGTTGCCTCCCAGGTGCAAGGGTCAAGGACGTCTCGGAGCGGCTACAGAACATTTTGGAGGGGGAGGGCGAACAGCCAGTTGTCGTGGTGCACATAGGCATCAACGATATAGGTAAAAAACGGGATGAGGTCCTAAAAGCAGAATATAGGGAGTTAGGAGGTAAATTAAAAAATAGGACCTCAAAGGTAGTAATCTCAGGATTGCTACCAGTGCCACGTGCTAGTCAGAGTAGAAATAGGAGGATATTTCAAATGAATACATGGCTAGAGGAATGGTGCAAGGGGGAGGGATTCAAACTCCTTGGACATTGGAACCGGTTCTGGGGGAGGTGGGACCAGTACAAACGGGACGGTCTGCACCTGGGCAGGGCCGGGACCGATGTCCTAGGGGGAGTGTTTGCTAGTGCTGTTGGGGAGGGTTTAAACTAAAGTGGCAGGGGGTTGAGAACCTGAGCAGGGAGACACGGGAAAGGGAAACAAGGATAAAAGCAAAAGACAGGAAGGAGAAAAACAAAAGTAGAAGGCAAAGAACTCAACGGTTTAAATCAAACATGGTCACAGTAAATAATAATTCATATAGGTCTGAGAGCATTAAAAAAACAAGCCTGAAGGCTTTGTGTCTTAATGCAAGGAGCATTCGGAACAAGGTGGATGAATTAGCTGCGCAAATAGAGGTAAATGAATACGATTTGATTGGGATTACAGAAACATGGCTCCAGGGTGGCCAAGGCTGGGAACTCAACATCCAGGGGTATTCAATATTTAGGAAAGATAGGCAAAAAAGAAAGGGAGGTGGGGTAGCATTGCTGATTAAAGAGGGGATTAACACAATTGAAAGGAAGGATATTAGCTCTGATGATGCGGAATCTGTATGGGTAGAACTGAGAAATAACAAGGGGCAGAAAACGTTAGTGGGAGTGGTATATAGACCTCCAAACAGTAATACGGAGATTGGGGACGGCATTAAAAGGGAAATTAGAGAAGCATGCAGTAAGGGCACAGCAGTCATCATGGGTGACTTTAATTTACATATAGATTGGGCTAACCAAATTAGTAAAAATACTGTGGAGGAGGAATTCCTAGAATGTTTACGGGATGGTTTTCTGGAACAATATGTCGAGGAACCAACCAGAGATTAGGCCATCTTAGACTGGGTATTATGTAACGAGAAAGGATTAATTAGCAATCTTGTTGTACGAGTGATCATAATATGATAGAATTCTTCATTAGGATGGAGAGTGAAGTAGTTGAATCAGAGACTAGGGTCCTGAATTTAAATAAAGGAAACTACGATGGTATGAGGTGCAAATTGGGTAGGATTGATTGGGGAATGTCACTCAAAGGGTTGATGGTGGATAGGCAATGGCAAACATTCAAAGACTGCATGGATGAACTACAGAATTTGTTCATCCCAGTGTGGCATAAGAATAAAACAAAAAGGGTGACTCAACCGTGGCTAACAAGGGAAATTAGGGATAGCATAAGATCCAAGGAGAGGGCATATAAATTGGCAAGAAAAAGCAGTAACCCTGAGGATTGGGAGCAGTTTAGGATTCAACAAAGGAGGACAAAGGGATTAACTAAGATGGGGAAAATAGAATATGAAAGTAAGCTTGCAGGGAACATAAAAACTGACTGTAAGAGCTTTTATAGATATGTCTTCACAAAGGAGGACACAAATAACCTCCCAGAGATGTTGGAGAACATAGGGTCTGATGAAAGGGAGGAACTGAAAGAAATCAGTATTTGCAGGGAAATGGTGTTAGGGAAATTGACGGGATTGAAGGCCGATAAATCCCCAGGGCCTGATAATCTACATCCCAGGGTACTTAAGGAAGTGGCCCTAGAAATAGTAGATGCATTGCTGATCATCCTCCAACATTCGATGGAATCTGGAACTGTACCCATGGATTGGAGGGTAGCTAATGTTACCCCACTATTCAAAAAGGATGGTAGAGAGAAAGTGGGGAATTACAGACCGGTAAGCCTGACATCGATAGTGGGGAAAATGCTAGAGTCCATTATAAAGGATGTAATAGCTGAGCACTTGAAAAACAGTGATAGGATCGGACAAAGTCAACATGGATTTACAAAAGGTAAATCGTGCTTGACTAATCTACTGGAATTTTTTGAGGATGTAACTGGGAAAATAGATAAGGGAGAACTAGTAGATGTGGTGTATTTGGACTTTCAAAAGGCTTTCGATAAGGTCCCGCATAAGAGATTAGCGTGTAAAGTTAAGGCACGTGGGATTGGGGGCAAGGTATTGACTTGGATAGAGAACTGGTTGGCGGACAGAAAGCAGAGAGTAGGAATTAATGGGTCTTTTTCCGAGTGGCAGGCAGTGACTAGTGGGGTACCGTAGGGTTCGGTCCTTGGACCCCAGCTATTCATAATATACATTAATGATCTAGATAAGGGAACTAAATGTAATATCTCCAAGTTTGCAGATGACACAAAGCTGGGTGGGCGTGTGTGCTGCGAGGAGGATACTGAGAAACTCCAGGATGATTTAGACAGGTTGGGTGAGTGGGCAGAAGCGTGGCAGATGCAATATAACATGGATAAATGCGAGGTTATCCACTTTGGTGTCAAAAACAGAAAGGCAGACTATTATCTGAATGGCAATAGATTGGGAGAAGGGGAAGTGCAACGAGACCTGGGTGTCCTTGTGCACCAGTCGTTGAAGGTAAGCATGCAGGTGCAGCAGGCGGTGAAGAAGGCAAATGTTATGTTGGCCTTCATAGCGAAAGGGTTTGAGTATAGGAACAGGGATGTCCTGCTGCAGTTGTACAGGGCCTTGGTGAGACCATACCTTGAGTACTGTGTGCAGTTTTGGTCGCCTTATCTGAGGAAGGATGTTCTTGCCATGGAAGGAGTTCAGCGAAGATTCACAAGGCTGATACCTGGGATGGCAGGAATGACATATGAGGAGAGATTGGGTTGATTGGGCTTATACTCGCTGGAGTATAGAAGAATGAGAGGGGATCTCATCGAAACATATAAAATTCTGACAGGTTTGGACAAACTAGATGCAGGAAGAATGTTCCCGATGGTCGGAGAGTCCAGAACCAGGGGTCATAATCTAAGGATAAGGGGTAAGCCATTTAGGACAGAAATGAGGAAGAATTTCTTCACCCAGAGAGTGGTGAACCTGTGGAATTCTCTACCACAGAAGGTAGTTGAGGCCAAGTCATTAAATATATTCAAGAATGAGTTAGATATATTTCTTAAGGCTAAAGGTATCAAGGGATATGGGGAGAAGGCAGGTACAGGGTACTGAGTTTGGATGATCAGCCATGATCTCATCGAATGGTGGAGCAGGCTCGAGGGGCCGAATGGTCTACTCCTGCTCCTATCTTCTATGTTTCTATGTTTCTATTACAGGGTGGTGAAATGCATTGGGCCTAACCGAAGGACATTTTTGAGCAAAAACCAAGACTTGGTATTTTAAAAGACATGTCTGGACTTGTAAGGGAGAAAAGGCTGTGAAGGGTGGTGGGGTCAACCTCTGTAAAGACAGTTTGGGTATTGGAGTTAATGGAAACTGTCTGGGGAACCGCATGACCTCGCTGGGAGTTAAATCGGCCCCTATCAGACATTAACATCCTTACAATAAACCCGAGGAAAAGCAGTCTCCACCCAAATTTACAGAGCCCATTAAAAACATGCATAAAACAGATCACTTCGGCCTACTCGATAGAAATCCCAGGCCCAATCAAGAAACCCAAAACTTGGGGACAATCAACTATGATTAAGTGGCAAATCGACAGGATGGAGCCATCCCGAAACCACTTCACACATTAGCAAACAAGTTACCGTTAACGAGCCCGCCAAAATCTAACAATGACCGGGACCTGATTTGGCGCGCAGATAAGGGAGCTTCAATTAGTATAATTGAAGGCCCGTTCTCAACCTGAAAAAGAAGAAGAGGAAGGAAGAAGAACAAGTCATCCACGGGGGCATTCTCCGCAACACAGTTCTCCAGCACCACCGTTCAGCATTCCGTGTCCAGCCAGAAGGTCAACAGCTCGAAGGCCAGACCATTCAACGAAGTAGGCCAACACTTGGAAGAAAGCAGAACGACCGCCTCAGTGACCATCGGACACCTCGCGGCAACAAGGCCCTCACGAAAACAACCAACCGAACATCAAGTACCAATATTGGGCCACCGCGACCAAAGAAAACCAACTCGAAGAAAAACCGAAGATCCGCAAAGTTTCCACTCTACAATCTACTCCTGACTTACCCCTGGGTAAGATTTTCCCCAAAAGACTCTAAACCCTACTTCTAAACCAAAGAAAAGTGGGTACTCACCTGATAAATCCAATACGCACCCTACCGCATCAGCGGACTCGCGAAGACTGACCAGATACGCAGTTGCAGTCCTCTACCGCGTACGGGGTACGGCAGACACCAACCGACATATAGAGCGAACCCCAAAACCGCGAACTAGCCAAACTGTCAAGGATTCTGGTGAGTATCATCCCTGGTCCTCTGGAGTCCAACCTAGCTAGTAAAGTGGGATTGGGAGGGGTGAAGTATTCTTCTAATGTGATTTCCCTCGTATGTTAAGCGTTCCCCATTTTATTAGAGTGTTAAGATTGTTGTGTTATATTTACTCCCTTGAATAAAGATCAAAAGTTCTTGCATCAAACCAGTTGTCTGCTGCACTTTTGTCACAACCCCCAAATAAGTCCAAGGTCTAGAACCAAGGGAGTGGGAGCGATTCGAACCGCTCAGAAGTCAGAGGTGAAACTGACACAAATACCACCACCCCCTACACGAATGCACACAGTACACTATACTCTCCTTACACATGGTAAATGCTCACAGTATTGTATACTCTCCTTATACACATGGCAAACGCTCACAGTACTGTATACTCTCCATACACATGGTAAATGCTCACAGTACTGTATACTCTCATACATGGCAAACGCACAGAGTACTGTATACTCTCATTATACACATGGCAAATGCTCACAGTACTGTATACTCTCATTATACACATGGTAAACGCTCACAGTACTGTATACTCTCCTTACACATGGTAAATGCTCACAGTATTGTATACTCTCCTTATACACATGGCAAACACTCACAGTACTGTATACTCTCCATACACATGGTAAATGCTCACAGTATTGTATACTCTCCTTATCCATGGCAAACGTGCACAGTACTGTATACTCCTTATACATGGCAAATGCTCACAGTACTGTATACTCTCATTATACATGGCAAACACACACAGGACTGTGTACTCTCCTTATCCATGGCAAATGCTCACAGTACTGTATACTCTCATACATGGCAAATGCTCACAGTACTGTATACTCTCCTTTAATATGGCCAACGCTCACAGTACTGTATACTCTCTGACGTAAGAAAACTACTAGGCACTTGGTCTAAGCGTTAAACAAAGCTTTAATCAACTGTTTTTCTACATGGAGAACTAGTTCCTGTTGAGGAATGTCCTAAGCAAGCTGGGCCCATGCCCGAGTATTTATACTCTCCCTGGACAGCGCCACCAGCAGGCCACCCAGTATTACTTCATACATGAATGACAAGATTCATGTCATTCTTCCCGCCTGAAAGATTGGAAGTCTGGCGGCTTCCTTCTACCGAATTAGCCGGACTAAGAATAGATGCAGTCGTTTGGATTTCCGTTGGAGGCTGGAAGGCACGTCTCCTCGGACCGTGTTTTGGTCCCTGGGTCGCTTGGTTTGTACCGGCGGGCTGGCAGAGTCCGTGTCGCCTTGATCGACCTGAGGGGGACTGGGGAGATCGTGGCTCCGCGGGCGGGTCCCCACCGGCGCAGCACTGGCTTCATCCTTCTCAGTAGTCGCTGATTGACCGGCGTCCTGGCTTCGGGTGGCCATCCCGCGGGGAGCGCTCTGTTCCCCGGGTTGATCCAGCGGAGTAGCTGGCAGATCCCTTGATGTCCCGGGTAGGGCGTCATCCTCGGAGGAGCGCAGAGTATCGGCGTTGTTAATACGGATCTCTCTATCGATTGGGTCTGTGGGACTGGTTGGGCAGGGAGCCAGATCCCGAAGTGAAACTGTGGACTCCCGGCCATCAGGGTACCGCATGTACGCGTATGTAGGATTGACATCCGTTAGTTCCACCTTGTCGACGAGGGGATCACTCTTGGAGGATCGGACGAATCTTCGGAGCAGCACGGAGCCAGGAGCTGCCAACCATGATGGTAGGGATGTCCCATGAGTGGAGCGACGCTGGAACCCGAAGAATCGTTCGTGAGGAGTAACATTGGTGGATGTGGAAAGAAGAGACCTGATGGAATGCAACGCGTCAGGGAGCATAGTTACCCACTGCTGGTCTGGTAGATTGTGTGACCTCAGTGCAAGATGAACAGCGTTCCAAATGATAGCGTTGTATCTCTCAACCTGTCCGTTTCCAATAGGATGATACGGTGTCGTTTTAGTTGTGGCAATTCCCCGTTGGGAAAGATAACTTTTGAGTTCGCTTGACATGAAGGAGGGACCCCGATCAGAGTGGATGAAATTGGCCGTACCGCAAAGGGAAAAGACCTGATCGAGGCATTTGATCACTGTGGAAGTAAACATATTGGGACAGGGGAAAGCAAAGGGAAAGCGTGAATATTCGTCCACCATAGTAAGCAAGTAGGTGTTTCGCGTTGAGGAAGGCAATGGCCCTTTAAAGTCAATGCTGAGTCGCTGCATAGGCTGTGTAGCGTGTATGAGCGAGCCATCCGACGGACGGAAGAATTGCGGTTTTAATTTCGCGCAAATTCTACAAGTGGAGCATGTTCTTTTCACGTCTTCCGTAGAAAATGGGAGATTTTTAGATCGCACAAAGTGCAACATACGGGTAACGCCAGGATGGCATAAGTCAGTATGAAGATCCGCAAATGTCGAAGTTGACATGGAAGAGCAGAATGCACGCGTGAGGGTATCCGGGGCCACATTCTCCTTGCCGGGTCGATACTGTATGGTGTAGCCAAAGGCGGCCAATTCCATCCTCCAGAGCTGTATTTTGTTATTCTTGATTTTAGTGCGTTTCCGGTTATCCAGCATAAAGGCCACCGAGCGCTGATCGGTTATGACCGTGAAATGGCGACGAGCGAGAAAATGACTCCATTTACATACTGCTTCGATGATAGCTGTAGCCTCCTTCTCGACAGGAGGATAATGGAGCTCGCTCGCTACCCTGTAAAGTTCTAGACAGAAATGCAACGGGTTGACCGCCTTGATTCAAGGTAGCCGAGATCGCCACCTCCGATGCATCGCACTCGACCACGAAAGGGAGGTTTTCATCGATGGAATGAAGCGCGGCTTTTTCCAGTTGTCGCTTGAGGAGGGCGAAAGCTGAAATAGCCTCGCCTCCAATGGAAATGACTTCGCGTGAAGCAGGGGCTGGATCTTGTCGGAAAAGTGAGGTATCCACTTCGCATAATAGGCGAACATGCCGAGGGCCCGACGAAGAGAGTGGAGATTCGTAGGAGGAGGGAGCTCCTGAAGCGGACAAAGTCGCTCCGGATCCGGTTTGATGACACCATTGCCCACCCAGTAGCCAAGGATGTTGACTGATGGTACTGGTTTCACAGATTTGGACTCATTTAAGGTTAAGTTGCGACGACGGAGAACGTCAAGAAATTTCTGGAGGTTGGCATCATGCTCCTTCTGGTCATGACCAGCAATGGTGATATTATCCAGATATGGAAAAGTGTCTGTTAAGTTCTCCTGTTTGACTAGGCTATCCATTGCCCGTTGAAAGACGGCCACCCCATTGGTGACCCCGAATGGAAGGCGATGAAACTGGTAAAGCCGACCATTGGCCTCAAAAGCCGTATACTTTTTGTCAGAGTCCTTTAACGGTACTTGATGGTATGCACTCTTTAAGTCAAAAGTTGAAAATACCTTGTAGTTAACAAGGTTATTGACCATGTCATCGATGCGTGGTAGTGGGTAGGCATCCAGGTCGGTATACTGGTTAATAGTTTGCGAGTAATCGATGCAAAGACGTTTCTTTTGTTGCTTCAGAGGATTTTTAACAACGACGACTTGAGCCCGCCAGGAAGATGAACATGGCTCAATGATACCGTCAGCTAGAAGGCGAAAGATCTCTGCCTCGATAAAGGATAGGTCACCTTGGCTGGAACGTCGTGATTTAGTGGCTATGGGCTTACATCGGGGGGAAAGATTGGCAAACAAGGAGGTCTCGTCGAGCGAAGCCGCCGAAAGTGCACAAAACGGTACTTTGGAAATAGTAAGCTCCAGCTTTGATCCTCCAAGCTCGAAAGTGAGTCTTTCGTGTTGTTTCTGTAAATCCTGTCCCAGGAGCACATCACTGCATAGGTTTTTGAGCACCCCGAGCCGGGTAGAGAAATAAGTGCAGCCATTAAGAATAAGGTTGACAAGACAAAAGCCGGAAGAGTTAGTGGTCAGTGTCGTCAGAGCCATTGCAATTTCCCTGTCCGAGGGGTAAATACGCAGTTTCAACTTACTGACAGCCTGCTCACTGATGAAGCTGTCAGAGCTGCATGAGTCGATTAATGCACTCAAAATGTGTCCATTTACCGAAACCTTCGTGGTTGCATGGGACAGGCTTTGGGGAAAAACAGCTGTGATGGGAGGAGGGGTACTTTTATCCTTGACAGCTCTAACATTAGTCGTGGCTCTTGGGGGAGGAGCAGTTTTATAGATGACAGCTGTAACATTAGTAGTGGCTCTTGGGGGAGGAGCAGTTTTATAGGGAGCAGCTGTAACCCTAGAAGAGGCTCTTGACTGACATACTTTCGAGAAGTGGCCTTTCTTACTGCAATGATTGCAAATTGCATTACGAGCAGGACAAAATTTCCTGTAATGAAATGCACCTCCACAGAAGAAAAACTTACTTTTAGATTGCCAAGATGCCGCTAGGGTAGGGTCATCATCAGCTAGGATAGAGTCGTCATCAGTGAGGGCTTCCACCTGAGGCTTATCGGAGGAGTCACTAAAAGTGATAGCAGCAGTCCGTGCACGTGGTAAAAGATAGGCATCTGCATTTTTTTTTGCCAAGTCCAGAGAATATGCCTGGTCATAGGCAGCTTGAAACTCGAGGGTTTTATTCTCCAGCAGACGCTGGCGTATGAAGGGAGACGCAATTCCATTAATAAAAGAATCACGAACTAACTCCTCCTGGTACTGCTCAGCTGAGACAGCCTTGAGATTACAATCTTTGCTGAGCCTGCGAAGCTTTTGAAGGAATTCGTCAAGTGATACCCCGGGTTGTTGTCGAGTTGTGGCCAGTAGATGCCGAGCAAAAATTTCGTTTGGGGCCTTAACATATAGTTGCTGTAGTATTCGGTTAGCGGAGTCATAGTTTACACAGTCTTCGATATAGTCAAACACATAAGGGGATACATAATTGGCAAGTATCTCTAACTTATCAGGAACATTCTCACTACATGCCCTGAGGTAGTTGCTGAAGGTACGATACCAGTGTTTCCATACCTTAGCAGTTGTAGGTGAATTCAGGTCCAGGTCAAGACAAGCGGGTCAGAGTAGTTTCTCCATGATGGATTGATTACTATATCTGGTTCCCTTCTACCGTTTGAGTCATAGCCGTCTGTTCCCAAAACTACTCAGAGCGTGGAGCAGGTCCAGTTGATTAAATTGACGTAAGAAAACTACTAGGCACTTGGTCTAAGCATTAAACAAAGCTTTAATCAACTGTTTTTCAACATGGAGGTCTAGTTGTGTCCTTCACTAGTTCCTGTTGAGGAATGTTCTAAGCAAGCTGGGCCCATGCCCGAGCATTTATACTCTCCCTGGACAGCGCCACCAGCAGGCCGCCCAGTATTACTTCATACATGAATGACAAGATTCATGTCACTCTCCTTATACATTGCAAACACTCACAGTACTGTATACTCTACTTATACATGGCAAACACTCACAGTACTGTATACTCTCCTTATACATTGCAAACACGCACAGTACTGTATACTCTCCTTATACATGGCAAACACTCACAGTACTGTATACTCTCCTTATACATTGCAAACACTCACAGTACTGTATACTCTCCTTATACATGGCAAACACTCACAGTACTGTATACTCTCCTTATACATGGCAAATGCACACAGTGCTGTATACCCTCCTTATACATGGCAAACACTCACAGTACTGTATACCCTCCTTATACATGGCAAACACTCACCGTACTGTATACTCTCCTTATACATGGCAAACACTCACAGTTCTGTATACTCTCCTTATACATGGTAAACGCTCACAGTACTGTATACTCTCCTTACACATGGCAAACACTCACAGTACTGTATACTCTCCTTACACATGGTAAACACTCACAGTACTGTATACTCTCCTTACACATGGCAAACACTCACAGTACTGTATACTCTCCTTACACATGGCAAACACTCACAGTACTGTATACCCTCCTTACACATGGTAAATGCTCACAGTACTGTATACTCTCCTTACACATTGCAAACACTCACAGTGCTGTATACTCTCCTTACACATTGCAAACACTCACAGTACTGTATACTCTCCTTATACATGGCAAACACTCACAGTACTGTATACTCTCCTTATACATTGCAAACACGCACAGTACTGTATACTCTCCTTATACATGGCAAACACTCACAGTACTGTATACTCTCCTTATACATTGCAAACACTCACAGTACTGTATACTCTCCTTATACATGGCAAACACTCACAGTACTGTATACTCTCCTTATACATTGCAAACACGCACAGTACTGTATACTCTCCTTACACATGGCAAATGCTCACAGTACTGTATACTCTCCTTACACATTGCAAACACTCACAGTACTGTATACTCTCCTTATACATGGCAAATGCTCACAGTACTGTATACTCTCCTTATACATGGCAAATGCTCACAGTACTGTATACTCTCCTTATACATTGCAAACACTCACAGTACTGTATACTCTCCTTATACATTGCAAACACTCACAGTACTGTATACTCTCCTTACACATTGCAAACACTCACAGTGCTGTATACTCTCCTTACACATTGCAAACACTCACAGTACTGTATACTCTCCTTATACATGGCAAATGCTCACAGTACTGTATACTCTCCTTATACATGGCAAACACTCACAGTACTGTATACTCTCCTTATACATGGCAAATGCTCACAGTACTGTATACTCTCCTTACACATGGCCAACGCTCACAGTACTGTATACTCTCCTTATACATGGCAAATGCTCACAGTACTGTATACTCTCCTTACACATTGCAAACACTCACAGTACTGTATACTCTCCTTACACATTGCAAACACTCACAGTACTGTATACTCTCCTTATACATGGCAAATGCTCACAGTACTGTATACTCTCCTTATACATGGCAAACACTCACAGTACTGTATACCCTCCTTACACATGGCCAACGCTCACAGTACTGTATACTCTCCTTATACATGGTGAATGCTCACAGTACTGTATACCCTCCTTACACATGGCCAACGCTCACAGTACTGTATACTCTCCTTATACATGGCAAACGCACACAGTACTGTATACTCTCCTTATACATGGCAAACGCTCACAGTACTGTATACTCTCCTTATACATGGCAAACGCTCACAGTACTGTATACTCTCCTTATACATGGCAAACGCTCACAGTACTGTATACTCTCCTTATACATGGCAAACGCTCACAGTACTGTATACTCTCCTTATACATGGTAAACACTCACAGTACTGTATACTCTCCTTACACATGGCAAACACTCACAGTACTGTATACTCTCCTTACACATGGCAAACACTCACAGTACTGTATACCCTCCTTACACATGGTAAATGCTCACAGTACTGTATACTCTCCTTATACATGGCAAACACTCACAGTACTGTATACTCTCCTTATACATGGCAAACGCTCACAGTACTGTATACTCTCCTTACACATGGTAAATGCACACAGTACTGTATACTCTCCTTATACATGGCAAACACTCACAGTACTGTATACTCTCCTTATACATGGTAAACACTCACAGTACTGTATACTCTCCTTATACATGGTAAACACTCACAGTACTGTATACTCTCCTTATACATGGCAAACGCACACAGTACTGTATACTCTCCTTATACATGGTAAATGCACACAGTACTGTATACTCTCCTTATACATGGTAAACACTCACAGTACTGTATACCCTCCTTATACATGGCAAACACTCACAGTACTGTATACTCTCCTTATACATGGTAAACACTCACAGTACTGTATACTCTCCTTATACATGGTAAATGCTCACAGTACTGTATACTCTCCTTATACATGGTAAATGCTCACAGTACTGTATACTCTCCTTATACATGGCAAATGCTCACAGTACTGTATACTCTCCTTATACATGGTAAACACTCACAGTACTGTATACTCTCCTTACACATGACAAACACTCACAGTACTGTATACTCTCCTTATACATGGTAAACACTCACAGTACTGTATACTCTCCTTACACATGACAAACACTCACAGTACTGTATACTCTCCATATACATGGCAAACACACACAGTACTGTATACTCTCCTTATACATGGTAAACACTCACAGTACTGTATACCCTCCTTACACATGACAAACGCACACAGTACTGTATACTCTCCTTATACATGGTAAATGCACACAGTACTGTATACTCTCCTTATACATGGCAAACACACACAGTACTGTATACTCTCCTTATACATGGCAAACACACACAGTACTGTATACTCTCCTTATACATGGTAAATGCACACAGTACTGTATACTCTCCTTATACATGGTAAACGCTCACAGTACTGTATACTCTCCTTACACATGGTAAACACTCACAGTACTGTATACTCTCCTTATACATGGCAAACGCACACTGTACTGTATACTCTCCTTACACATGGTAAACACTCACAGTACTGTATACTCTCCTTATACATGGCAAACGCACACAGTACTGTATACTCTCCTTACACATGACAAACACTCACAGTACTGTATACTCTCCTTACACATGGTAAACACTCACAGTACTGTATACTCTCCTTATACACTTGGCAAATGCTCACATAAGATCATAAGAAATAGGAGCAGGAGTAGGCCATTTGGCCCCTCGCGTCTGCTCCGCCATTTAATAAGATCATGGCTAATCTTTTACCTCATCTCCACTTTCCTGCACTATCCCCATATCTCTTGATTCCCTTAATATCCAAAAATCTATCGATCTCTACATGAATATACTCAATGACTGAGCCTCCACAGCCCTCTGGGATAGAGAATTCCAAAGATTCACCACCCTCTGCATTAAGAAATTTCTCCTCATCTCAGTCCTAAATGGCCAAATCCTTATTTTGAGACTGTGACCCTTGGTTCTAGACTCCCCAGCCAGGGGAAGCACCCTCTCTGCATCTACCCTTTCAAGCCCTGTAAGAATTTTGTATGTTTCAATGAGATCACCTCTCATTCTTCTAAACTAAGAGAATATTGGCCTCGTCTACTCAATCTCTCCTCATAGGACAATCCCGCCATCCCAGGAATCAGTCTGGTCAAACGTTGTTGCACTCCCTCTAGGGCAAGTATATCCTTCCTTAGGTAAGGAGACCAAAACTGTACACAATACTCCAGGTGTGGTCTCACCAGGGCACTATATAATTGCAGTAAGACATCTTTACTCTTATACTCAAATCCTCTTGTAATAAAGGCCAACATATCATTTGCTTTCCTAATTGCTTGCTGTACCTGCATGTTAACTTTCAGTGATTCGTGTACAAGGACACCCAGGTCCCTCTGAACACCAACATTTCCCAATCTCTCACCATTAAAAAATACTCTGCTTTTCTATTTTTCCTACCCAAGTGGATAACTTCACATTTCTCCACATTATATTCCATTTGCCATGTTCTTGCCCACTCACTTAGCCTGTTTATATCCCCTTGAAGCCTCTTTGCATCCTCCTCACAACTTACATTCCCACCTAGCTTTGCAGCATCAGCAAACTTGGATATATTACATTTGGTCCCCTTATCCAAATCATTGATATAGATTGTGAATAGCTGAGGCCCAAGCACTGATTCACTGACCCCGCTAGTTACAGCCTGCCAACCCGAAAATGAAATGTTTATTCCTACTCTCTGTTTTCTATCCATTAACCAATCCTTAATCCATGCTAGTATATTACCCCCAATCCCATGAGCCCTAATTTTGTTCAATAACCTCTTGTGTGGCACCTTATCGAATGCCTTCTAAAAATCCAAATACACCACATCCACTGGTTCCCCCTTATCTATTCTCCTCGTTACAACCTCAAAAAACTCTAACAGATTCATCAAACATAATTTCCCTTTCATAAATCCGTGCTGACTCTGCCCAATCCTATTATTTTTTTCTAAGTGTCCTGTTACCACGTCCTTAATAATAGATTCTAACACTTTCCCTACTACTGATGTCAGGCTAACTGGTCTGTAGTTCCCCGTTTTCTCTCTCCCTCCTTTCTTAAATAGTGGGGTTACATTTGCTGCCTTCCAATCCGCGGGAACCATTCTAGAACCTATGGAATTTTGGAAGATTACAACCAATGCATCCACTATCTCTATAGCCACCTCTTTCAAAACCCTAGGATATAGGCCATCAGGTCCAGGGGATTTATCGGCTTTTAGTCCCATTAATTTCTCCAGTGCTATTTTTTTACTAATACTAATTTCTTTCAGTTCCTCATTCTCGCTAGACCCTTGGTTCTCCACTATTTCCTGGAGGTTTTTTGTGTCTTCTTCCGTGAAGGCAGACACAAATTGGGCTGGATTTTGTCAATAGGGGCACATTAGGAGCTGCTGGTTGTCGGGTTTCAGTCCCGCCCCCAACGACGTCTGGCCAACCCACGCTATTTTACCTTGATTGACCTTGTTAAACCCGCCCTGCAAGCTTAGCCGACCAATTAAGGGAAAGCCGGTGACAGAGGACGTCAGTGTATGACGTTTCATCTGTCAAAAATTTTTGACAGATGAATTGTCATCGTTTGACAGCTTTGAGAAGCTGTCAAGCACTGATAATCTCTGTTCTAAGGTGAGTTCTTGTACTGAAGACTCACCAAACCTCTTTCCTCAGCAGAAATCAGATGGCTGCTGCATTGGAGAATGCAGCAGCCATTCTATCATCTCTGCCGTTGAGATGAGGCACCTCCGGATCCCCAAGGGTTGAAGCCTGCAGGAAGAAGCAAAGTTAAGTAAACTTTTTCCAACACTTTACACTCACCTCCCATACTTACCTCTCCACCCTTGCACCCATCACTTACCTCCACAGCGCTCTTTTCGACCCCTCTCACCCCCGCAGACCCACTGCTCGCCTCGCTGACCCTGGCGAGGTTCGCAGCCGTCGGGAAGCCCGCACTTGTGTGGGTTAAATGGGGATAAGCCTCTTAACTGCCTGTTGACTACCTGTTAACAGGCAGTTAAGTGGCTGTAATCCCCTTCCCGCCTCGAGGAGACGGGTCCCTGCGCGACTTGGGGACCCGCCTCCCGGGAAGATGGCACGGAGGTGGGTTGGGAGTGGGGTTGGTACCCGCTCCCAGTTTCTGCCATTTTCCCGGCAGTCCTGCCTCCATACCTGCCTCCCCAGGGCTGGCAAAATTCCCCCGAAAGTATTTGTTTAATTTCACTGCCATTTCCTTATTCTCCATCATAATTTCTCCTGTCTCAGCCTGTAAGGGACCCACATTTACTTTCACTAATCTTTTCCTTTTTACGTACCTATAGAAGCTTTAACAGTCTGTTTTTATGTCCCTCACTAGTTTATTCTCATATTCTATTTTCCCTTTCTTTATCAATTTCTTGGTCCTCCTTTGCTGAATTCCAAAATCCTCCCAATCCTCAGGCTTACTATTCTTTTTGGCAACATTATCAGCCTCTTCCTTTGATCTAATATTATCTTTAACTTCTCTTGTTAGCCACGGTTGGACCACTTTTCCTGTGGGGTTTTTGTGCCTTAAAGGAATGCATATTTGTTGTAAATTATGTATTAATTCTTCAAATGCTAGCCATTGCTTGTCTACCATCATACCTTTTAATGTAGTTTCCCAAGCTACCTTAGCCAACTCACCCCTCATACCTACCTAGTTTGCTTTGTTTAGATTTAAGACCCTAGTTTTGGATTTTACTAAATCACTTTCAAAATTAATATAAAATTCTATCATATTATGGTCACTCTTCCCTAAAGGCCCCTTTACTACAAGGTTATTAATTAACCCTTTCTCATTGCACAATACTAGATCTAAAATAACCTGTTCCCTAGTTGGTTCCTCAACATACTGATCTAGAAAACTATCTTGTATACATTTCATGAATTCGTCCTCCACACTATTACTGCAAATTTGGTTTGCCCAGTCTGTATGTAGATTAAAGTCCCCCATGATTACTGTATCACACAGTACTGTATACGTTCCTTACACATGGCAACGGACGCTGATTGCCAGAATCTCAACTATTCCACTCACACTGATCGGCCCAATGAACACTGCTGGGCAGAATCAACTCCTAGTCCACAACCACACAATTTCAGATTGGAAACTAGGCTATCAAGAAAGCAGGCATACACTAAAATGCTTGTATTGGATGGGCCCCCCTTAAAGAATAATTCCTCAGTAATTTCCGTCAGTTATAAGTGAGCCTACTTTATTGCAGTGATCCAGTCACCAGCAAGTTTCTGGCTCGGTGCCCAGTGCTTCAGCACAGAAACAGCGGGATTGGGGAAATGGCAGAGCGCCTGCACATGCTCAGCAGGACCGTTTTAAAGGGAAACGCAGCAAACTGCTGTGAATTAGCCAGAATTCACATATTCATTCACTCAAAGGCTGGATTTTCATTGACCCGTGGAGGCGGGTTTGGAGGCGTGTGGGGGGTTAAAATTGCGAAAACTGGCGGGCGGGCACAAGTCTGCCTCCATCCCGCCTCCACGCAATTTTCATTAAATCGTGTCTGCTGGTCCCGACTCCGTCCCGCCTCTAAGAGGCGAGATAGGCTGTTAAGGCCCTTAACAAGCACTAAATTGCCTCTATAATGCCATTTTGAAAGGCCTTTGTGATTTTAACCCTTGTTTGGCGTGAAGCACGCCTGTTCTGAACCACGATTGTGAAACCTGGAGGGAGCACATTTGGCTGGCTGGCTGTCTATGGGGATGCATATATGGATGGCTATGTGGATGGATGTATATATGGATGGAGAGGAGACATATCTGGGAGTGGTGGTGTAAAAATATCTGGGAGCAGACTTAGGACTGCTGCTGCTCATTTTGCAGGTCCTCTCACAGCAAAGGTCAGGCAGTCTTTGAAGACCTTCAATGCAGCAGCAATGATGACATCATCAAAGGCGACTTTCAGACTGAAAACACTAATTGGTTCATGGGTTCCCACATGTTGCAACTCAATTGCCCAATTAGGTGAAAATTGCATCAATCTCCCACATCCAATTGCAGTCGGGTGGATAACACGAAAAGTGGATGACATGACCCCAACCCACCCCAGTATCAAAATCTAGCCCAAAGAATCCCAAATGATCCAATTCAGGCAATCTGGGGTTTTAAACTTTGAACGGACATTAGACCTGACAGTTAGATTGCTTTCTTATTTAGTATTGTCAATCTGGGCATCAGGCATGGTAATCTGGGGGGGTCAGGTTGGGTACTCTGGGGGTCAGGCATGGTAATTCAGGGATCATGTGTGGGTAATCCAGGGATCAGCTATGGCAATCCAAAATCAAGAATGGTAATCTGGTAATCAGTTAGAGGTAATCTAGTGGTCAGGTATGGGCAATCTAGGATCCGGTATGGTGATCTAGGGATCTGGTATGGTGATCTAGGGATCTGGTATGGGGATCTGGGGATCTGGTATGGGGATCTAGGATCAGGTATTGTGATCTATCGATTGGGTATGGGTAATCTAGTGATCAGGTATGATAATCTGGGGTGAACTATGGGTAATATGGGTTCAGGTGTGGTGATCTGGGTGTCGGGTACGGTAACCTCGGGATCAGTTATGGTAATCTGTGGATTGGGTGTGCTTAATCTAGGGATCCAGCCTGGTAATCTAGGGATCACGTACAGTAATCTGGTGATTCAATATGGGTAATATGTGGATAAAATGTGTAATTTAGGGATCATGTATGGGTAATCTAGGGATATGTGTTGGTAATCTAGGAATTTGGTTCCAATGTACACATCTATACGGTCCCTGATGCTCCAATGTACACATTTATACGGTCCCTGATGCTCCAATGTACACATCTATACGGTCCCTGAAGCTCCAATGTACACATCTATATGGTCCCTGAAGCTCCAATGTACACATCTATACGGTCCTTGAGGCTCCAATGTACACATCTATATGGTCCCTGAGGCTCCAATGTACACATCTATATGGTCCCTGCGGCTCCAATGTACACATCTATACGGTCCCTGAGGCTCCAATGTACACATCTATATGGTCCCTGAGGCTCCAATGTACACATCTATATAGTCCCTGATGCTCCAATGTACACATCTATACGGTCCCTGAGGCTCCAATGTACACATCTATATGGTCCCTGAGGCTCCAATGTACACATCTATATGGTCCCTGATGCTCCAATGTACACATCTATACAGTCCCTGAGGCTCCAATGTACACATCTATATGGTCCCTGAAGCTCCAATGTACACATCTATACAGTCCCTGAGGCTCCAATGTACACATCTATATGGTCCCTGAGGCTCCAATGTACACATCTATACAGTCCCTGAGGCTCCAATGTACACATCTATACAGTCCCTGAGGCTCCAATGTACACATCTATATGGTCCCTGAGGCTCCAATGTACACATCTATACAGTCCCTGAGGCTCCAATGTACACATCTATACGGTCCCTGAGGCTCCAATGTACACATCTATACGGTCCTTGAGGCTCCAATGTACACATTTATATGGTCCCTGAGGCTCCAATGTACACATCTATATGGTCCCTGAGGCTCCAATGTACACATCTATACGGTCCCTGAGACTTGCATGTTTAGCAACTCCAAAGATGTCCTGCAGATGCAGCTTCAAGGCCTGTGAAGATACAAAGCCTGGAAACCCCTGAACTATGGCATCTGCAGGACATCTTTGGAGTTGAGAAATTTGTTGTATTTGAACTGATGTGAATCTCCATGGTAAACGATCATCCCTGAATAGGCTGACTGCCCCACAGCAGCAAAATGAGTCACGAAATGAACATCTGCAGGTAACCAGCTGGCCTTGTCGGTTTCAAACATAAATTCCAACTCAACTAGTCTGATTTTGGCCTCTTTAAAAGCATGTGGAAAATTCCCCATTGACCCAGAGTTGTCTGTCCCATTTTTTTTGCTCCTCCCCTCCCAGAAGGTACTGACTCTTTGCTGAGGTACAGTTTTGCGAGTACAGGCAACCCTCTAATACCTCACCTGAAAGACTGTTCTTCAAGTGTGGGCCTAAATAGGAACTAGCATTAGGCTATTCAACCACGTCAAATCTTGATCTCACCCACTAAGCACAGGTACTTGCCATCAAGGGTCACTGGATAGCAATCAGGAGTAGGAACCTTGGCTGACTTTTCTAAGCCTCAGCTCAGGGTCGCTGCAGCTAATTGTAGCGCTCCTATCCCCACCCCTACCAAGGTCACACAGCTCTGTACAAAGCAGGAATTGAACTTGGGATCTTCCTCATCTGTATGGCTCAGTTCTACACTGAACAATGGGTGAGCTGGGGATCTCAGTTTACAATATGAATAATGAAAGTCAGCTTGCTGTTATACAGAGAGAGAGAAAGTGCAAAAAGAGAGCACAAGAAAAAGAGAAATGAGAAAAATGTGAGCGAACATGAGAGAGAACATAGACTGCACACAAAGTGTATTTTTAGTTGTTGCCCACTATTGTTGTATCCATATTGAATCATAGAATCATACAATAGTACAGCACAGAAGGAGGCCATTCGGCCCTTGTGTCTGCGCCGGCTCTTTCGAAGAGCAATCCAGTTAGGCCTACTCCCCCGCTCTTTCCCCATATCCCTGCAATTTTTCTCCTTCAAGTATTTATCCAATTCCCTTTTGAAAGTTACTGTTGAATCTGTATCCACCACCCCATCAGGCAGTGCATTCCAGATCCTAACCATAAAAAAGTTTTTCCTCATGTCGTCTCTGGGTCTTTTGCCAATCACCTTAAATCTGTGCCCTCTGGTTATCGACCCTTCGGCCATTGGAAACAGTTTCTCTTTATTTACTCTATCTATACCCTTCATGATTTTAAACACCTCTATCAAATCTCCTCTTGGCCTTCTCTGCTCTAAGGAAAACAAACCCAGCTGGCTTCACCATCAGAAATTGTGAGAAAATTGCAAACCACAAGCTCCTTATTCCTCTCTCAGCCACCTTTGGCTGACTATCCTCTCTCCAGAATTGCTTACAATAGGGAATTCCAATCTAAAGCTGAATAAAAAACCAATCTAACAGTGCATTTGTGTTCAAAACCCAATGGCAAAACTTACCGGCTGGGTGCCAGACACCAGCAAGAGCTGTTTATTGTAGTCAACAAGTTCTCTGCTTGCCCAGGACTTTGAGTAATGCCCTTGTCAGTTAAAAAAAATGAAACCTGAAATGGAATCATAAAGGGAACTGAAATCTAAATCAGTTTAAGTTCCTGGCTCCAATGACATGTGTCGAGTGATGTGTGTGCAGCAATATGTCCAGAGATGTGTGTCCAGAGATGTGTGAACAGTGATGTGTGTACAGCAATGTGAACAGTGATGTGTGTCCAGAGATGTGTGAACAGTGATGTGTGTACAGCAATGTGTGAACAGTGATGTGTGTACAGCAATGTGTCCAGAGATGTGTGTAGAGATGTGTGTTCAGAGATGTGTTCAGAGATGTGTGAACAGTAATGTGTGAACAGTAATGTGTCCAGAGATGTGTGTCCAGAGATGTGTGTTCAGCAATGTGTCCAGTGATGTGTGTCCAGAGATGTGTGCCCAGAGATGTGTGTTCAGAGATGTGTTCAGAGATGTGTGAACAGTGATGTGTGTACAGCAATGTGTCCAGAGATGTGTGTAGAGATGTGTGTTCAGAGATGTGTTCAGAGATGTGTGAACAGTAATGTGTGAACAGTAATGTGTGTAGAGATGTATGTCCAGAGATGTGTGTTCAGCAATGTGTCCAGTGATGTGTGTCCAGAGATGTGTGCCCAGAGATGTGTGTTCAGAGATGTGTGAACAGTGATGTGTGTACAGCAATGTGTCCAGAGATGTGTGTACAGTGATGTGTGTTCAGCAATGTGTCCAGAGATGTGTGTACAGTGATGTGTGCACAGCAATGTGTCCAGAGATGTGTGTACAGAGATGTGTGTACAGCATGAGGAGGCTGTAACTTTAAAAGCTTCTACAGATTCAACATTTTTCAATCAGTTTTGAGAGCCCTTGCACCAAGGCAAAATTTTTATGGGCAAGTCTTCAATAAAGTTGTCTTGAGTGCTGTCTGACAACTTGAACTCATACGCAGATGCCTTTAAGGCAGGAAACTGATGCTGTGTGAATTACAGAATAACGGTCTCCCCAATGTGATCTGTATCAACGGATCATGTGTCAGCAGTTAACAGTTCTTATTGTGCGGAGCCTAAGGGAGGACGAAAGACAGAGGAAAGAATCCGAAATGAAACAGATGGACACATTGCAGAGGAAGAAGTGTTAGGGGCAGAAACAGCGACACAGGTTAATTTAAACAAAAAAAAAGAAAAATGAATAGAAGGAAGGGCACAGGAAGGAAATAAATAAATCCGAACACAAGAGGCAGAATAAACGTATGAGGTGAATTAGGAGAGGCAACAAGCATGAAAAGTTGGCGAAGGACTTAAATATTACAATGGACTCTCATTTAGTATATTCAGGAAATATATTCCAATTTGTTGTTTAATATTCTAAACCATTTATGTTGACAATTATTCACTCGACCCATTACAAATGGATGTCTGATAACCACCCTAAAGGTAACTTGTGACAAGCGACATGTTGTGGAGGTGGAGAGCGGGAGGTGAGAGTCGGAAAGAAAGAACTCGTATTGACCCAGCAACTTATCATGTTCTCCCGATGTCCTCGAGCACTTTACCACCAGTATTCAAATTTAAAAACAGAGAAGAATTCTAATAGTGACCAACCACGTGAACACTGAATGCTGAAGTCAAAGGAGGTTTTTGTTGGTTGGGGTCTTCGCTGCAATATTTCGTGTATTTTATTCTGTGGCTCCCTGCTATCCCTGTTCAAATGGGACAACAGAAATACCGACAAATGTCCAATGTTCCTAATACAGGAAACTCTTTGGTATCCGGCACCGACGGGACCGGCGTGGTGCCGGTTGATCGAAAGTTCCGGATAACAGAGAGTTTTATCTACCGAGGCTATTTTTAACAAAGAAAAATAAAAAAATCAAGAAATGTGCAGTATACAGTATTTGGGTACTCACCTACAGAATCTTGTGTTAAATGGATGGTGGAAGATGCTTGATTAAGTACAGTACTGCCAGTTGAGAGTAATCCATAACTCTTTAATTACTTAACAGTAAGTGAGACTCCCGGCAGCGCGGGAGAATCAACTCCTGCTACTGCAGTGTTTCGGACTTCCGACAGCGCCAGGAGGCCGAGTAGTGGCACTTTTGAAAACTACCCCTACTGACTAAATCGGCGTTCGCGGACTCGGGATCGGCAACTTTGCCGGTTATTTGAGAGGCGTTTTCGGAGTACTCGCCGTTCGCGGAGACTCGGACTGCGACTCGGCAACATTGCCGGTTATTTGAGAGGAGTTTTCGGAGTATGATTTTTGCCGGTTAAGCGAGAATTCCGGATATTTGGGTGCCGGATAAACAAGAGTTTCCTGTATTCAGTATGGGTACTTCCTGTTGTGGAGGGATCAACATTCAGATCCGGTTACACATTCAATTAGGATTTGATGAGTTTAGGGTTTGTACTCTCCAAAGTGAAGAAGTTGGAGATTATTTGGAACGGGGATAGGCTCCACTAAGCCACCAGTAGTCAGACTAATTGCCATTGGGTGCATAGACTAGGCTTGTATTCTCTTGACTATAGAAGATTAAGGGGTGATCTCATTAGGTGTTTAAGATCAGTAAAGAAGTTGATAGTGTAGATAGAGAGAAACGATTTCCTCTGGTGGGGGAGTCCAGAACAAGGGGACGTAACCTTAAAATTAGAACGAGGCCGTTCAGGGGTGATGTCAGGAAGCACTTCTTCACACAAAGGGTAGTGCAAATCTGGAACTCCCCCTAAAAGCTGTTGAGGCTAGGTCAATTTTCAAAACTGAGAATGATAGATTTTTGTGAGGCAAGGGTATTGAGGGTTACGGAACCAAGGCGGGTAAATGGAGTTAAGATACAGATTAGCCGTGATCTAATTGAATGGTGGAACAGGCTCGAGGGGCTGAACAGGCTGCTCCTGTTCCTATGTTGAAGGCATACACGGATCGATAATGGGACTGCCAGAAACCACCTTGGCCTTTCTCGCACTAACTTACAAAGTACGGAGAGGGGTAAACCCTGAGAGGATTGGGTGCTGTCTTACACCCCGTTCCCGTCCATGCTAAACCATAACCAAAAGTCAGATGCATATCTCTCCCCTTAAGAGGTCACCACAAACTTTGAAAACTCCACAAAAGCTCGACATCAAACACATAAACAGACAGAAAACACTAAAGCCAAATGCAAATATTACAGTAATTTATTCACTGAGCCATTGTAGAAGCACAGTGGAAAGATGAGCGTTGAAGGTCACAGCATTTGGTTGTATTTTAATAATCTGTCTGTCAAGTTTTGTATATCTTCAAGACACATCTCTCCAGCGTATCGAAACATTTTAATAATCTACACAGCCAAGCAATGATTCCAACTGGCTCTGGGCTGCACCACAGGGAGATATTCTGCATGTTAACATGTTGGTGTTACACTTGTACTGGACAAAATCATTAACATCTGACTGATAAGTGTTTGTTCGTTTACAAGGCAGGAATGTAAAATCTGCCAATAAGTTCAACACATTCCAGCTTTCTGATACAAACTCAGGCATTTTAAACAACAGCCGAAAGGTGGCACGATCAAGTCACACACAAACAGCCTGCGTCTGTCCTTCAAATCCCCCCGGATATTGGGCCGCAGCGTTCCAGCTGTGCTTCAAATCCCCCCGGATATTGGGCCGCAGCGTTCCAGCTGTGCTTCAAATCCCCCCGGATATTGGGCTGCAGCGTGTCAGCTGTGCTTCAGGTGAGTTTGAAAAGAATCCACATTAAAGCAATTTGCATTTACATAGGATTACATCGGATATATGGCACAACAACAGGCCATTCGGCCCAACCAGTCCATGCCGGCGTTTATGCTCCACTCGAGCCTCCTCCTGTCTTTCCTTTTAATCTTATAAAATTCAGTTTGGCCCAATTTGAGTTTAGTTTCAGGGGCACTTTAAAATGATGGATGCTTTGAATAGGTCCTGTCGTAAGAATGAGCCTTACGCGTGGTAAACTTAATGTAAGCTTTAATCAACTTAAAACGGTGCTGCATACAAAAGAGGTCTTACCCTATGCCTCTTCCAGATCTGACTGATCAGTCCAGTATTTATCCTGGACTGATTACAGGAAGTGATGTAATACAGGAAGCTGAAAAGTGTTACCACATTCTCCCCCCCCAAAAGATTAGGAGGCCGGGATGCTCCCTCCATTTCGTAGCCGTTGGATGAGGGAGAGCCGCACCCGTTTGGGTTCTCGTAGCGGTAGAGGGCCCCTAGCCCGTTTACCCGCTGCGGGCCATGGACCAGAGTCCGAGTGCTCCAGCCCGCTCTGTGAGGGGTCAGAACGATCCTGACTGTGTACTGGTACCCGAATGGGTGTCGGGCAGGGCTGTGGCAGATCCGTTTCTGAGCGTACGGTACAGGGTTGATCGTGGCTGCGCGTGCGAGCCCCGACGGGCTCATAGTCAGTCTGCCCCAGGTCGGCACGCTGGAGTGAGGTACCAGCCGGCGTCAGATCCCGATCATGATGAGAGGCACCTGGCAAGCCCAGAGATGTGCCTGGTACAATATCATCCCCTGGTGTCCCTCTATGTTTCGGCGGGCAGGGAGCCAGATCCCGCAATGACACGGTAGATTCCCGACCGTCAGGATACCGAATATAGGCGTAGGTAGGGTTGACGTCAGTGAGCTCAACCTCATCTACCAGGGGGTCATTCTTAGACGCCCGGACATATCTTCGGAGTAGCACTGGTCCCGGTGCAGTCAGCCACGACGGGAGAGATGTCCCATAGGATGAGCGACGCTGAAATCGGAAGAACCGTTCATGAGGCGTCGTATTTGTGGCGGTCGAAAGGAGGGACCGTGTGGAGTGTAATGCGTCTGGAAGTACTGCTTCCCAATGCTGGTTGGGTAGGCCCCGAGATCTCAAAGCCAGACGTACCGCATTCCAGATGATAGCGTTAAAACGCTCGACTTGCCCATTCCCAACCGGATGATAAGGCGTCGTTTTGCTGGCAGCAATACCCCGTTCCGAGAGATAGGCCTTGAGTTCTCCCGACATAAAAGAAGGGCCCCGATCTGAATGAACATAGGATGCCATGCCACAGAAAGCAAATACCTGTTCAAGGCAGCTGATAACCGTGGTTGTCAGCATATTGGGGCAGGGAAAGGCAAACGGAAAACGAGAATACTCATCAACCATTGTTAATAGATAAGTGTTGCGAGTCGAAGAGGGCAACGGCCCCTTAAAATCGATGCTAAGCCTTTGCATTGGCTGGGTCGCATGTATGAGTATACCACCCGAGGGGCGGAAAAACCGAGGTTTCAATTCCGCACAGACTCTGCAGTCCGAGCACATCTTCTTTACATCCCCGGTAGAGAATGGGAGATTTCGGGACCGCACGAAGTGCAGCATGCGAGTAACGCCTGGATGACACAACCCATCATGGATGTCTACGAGCGTAGAGGGTGCCATGGCGGAGCAGAATGCTCGTGTGAGGGTATCCGGAGCCACATTCTCCTTGCCAGGTCGATAGTGGATGGTGTAACCAAAAGAGGCCAATTCCAGCCGCCAAAGCTGGATTTTATTATTTTTAATTTTGGTCCGTTTTCGATTATCGAGCATGAAGGCGACCGATCGCTGGTCCGTGATTAAGGTAAAGTGCTGGCGAGCCAGGAGATGACTCCACTTCCGTACTGCCTCTATGATGGCTGTAGCTTCTTTCTCGACTGGAGGATAATGTAGCTCAGCCCCTTGAAAAGTCCTGGACAAAAATGCCACCGGACGACCTTCCTGATTCAGAGTGGCTGAGATTGCCACCTCCGAGGCATCACACTCAACCACGAAAGGAAGACTCTCATCGATGGAGTGAAGAGCCGCTTTCTCCAACTGCTTTTTCAGGAGGTTAAAGGCTGCAACAGCCGTTGTGTCTAGTGGGAATATGCTGGCCTTCAGTAGAGGTTGGATTCGGTCCGAGAAGTTAGGAATCCATTTCGCATAGTATGCAAACAGGCCGAGGGCCCGGCGCAAGGAGGCCGGATTCTTAGGTGGCGGGAGTTCTTGGAGTGGGCGAAGCCTTTCAGGGTCAGGTTTAATGATGCCATTGCCCACACAATAGCCAAGGATGTTGATGGTTGGTTGTGACTCAATGGATTTAGCCGCATTCAATGTCAAATTACGGTGCTGGAGTGCATCCCAAAATCGTTGGAGATTGGCGTCATGTTCCTGCTGATTGCGACCTGCGACAGTAATATTGTCCAGATAAGGAAACGTATCCTTCAAGTCTTCCTGTTTGACCAGGTCATCCATTGCTCGCTGGAAGACAGCCACTCCATTAGTGACCCCAAAGGGGAGGCGACGAAATTGATACAGCCGCCCATTGGCTTCAAAGGCTGTATACTGCTTGTCTGAGACCTTCAAGGGTACCTGATGATAGGCGCTTTTCAGATCATAAGTCGAGAACACCGTGTACTCAGCCAATTTATTAACCATATCATCGATGCGCGGCAATGGGTATGCGTCCAAGTCCGTATACTGATTGATGGTCTGTGAATAGTCAATGCACAGCCGTTTCTTGTGAGGTTGTAGAGGGTTCTTAACAATAACGACCTGGGCGCGCCATGGCGACGAACAAGGCTCGATGATATCCTCTGCTAAAAGCCGAGAAATCTCAGCCGCAATAAAAGACTGGTCTTCCTGACTGAAACGGCGTGACTTTGTTATAATCGGTTTGCATCGAGGAGGGATACTGGCAAACAGTGAGGGTTCATCCAGTGAAGCTGCTGACAAGGCACAGAACGGTAATCGAGGTCGTATATTAGAAATAGTGAGTTCAGGTTTGGATCCGCCGAACTCAATGGTAAGCTTCTTATGCTGCTTTTGAAAATCCAGCCCTAAGATAAGATCACTACATAAGTCCTTGAGCACCGAAAGCCGGGTGGAGGGATACCTGTGACCTTTAAGCATTATTTCAACTACACAGAAGCCAGAAATTCTGGTATTAAGTGATGACTGAGCCATCGCAACTGCCTGGTCCGATGGAAAAACATGTAGCTTTAACTGTGCAACAGTCTGTTCCCTAATGAAACTATCAGTGCTACCTGAGTCAATTAAGGCATCTAAAGTATGTCCATTAATTGATGCTTTTGTAGCTGCATGGAATAGGTTCTGAGGACAAGCAGCTGTAATTGGTGTCGTTGCACAAAGAGTGGCTGAAATTCTAGGTGTGTTTCTTCGAGAAAAAACCCGAGAGGAAGCACGATAGTTTTTAGTTGGAACATCCTGATAGGCCCTTACTGGGGCAGTTCGGTAGGACTTAGCTTGATAAGCCCTCGTAGAGGCTCTTGATAGGCAAACCTTTACAAAATGACCCTTTTTGTTGCAATGACTGCAAAACGCATTGCGAGCAGGGCAGAATCTCCGAGGGTGAAACTCATCACCACAAAAAAAGCATTTCTTAGATTGCCAAGAGGCTGCCACAGTGGGGTCATCATCCTCTTCATCAGTGAAGTCATCAGATCGATCGTCAGGGATAAAGTCCTCCCTAATAGAGTTCACCTGTGGCCTCTTAAATTGCCTGACTGTAGTTAAGGCAGCAGACCGAGGTCTGGGCACTGTAAAAAGGTCTGCATTTCTTTTTGCCAGATCTAGAGAGCAAGCCAGGTCATAAGCTCTCTGCAGCTCAAGTGTCTTACTTTCCAGTAGACGCTGGCGTATAAATGGGGAGGCAAGCCCGCAGATGAACGCATCACGGATCATTTCTTCGCGGTATAGCTCAGCTGAGGCTGCCCGAAAGTTACAGTCCATACTAAGTCTGCGAAGCTCTTGGAGGAATTTATCAATGGATTCCTCCGGCCCTTGTTGGGCTGTAGCTAGTAGATGTCTAGCATAGACCTCATTCGGTGTCTTAGTATATAGTCTCTTAAGCGTCTGAATTGCCTCCTCATAACTGTCCCAGTCTTCCACATACTGAAATACATTCGGGGTGACACAGTTGATGAGTATCCGCAACTTTGAGTTATCATCAGCTTTGCAATACTCAAGAAAATTCTCAAACGTGCGATACCAGTGTTTCCACACCTTACCGGCTGCTGGGGTGTTTGGGTCCAAGTCAAGACGCGATGGTTTAAGGATGTTTTCCATGATGGGTGATTCCCTGGATCCTTAGCTCCGAGTTCGTCCAAAAAGTTTGAGTGCGAAGTTTTTCAAAAGTTGATTAAATTGTCGTAAGAATGAGCCTTACGCGTGGTAAACTTAATGTAAGCTTTAATCAACTTAAAACGGTGCTGCATACAAAAGAGGTCTTACCCTATGCCTCTTCCAGATCTGACTGATCAGTCCAGTATTTATCCTGGACTGATTACAGGAAGTGATGTAATACAGGAAGCTGAAAAGTGTTACCACAGGTCCTTTCAATTCACCACTTCCCCCGAACTTTTACTCACTTCAAAACCCACTTTAAATGACCAGGGCTCATTCTGCCAGTTTGCTCTGGTAATCTGTGGAATTGTTGTTTGTTTTGTAAAGAGTTCATAGAAAGGGAGGTGTCAACAACAAGGATCAGCCATGATCTCATTAAATGGCGGAGCAGGCTCGAAGGGCCGGATGGCCTACTCCTGCTCCTATCTTCTATGTATATGTAACAACTGCAAAGTAGTCCGACAATTTATTATTTTATTTCTTTGCCCATATGGTGCACAGGCATCCATCTACCCCTTGCCAGTTAGTGATGGGCTTCCATCAAACGCCTCACCAGTTAGTGATGGGCTTCCATCAAACGCCTCACCAGTTAGTGATGGGCTTCCATCAAACTCCCCACCAGTTAGTGATGGGCTTCCATCAAACTCCTCACCAGTTAGTGATGGGCTTCCATCACATTCCCCCCCAGTTAGTGATGGGCTTCTATCAAACTCCTCACCAGTTAGTGATGGGCTTCCATCAAACTCCCCACCAGTTAGTGATGGGCTTCCATCAAACTCCCCCCCAGTTAGTGATGGGCTTCCATCAAACTCCCCCCCAGTTAGTGATGGGCTTCCATCACATTCCCCCCCAGTTAGTGATGGGCTTCCATCAAACTCCTCACCAGTTAGTGATGGGCTTCCATCACATTCCCCCCCAGTTAGTGATGGGCTTCCATCACATTCCCCCCCAGTTAGTGATGGGCTTCCATCAAACTCCACCCCAGTTAGTGATGGGCTTCCATCAAACTCCTCAGCAGTTAGTGATGAGCTTCCATCACATTCCCCCCCAGTTAGTGATGGGCTTCCATCACATTCCCCCCCAGTTAGTGATGAGCTTCCATCACATTCCCCCCCAGTTAGTGATGGGCTTCCATCACATTCCCCACCAGTTAGTGATGGGCTTCCATCAAACTCCTCAGCAGTTAGTGATGGGCTTCCATCACATTCCCCACCAGTTAGTGATGGGCTTCCATCACATTCCTCACCAGTTAGTGATGAGATTCCATCAAACTCCCCCCCAGTTAGTGATGGGCTTCCATCAAACTCCTCACCAGTTAGTGATGGGCTTCCATCAAACTCCTCACCAGTTAGTGATGGGCTTCCATCAAACTCCTCACCAGTTAGTGATGGGCTTCCATCACATTCCCCACCAGTTAGTGATGGGCTTCCATCACATTCCCCCCCAGTTAGTGATGGACTTCCATCACATTCCCCACCAGTTAGTGATGGGCTTCCATCACATTCCCCACCAGTTAGTGATGGGCTTCCATCAAACTCCTCACCAGTTAGTGATGGGCTTCCATCAAACTCCTCACCAGTTAGTGATGGGCTTCCATCAAACTCCCCCCCAGCTAGTGATGGGCTTCCATCACATTCCCCACCAGTTAGTGATGGGCTTCCATCAAACTCCTCACCAGTTAGTGATGAGATTCCATCAAACTCCCCCCCAGTTAGTGATGAGATTCCATCAAACTCCCCCCCAGTTAGTGATGGGCTTCCATCAAACTCCTCACCAGTTAGTGATGGACTTCCATCACACTCTCTGCCAGTTAGTGATGGGCTTCCATCAAACTCCCCCCCAGTTAGTGATGAGATTCCATCAAACTCCTCACCAGTTAGTGATGGACTTCCATCACACTCTCTGACAGTTTGTGGTAGATGACTGACAGACATTACAAGCACTGACTTCAACCAGAGAGACCCTTCACCAGGTGCACGTGGAAAACAGGAGAACACATAAAATCACAGGAAATAATTCAAAGGCTGGAAAATGATGTTTGAAATAAATCTTAAATTAAAAGTACAATTAACTGCAGGTTAGTGCAGGGAAACAGCGGGTTTAATGGTGCTCACGGGCTTCAGGAAAACTGGAGCCCATCAGTGGAAGAGTTTGTAGAAGGTGAGTCAGACATGGTGTTCTAATAAATTCCTTTAGGTGTTACAGGGTCAGGTCACATCTGTGCACTTCCTCCAGTAAGCTTTTAAACTAGCTGTAAGCAAACTGGGTAATGGACCCTTTGGTTCAAGTGAGAGGATTCAGGGATAGTTTGGGACTGTGAGTGAGTGGACGGATTCAGGGATAGTTTGGGACTGTGAGTGTGTGGACGGATTCAGGGATAGTTTGGGACTGTGGGTGAGTGGACGGATTCAGCTCGAGGGGCCGAATGGCCTACTCCTGCAACTATCTTCTATGTTTCAAGGGGGGTATGATCCCCGATCCCGGGGGGTTCCGATCCCAAGGGGGGTCCGATCCCCGACCCTGGGAGGGGTCTGATCCCAAGGGAGTCCAATCCGGGGGGTGGGGGAGTGGGGGTTTGTATGTGGGGAGTCTGATGGTACGGGACTTTGGGGGGCCGGGAGGAAGCACTCCTGCTCCTCCCGGCCCACAAGGAGTGCACACCGAGGTTTTCCTTGCCTTGCTACAGCTGCTGGGATTCCCGAGGCCTGAAAAACCTGTCCGGCCACAGTAAAACCCGCAAAGCAGGTTAAATCTGCTGGAGTGACTGCTGCCGATGACCAGAAGTTGCGCAGAAGCGTACTGCGTATTAATCCGGAAGCTCCAACGACCTGAAGCATGATGTTCCTCCTTTTTTAAAAGTGAGCACGCTCCCTTCCTGGCTTTCTTTAACAAGCCCGCTCCCGTAACAAACCGGAAGCGTGCATGCGCAGAACGTTTCTGTGCAGCTTCCGGTTCGTTGGCAGCAGTCGTATCCTAAATCTGCGGCTTCCAGCCTCATTAACATATTTTAAATGCCCACCCGCCTCCTGGGAGCGGGTTGGCTGCCCGCCTCATGTCCCACCTCAGTAAAACCCAGAAGTCGGCAGGATGGAGCCGGCTTCCCGACAGGCTTCGATTTTTTGCCCATTTACTCCCCCACCCGCACCCATTCCCACCCACTCACCCATGTTAAAATTTCCCCCTATGTTCCCAATTGTGGAGAGCATTAAATTAAACATGTCTGCTTCATGTGCTTCATCCATCTTCCTCTCTTCCCCAAAACCCTGTTCTTAATGATGGCCCCAGGTAGTGTTGCAGTGTGCAGCTGAAAAACATTAGGAGATAATATTGAAATGACAGAGCACTTGGATTTTGCTTTCCAAAATGTAAACTCCAGACTGATCCCATTTGCTGTAGAGTGGCTGCTTTAGACCGGGAGGCACATCAAAAGACCTATTGTTTTTGTAAATTGTGTCTGTGAAGTTTAGGAGATAAAAAAAACACACACACATGAGAACAATTCACTGAGAGGTACGCACAGTGCCCGAGAAAACAGTTCCACCTAAAGGCATTGCTCGAGGTTCGAAATTTCCAGCTCATTGAGCTGGGCACCTTCACTCAGGAAGGGTACAGAGGTTGCTGAATTGATGAACTCTCCCGGGACACAGTCTATAACAGAGCCTATCGAGGCTGGGCGGCTGGGCTGTTGGGCTCCCACCACCCCCCGCCCCTCCCGCACCCCCCGCACCCCCCCGCCCAGCTCCCCAAGCACATTACATTCTCTGTACAACATCAGTCTAAACCCATCCTGACAGGCTCCAGCACCACTGCAGCAGCACCAATCTGCAGAGAGTCAGTCAAGGATGGTGAAAAACGTAGTATAGAAGACAAGGATGGGGAGAGAGAGAAAGAGATAAATGTTAGATAGAAATATGCAGGAGAATCAGTGGAGATGTTTAACCAAGCAAAGGAGAAAGAGGATAGGAACAAGTAGGCCCACAGACAGCAACCCTGGTCACCGTGTACTAAAGAAGGACCAGCGCTGCAAATTGAACTATTCTATTAGCATTTTCCTTTAAATTTCTAGACTAGGTCCCTTGCCATCGTCCCTGCTAGTTTTTCCCGATTTTTATCAGTCTCTCTTTGTTTGGCAGCAAGAGCATGTAGCTGGATGCAGGGGGCCAGGGCTCCCACCACCCCCGCCCACCCCCCGCCAGGGTCAGGTGAAGAATTGTCACCTTTCCATGTTCATGTCCCTTGGGAAGGATAAAAGTTGGCAGCTCTGACCGGGAGTTCAGGGAGAGTCAGTATCTTCAGGGGAACCGTTACCGCAGCGAGAGTCAGTATCTTCAGGGGAACCGTTACCGCAGCGAGAGTCAGTATCTTCAGGGGAACCGTTACCGCAGCGAGAGTCAGTATCTTCAGGGGAACCGTTACCGCATCGAGAGTCAGTATCTTCAGGGGAACCGTTACCGCAGCGAGAGTCAGTATCTTCAGGGGAACCGTTACCCCAGCGAGAGTCAGTATCTTCAGGTGAACCTGCACCCCAGCGAGAGTCAGTATCTTCAGGAGAAGCTGTACCCCAGTGAGAGTCAGTATCTTCAGGGGACTCTGTACCCCAGTGAGAGTCAGTATCTTCAGGTGAACCTGTACCCCAGTGAGAGTCAGTATCTTCAGAGGAAGCTGTACCCCAGCGAGAGTCAGTATCTTCAGGGGACTCTGTACCCCAGTGAGAGTCAGTATCTTCAGGGGACTCTGTACCCCAGCGAGAGTCAGTATCTTCAGGGGAAGTTGTACCCCAGCGAGAGTCAGTATCTTCAGAGGAAGCTGTACCCCAGCGAGAGTCAGTATCTTCAGGGGACTCTGTACCCCAGCGAGAGTCAGTATCTTCAGGGGAAGTTGTACCCCAGCGAGAGTCAGTATCTTCAGGGGAAGCTGTACCCCAGTGAGAGTCAGTATCTTCAGGGGACTCTGTACCCCAGTGAGAGTCAGTATCTTCAGGTGAACCTGTACCCCAGCGAGTGTCAGTATCTTCAGGTGAACCTGTACCCCAGCGAGAGTCAGTATCTTCAGGGGAACCGTTACCGCAGCGAGAGTCAGTATCTTCAGGGGAAGCTGTACCCCAGCGAGAGTCAGTATCTTCAGAGGAAGCTGTACCCCAGTGAGAGTCAGTATCTTCAGGGGAACCGTTACCGCAGCGAGAGTCAGTATCTTCAGGTGAACCTGTACCCCAGCGAGAGTCAGTATCTTCAGAGGAAGCTGTACCCCAGCGAGAGTCAGTATCTTCAGGGGAAGTTGTACCCCAGTGAGAGTCAGTATCTTCAGGGGAAGCTGTACCCCAGTGAGAGTCAGTATCTTCAGGGGAAGTTGTACCCCAGTGAGAGTCAGTATCTTCAGGGGACTCTGTACCCCAGCGAGAGTCAGTATCTTCAGGGGAAGTTGTATCCCAGTGAGAGTCAGTATCTTCAGGGGACTCTGTACCCCAGCGAGAGTCAGTATCTTCAGGGGAAGTTGTACCCCAGTGAGAGTCAGTATCTTCAGGGGAACCTGTACCCCAGTGAGAGTCAGTATCTTCAGAGGAAGCTGTACCCCAGTGAGAGTCAGTATCTTCAGGGGACTCTGTACCCCAGTGAGAGTCAGTATCTTCAGGGGAAGTTGTACCCCAGCGAGAGTCAGTATCTTCAGGGGACTCTGTACCCCAGTGAGAGTCAGTATCTTCAGGGGAAGCTGTACCCCAGTGAGAGTCAGTATCTTCAGGGGAATCTGTACCCCAGCGAGAGTCAGTATCTTCAGGGGAAGTTGTACCCCAGCGAGAGTCAGTATCTTCAGGGGTCTCTGTACCCCAGTGAGAGTCAGTATCTTCAGGGGAAGCTGTACCCCAGCGAGAGTCAGTATCTTCAGGGGACTCTGTACCCCAGTGAGAGTCAGTATCTTCAGGGGACTCTGTACCCCAGTGAGAGTCAGTATCTTCAGGGGAAGCTGTACCCCAGTGAGAGTCAGTATCTTCAGGGGAAGCTGTACCCCAGCGAGAGTCAGTATCTTCAGGGGAAGTTGTACCCCAGCGAGAGTCAGTATCTTCAGGGGACTCTGTACCCCAGTGAGAGTCAGTATCTTCAGGGGAAGCTGTACCCCAGCGAGAGTCAGTATCTTCAGGGGACTCTGTACCCCAGTGAGAGTCAGTATCTTCAGAGGAAGCTGTACCCCAGTGAGAGTCAGTATCTTCAGGGGACTCTGTACCCCAGCGAGAGTCAGTATCTTCAGGGGAAGTTGTACCCCAGTGAGAGTCAGTATCTTCAGGGGAACCTGTACCCCAGTGAGAGTCAGTATCTTCAGGGGACTCTGTACCCCAGCAAGAGTCAGTATCTTCAGGAGAAGCTGTACCCCAGTGAGAGTCAGTATCTTCAGGGGACTCTGTACCCCAGTGAGAGTCAGTATCTTCAGGTGAACCTGTACCCCAGTGAGAGTCAGTATCTTCAGAGGAAGCTGTACCCCAGCGAGAGTCAGTATCTTCAGGGGACTCTGTACCCCAGTGAGAGTCAGTATCTTCAGGGGACTCTGTACCCCAGCGAGAGTCAGTATCTTCCGGGGAAGTTGTACCCCAGCGAGAGTCAGTATCTTCAGAGGAAGCTGTACCCCAGCGAGAGTCAGTATCTTCAGGGGAAGTTGTACCCCAGCGAGAGTCAGTATCTTCAGGGGAAGCTGTACCCCAGTGAGAGTCAGTATCTTCAGGGGAACCGTTACCGCAGCGAGAGTCAGTATCTTCAGGGGAAGCTGTACCCCAGCGAGAGTCAGTATCTTCAGAGGAAGCTGTACCCCAGTGAGAGTCAGTATCTTCAGGGGAACCGTTACCGCAGCGAGAGTCAGTATCTTCAGGTGAACCTGTACCCCAGCGAGAGTCAGTATCTTCAGAGGAAGCTGTACCCCAGCGAGAGTCAGTATCTTCAGGGGAAGTTGTACCCCAGTGAGAGTCAGTATCTTCAGAGGAAGCTGTACCCCAGTGAGAGTCAGTATCTTCAGGGGACTCTGTACCCCAGTGAGAGTCAGTATCTTCAGAGGAAGCTGTACCCCAGTGAGAGTCAGTATCTTCAGGGGACTCTGTACCCCAGTGAGAGTCAGTATCTTCAGGGGAAGTTGTACCCCAGTGAGAGTCAGTATCTTCAGGGGACTCTGTACCGCAGTGAGAGTCAGTATCTTCAGGTGAACCTGTACCCCAGTGAGAGTCAGTATCTTCAGAGGAAGCAGTACCCCAGCGAGAGTCAGTATCTTCAGGGGACTCTGTACCCCAGTGAGAGTCAGTATCTTCAGGGGACTCTGTACCCCAGCGAGAGTCAGTATCTTCTGGGGAAGTTGTACCCCAGCGAGAGTCAGTATCTGCAGAGGAAGCTGTACCCCAGCGAGAGTCAGTATCTTCAGGGGACTCTGTACCCCAGCGAGAGTCAGTATCTTCAGGGGAAGTTGTACCCCAGCGAGAGTCAGTATCTTCAGGGGAAGCTGTACCCCAGTGAGAGTCAGTATCTTCAGGGGAACCGTTACCGCAGCGAGAGTCAGTATCTTCAGGGGAAGCTGTACCCCAGCGAGAGTCAGTATCTTCAGAGGAAGCTGTACCCCAGTGAGAGTCAGTATCTTCAGGGGAACCGTTACCGCAGCGAGAGTCAGTATCTTCAGGTGAACCTGTACCCCAGCGAGAGTCAGTATCTTCAGAGGAAGCTGTACCCCAGCGAGAGTCAGTATCTTCAGGGAAGTTGTACCCCAGTGAGAGTCAGTATCTTCAGAGGAAGCTGTACCCCAGTGAGAGTCAGTATCTTCAGGGGACTCTGTACCCCAGCGAGAGTCAGTATCTTCAGGGGAAGTTGTACCCCAGTGAGAGTCAGTATCTTCAGGGGACTCTGTACCCCAGCGAGAGTCAGTATCTTCAGGGGAAGTTGTACCCCAGTGAGAGTCAGTATCTTCAGGGGAACCTGTACCCCAGTGAGAGTCAGTATCTTCAGAGGAAGCTGTACCCCAGTGAGAGTCAGTATCTTCAGGGGACTCTGTACCCCAGCGAGAGTCAGTATCTTCAGGGGAAGTTGTACCCCAGTGAGAGTCAGTATCTTCAGGGGAACCTGTACCCCAGTGAGAGTCAGTATCTTCAGGGGACTCTGTACCCCAGCGAGAGTCAGTATCTTCAGGAGAAGCTGTACCCCAGTGAGAGTCAGTATCTTCAGGGGACTCTGTACCCCAGTGAGAGTCAGTATCTTCAGGTGAACCTGTACCCCAGTGAGAGTCAGTATCTTCAGAGGAAGCTGTACCCCAGCGAGAGTCAGTATCTTCAGGGGACTCTGTACCCCAGTGAGAGTCAGTATCTTCAGGGGACTCTGTACCCCAGCGAGAGTCAGTATCTTCCGGGGAAGTTGTACCCCAGCGAGAGTCAGTATCTTCAGAGGAAGCTGTACCCCAGCGAGAGTCAGTATCTTCAGGGGACTCTGTACCCCAGCGAGAGTCAGTATCTTCAGGGGAAGTTGTACCCCAGCGAGAGTCAGTATCTTCAGGGGAAGCTGTACCCCAGTGAGAGTCAGTATCTTCAGGGGAACCGTTACCGCAGCGAGAGTCAGTATCTTCAGGGGAAGCTGTACCCCAGCGAGAGTCAGTATCTTCAGAGGAAGCTGTACCCCAGTGAGAGTCAGTATCTTCAGGGGAACCGTTACCGCAGCGAGAGTCAGTATCTTCAGGTGAACCTGTACCCCAGCGAGAGTCAGTATCTTCAGAGGAAGCTGTACCCCAGCGAGAGTCAGTATCTTCAGGGGAAGTTGTACCCCAGTGAGAGTCAGTATCTTCAGAGGAAGCTGTACCCCAGTGAGAGTCAGTATCTTCAGGGGACTCTGTACCCCAGCGAGAGTCAGTATCTTCAGGGGAAGTTGTACCCCAGTGAGAGTCAGTATCTTCAGGGGACTCTGTACCCCAGCGAGAGTCAGTATCTTCAGGGGAAGTTGTACCCCAGTGAGAGTCAGTATCTTCAGGGGAACCTGTACCCCAGCAAGAGTCAGTATCTTCAGGAGAAGCTGTACCCCAGTGAGAGTCAGTATCTTCAGGGGACTCTGTACCCCAGTGAGAGTCAGTATCTTCAGGGGACTCTGTACCCCAGCGAGAGTCAGTATCTTCCGGGGAAGTTGTACCCCAGCGAGAGTCAGTATCTTCAGAGGAAGCTGTACCCCAGCGAGAGTCAGTATCTTCAGGGGACTCTGTACCCCAGCGAGAGTCAGTATCTTCAGGGGAAGTTGTACCCCAGCGAGAGTCAGTATCTTCAGGGGACTCTGTACCCCAGCGAGAGTCAGTATCTTCAGGGGAAGTTGTACCCCAGCGAGAGTCAGTATCTTCAGGGGAAGCTGTACCCCAGTGAGAGTCAGTATCTTCAGGGGAACCGTTACCGCAGCGAGAGTCAGTATCTTCAGGGGAAGCTGTACCCCAGCGAGAGTCAGTATCTTCAGAGGAAGCTGTACCCCAGTGAGAGTCAGTATCTTCAGGGGAACCGTTACCGCAGCGAGAGTCAGTATCTTCAGGTGAACCTGTACCCCAGCGAGAGTCAGTATCTTCAGAGGAAGCTGTACCCCAGCGAGAGTCAGTATCTTCAGGGGAAGTTGTACCCCAGTGAGAGTCAGTATCTTCAGAGGAAGCTGTACCCCAGTGAGAGTCAGTATCTTCAGGGGACTCTGTACCCCAGCGAGAGTCAGTATCTTCAGGGGAAGTTGTACCCCAGCGAGAGTCAGTATCTTCAGGGGAAGTTGTACCCCAGCGAGAGTCAGTATCTTCAGGGGACTCTGTACCCCAGTGAGAGTCAGTATCTTCAGGGGAAGCTGTACCCCAGCGAGAGTCAGTATCTTCAGGGGACTCTGTACCCCAGTGAGAGTCAGTATCTTCAGAGGAAGCTGTACCCCAGTGAGAGTCAGTATCTTCAGGGGACTCTGTACCCGAGCGAGAGTCAGTATCTTCAGGGGAAGTTGTACCCCAGTGAGAGTCAGTATCTTCAGGGGAACCTGTACCCCAGTGAGAGTCAGTATCTTCAGAGGAAGCTGTACCCCAGTGAGACTCAGTATCTTCAGGGGACTCTGTACCCCAGTGAGAGTCAGTATCTTCAGGGGAAGTTGTACCCCAGTGAGAGTCAGTATCTTCAGGGGACTCTGTACCCCAGTGAGAGTCAGTATCTTCAGGGGGAAGCTGTACCCCAGCGAGAGTCAGTATCTTCAGGGGAAGTTGTACCCCAGCGAGAGTCAGTATCTTCAGGGGACTCTGTACCCCAGTGAGAGTCAGTATCTTCAGGGGAAGCTGTACCCCAGCGAGAGTCAGTATCTTCAGGGGACTCTGTACCCCAGTGAGAGTCAGTATCTTCAGGGGACTCTGTACCCCAGCGAGAGTCAGTATCTTCAGGGGAAGCTGTACCCCAGCGAGAGTCAGTATCTTCAGAGGAAGCTGTACCCCAGTGAGAGTCAGTATCTTCAGGGGAACCGTTACCACAGCGAGAGTCAGTATCTTCAGGTGAACCTGTACCCCAGCGAGAGTCAGTATCTTCAGAGGAAGCTGTACCCCAGCGAGAGTCAGTATCTTCAGGGGAAGTTGTACCCCAGTGAGAGTCAGTATCTTCAGAGGAAGCTGTACCCCAGTGAGAGTCAGTATCTTCAGGGGACTCTGTACCCCAGCGAGAGTCAGTATCTTCAGGGGAAGTTGTACCCCAGCGAGAGTCAGTATCTTCAGGGGAAGTTGTACCCCAGCGAGAGTCAGTATCTTCAGGGGACTCTGTACCCCAGTGAGAGTCAGTATCTTCAGGGGAAGCTGTACCCCAGCGAGAGTCAGTATCTTCAGGGGACTCTGTACCCCAGTGAGAGTCAGTATCTTCAGAGGAAGCTGTACCCCAGTGAGAGTCAGTATCTTCAGGGGACTCTGTACCCGAGCGAGAGTCAGTATCTTCAGGGGAAGTTGTACCCCAGTGAGAGTCAGTATCTTCAGGGGAACCTGTACCCCAGTGAGAGTCAGTATCTTCAGAGGAAGCTGTACCCCAGTGAGACTCAGTATCTTCAGGGGACTCTGTACCCCAGTGAGAGTCAGTATCTTCAGGGGAAGTTGTACCCCAGTGAGAGTCAGTATCTTCAGGGGACTCTGTACCCCAGTGAGAGTCAGTATCTTCAGGGGAAGCTGTACCCCAGCGAGAGTCAGTATCTTCAGGGGAAGTTGTACCCCAGCGAGAGTCAGTATCTTCAGGGGACTCTGTACCCCAGTGAGAGTCAGTATCTTCAGGGGAAGCTGTACCCCAGCGAGAGTCAGTATCTTCAGGGGACTCTGTACCCCAGTGAGAGTCAGTATCTTCAGGGGACTCTGTACCCCAGCGAGAGTCAGTATCTTCAGGGGAAGTTGTACCCCAGTGAGAGTCAGTATCTTCAGGGGACTCTGAACCCCAGTGAGAGTCAGTATCTTCAGGGGACTCTGTACCCCAGCGAGAGTCAGTATCTTCAGGGGAAGCTGTACCCCAGCGAGAGTCAGTGGGCTGAAAATTAAACCTAATACGGGAGAGTACGCACTGTGTACTCTCGCGTATTAGATCCCGAATTGCCGGTTTCCTGCATGCACTGCGCATGCGCGGGAAACCGGCACTTCGTGAATTGAAAAGGGGGCGGTTCCTAAGTGAACCGTGTGCGCTACAGGCTGTGCGCACGCATTGCACTTAGTTTTTTTTCCAGCTTTGAACGCGCAGGTAAGTGGTGAAGATTTTACACACAAAGAAAGCAGGCGTAGGACCCCCTTTTAACAAGGTAAGTAGTTAATTAAGTGTTATTTTAAAAAAATTTCAACAGGTTTATCTTATTTAGAGACTTTAAAGAAAGGTAAGTTTATTTTTATAACTTTTAAAAAGATTTTAAATTTTTTCAAAAATTTAATTTTTTGTTTAATGTGGTTAATTTATTTAACTATAGTTATTTTATTAATGTGATGGCTTTTTTTTAAATTTAATTGAGGTTTAGCTGTTCTTTTGCGGGGTGTAGTATTCATAGCTTTGACAGCTCTTGCCGTCAAAACTATGAATGAAAGATGGTGTGCTGCCATTGGCTCTAACTGAATCACGTGATCCCAGAGCTCGCACGAACTAATTGCGTCTCTGGGTCACGCAAGCACTGCACGGTTCCAACAGAGAGAGCCTTTGAAACTAAAGTTCGTGTGGGCCAGGAGCAAAAAGGTAGGCGCGGAGTGCGATATCGCGGGGAATCCTTACCCCCGCGGGAACCATCCATGTTTAATTTCTGGGCCAGTATCTTCAGGGGAACCGATACCCCAGCGAGAGTCAGTATCTTCAGGGGACTCTGTACCCCAGCGAGAGTCAGTATCTTCAGGGAAACCGATACCCCAGCGAGTGTCAGTATCTTCAGGGGAACCTGTACCCCAGCGAGAGTCAGTATCTTCAGGGGAACCGATACCCCAGCGAGAGTCAGTATCTACAGGGGAACCTGTACCCCAGCGAGAGTCAGTATCTTCAGGGGAACCTGTACCCCAGCGAGAGTCAGTATCTTCAGGTGAACCTGTACCCTAGCGAGAGTCAGTATCTTCAGGGGACTCTGTACCCCAGCGAGAGTCAGTATCTTCAGGTGAACTTGTACCCTAGCGAGAGTTAGTATCTTCAGGGGACTCTGAACCCCAGCGAGAGTCAGTATCTTCAGGGGAACCTGTACCCCAGTGAGAGTCAGTATCTTCAGGTGAACCTGTACCCTAGCGAGAGTCAGTATCTTCAGGGGAACTGTTACCCCAGTGAGAGTCAGTATCTTCAGGTGAACCTGTACCCTAGCGAGAGTCAGTATCTTCAGGGGAACCGTTACCCCAGTGAGATCAGTATCTTCAGGGGAACTGATACCCCAGCGAGAGTCAGTATCTTCAGGGGAAGCTGTACCCCAGTGAGAGTCAGTATCTTCAGGGGACTCTGAACCCCAGTGAGAGTCAGTATCTTCAGAGGAACCCGTACCCCAGCGAGAGTCAGTATCTTCAGGGGAAGCTGTACCCCAGCGAGAGTCAGTATCTTCAGGGTAACCGTTACCCCAGTGAGAGTCAGTATCTTCAGGGTAACCGTTACCCCAGTGAGAGTCAGTATCTTCAGGGTAACCGTTACCCCAGTGAGAGTCAGTATCTTCAGGTGAACCGTTAGCCCAGCGAGAGTCAGTATCTTCAATTGAGTGGGCTGATTAAAACTCATGGGGGGAAAAATTCAGCTGCTTGCGCCTCCCGTTAGCGCCTTAAATGGGCGCTAATGGGGCGTAAAGCAGCTAACGCCCGGGCGCAGCGCCGCCCACGCCTCCCGAAAAATTTAGTGGGAGGTTAGCGGCGGCGGCAGCCGGTAGCGCCCTGTGGCGCTGCGCCGCCGGCGATGACATCATCGCCGTGCGCAGCGCCCCGCTCGCGCCCCGGCCGTGATCTTCAGTCGCGCCCCCTGATTTACCGCCAGACGCTATGTCCGACGGGTTCAGGGGGGCGTACGTGCGGCCGGGGCGGCGATATTTAAAGGGGAGGTGGCAGGCGGCCATTTTTGTTGCTGGCCGCCTGCCAGCACCTGCCCCCGTTGCTGTCCCCGGCCCCCGTGAAGCCCCCCCACCGTGAAGTGCCGGCTGCGCTACAAGAGCCCGGCACTTCTCTTGAGTGCCGGGCTCTTTTGCCGGCACTCCCGATCCCTGGGAGCCCAGCTGGGCCCCGGTTCGCGCTGCGCAAGGCCCCTCCCCTTTAAGAAGGGGAGGAAGGCCTGCAATACCGCGGCGCGACGTGCCGCAGCGCGTGGCGCTGCGGCACGTAACGCCAGGATATTCACTCGCAGCGCCCCAAGAGGGATGCGGGGTGCTTCCAGTTGCGCCCCGCTTCCCTCTTGGGGCGCAACCACTGAAGTTCCGGCGCGGGGCCGCTAATTTTTTCGGGGCGCTAAAAGTCGCGCCCCGGCGAGGTTAGCGCCCCAAATGGGGCGCGACTCAATTTTTACCCCATGGAAATACTGCTATATATACACAGTACTCACAGCTATTTTCTTACCTACCAGTGGGAAAGGGTTTATCCACAGTACCTTTGCTGCGAGGTTACTTTCTACACTTAGGAGGTTTTCTGAAACACATCAGGATGGCTAGTGCCTTGGCTGCCTTAGATTGGACCTCGGCCGAGGAGCTATATGACCAGCACCAGCACCAGCAGCAACCTGCAGCTGGACAGCAGAAAGGGAAGCAGCAGAGGGGTGCAGCTCGTAGGAGGCACTACAGAGTGTACAGGCAGAGGCTGAGTTTCCTTGACATGTCAGAACAGCAGTGCGTCAGGAGGCTCAGGTTGTCACGTTAGGTGGTGGCAGACATCTACACCCTCCTAGAAGAAAACCTGCTCCCTGCTGGTGGCCACGCATTACCAGTGGCTGTCAAAGTCACCACTGCCCTCAACGTTTTTGCCTCTGGATCCTACCAGAGATCTGCTGGAGACATATCCAGGGTCTCCCAGTTAGCAGCCCACAAATGCATATGGCAGGTGACTGATGGGTTGTTTGCCAGAGCCAGCAATTATGTCAACTTGGCCTGCGATGATGCCAGTCAGAATGAGCGGGCGCTCGGGTTTGCGTCTCTGGCTGGCTTCCCACAGGTGCAGGGCGTCATCGGCTGCTCACACATGGCAATCTGCTCATCTCCAGATAAACCAGGGGTATTCGTGAACCACAAGGGCTTCCACTCCATCAATATGCAGCTGGTGTGCAACCACAAAAAGATATTTCTGCAAGTGTGTGCAAGATTCCCGGTGAACTGCCATGCTGCTTTTGTCCTGTGGCAGTCCAAGCTCCCTGACATCTTTGGACCTGCAAGCAGACTTAAGAGGTGGCTGCTCGGAGAAAAGACATACCCACTTCAAATTTGGCTGATAAAACCTGTCAGAAACCCGACCAATGAAGCTCAACAGCACTACAATGAATGCCATATGACCATCAGATGTGGGATCAAACAAGCCAGCTGCATGCTGAAGATACGCTTCAGGTGCCTAGACGGATCTGGAGGTGCCCTTCGGTACGCACCAGTCAGGGTGTCCAGAATGGTTGTGGTGTGCTGCGATCTGAACAATATTGGGCAGCAGTGAGGTTTGGATCTGCTGGAAGAACTGATACCCCAGCGAGAGTCAGTATCTTCAGGGGACTCTGAACCCCAGTGAGAGTCAGTATCTTCAGGGGACTCTGAACCCCAGTGAGAGTCAGTATCTTCAGGGGACTCTGAACCCCAGTGAGAGTCAGTATCTTCAGGGGACTCTGAACCCCAGTGAGAGTCAGTATCTTACATAGATACATAGAAGATAGGAGCAGGAGTAGGCCATCCGGCCCTTCGAGCCTGCTCCGCCATTTAATGAGATCATGGCTGATCCTCCAATTCAGTATCCCGTCCCCGCCTTCTCTCCGTAACCCTTAACCCCTTTTGCCTGTAGAAATATATCTAATTCCCTCTTAAATATATTTAATGAGCTGGCGTACACTGCCCTCTGTGGCAATGAGTTCCACAGGTTCACCACCCTCTGAGTGAAGAAATTCCCCCTCATTTCTGTCCTAAATGGTTTAGCCCTTATCCTTAAATTATGTCCTCTAGTTCTGTTCTCACCCGCCAAGGGAAACATTCCTTCTGCATCTAGTCTGTCTAGACCTGTCAGAATTTTATACACTTCTATGAGGTCCCCTCTCAATCTTCTAAACTCCAGTGTGTACATCCCTAAACTACATAGTCTCTCCTCATAGGTCAATCCCGCCATTCCTGGTATCAGCCTGGTGAATCGCCGCTGCACCCCCTCCATGGCAAGAACATCTTTCCTCAGATGAGGCGACCAAAACTGTACACAGTACTCGAGGTGTGGTCTCACCAGTGCCCTGTACAGCTGCAGCAAGGTATCCCTGTTCCTGTATTCCAACCCTTTTGCTATGAAGGCCAGCATACCGTTTGCCTTCTTGACCGCCTGTTGCACCTGCATGCTCGCCTTCAGTGACTGGTGTACAAGAACACCCAGGTCTCTCTGTACTTCCCCCTCTCCCAATTTATTGCCATTTAAATAATAATTTGCCCTCCCGTTCCTGCACCCAAGGTGGATAACTTCGCACTTGTCCACATTATAGTGCATCTGCCATTTATCCGCCCAATCACCCAGTCTGTCCAAATCGCTCTGGAGCTTCCTGGTCTCCTCCTCTGAGCCCACCCCCCCTCCTAGTTTAGTGTCATCTGCAAATTTGGAAATGCTGCATCCGACTCCCTGATCCAGGTCATTAATGTAAATTGTGAACAGCTGGGGACCCAGGACAGATCCCTGTGGTACCCCACTTGTTACTGCCTGCCATTCAGAAAATGAGCCGTTTATTCCAACTCTCTGTTTTCTATCTGACAGCCAGTTCTCTATCCACGTCAATACTTTCCCCTTTATCCCATGAGCTTCAATTTTCCATGCTAATCTTTTATGTGGGACCTTGTCGAAGGCCTTTTGGAAGTCCAGGTACACCACATCTACTGGCTCTCCCCCATCTATTTTACCAGTTACTCCCTCAAAAAATTCCAATAGATTAGTCAAGCACGATTTACCCTTTGTAAATCCATGTTGACTCTGTCCTATCCTGTCCCCATTTGCTAAGTGCTCCGCTATTTCATCCTTAATGATGGACTCCAGCATTTTGCCCACAACTGATGTAAGGCTTACAGGTCTGTAATTACCTGCTTTTTCCCTACCCCCCTTTTTGAATAGTGGGGTAACGTTAGCTACCCTCCAATCCATGGGCACTGTTCCCGAGTCTAATGAATTCTGAAAAATCATACTTAGTGTATCCGCTATCTCTAGGGCCACCTCCTTCAGTACCCTAGGATGCATGTTATCAGGCCCTGGGGATTTGTCCGCCTTCAATCCCTTTAGCTTCCTTAACACCATATCCTTAGAGATATTGATTTGCGTCAGTTCCTCCTTTGCCAATGTCCCTATTTTTCCCGATATCCCAGGGAGGTTTTTTGTGTCTTCCTTCGTAAAGACTGACCCAAAGTATGCATTTAGTTGGTCTGCCATTTCCTTATTTCCCGTTATATATTCCCCCGTATCTGACTGCAATGGACCAACTTTGGTTTTCACCAGTCTTTTCCTCTTGATATACTTATAAAAGCTTTTGGAGTTAGTTTTTATATTTTCCGCCAGCTTGCTTTCGTAAGCTATTTTGCCCCTCTTGATTAAGCCCTTTGTCCTCCTTTGCTCTATCTTAAACTGTTCCCAATCTTCCGCTCTGGTGCTTTTTTTGGCTATTTTATACGCCCTATCTTTGGATTTTATGCTGTCTCTAATTTCCCCTGTTATCCACTGTTATCTTCAGGGGACTCTGAACCCCAGTGAGAGTCAGTATCTTCAGGGGAACCTGTACCCCAGCGAGAGTCAGTATCTTCAGGGGAAGCTGTACCCCAGCGAGAGTCAGTACCTCCAGGGGACTCTGAACCCCAGCGAGAGTCAGTATCTTCAGGGGAACCGATACCCCAGCGAGAGTCAGTATCTTCAGGGGAACCGATACCCCAACGAGAGTCAGTATCTTCAGGGGAACCGATACCCCAGCGAGAGTCAGTATCTTCAGGGGACTCTGTACCCCAGCGAGAGTCAGTATCTTCAGGGGAACCGATACCCCAGCGAGAGTCAGTATCTTCAGGGGAACCGATACCCCAACGAGAGTCAGTATCTTCAGGGGAACCGATACCCCAGCGAGAGTCAGTATCTTCAGGGGACTCTGTACCCCAGCGAGAGTCAGTATCTTCAGGGGAAGCTGTACCCCAGTGAGAGTCAGTATCTTCAGGGGACTCTGTACCCCAGTGAGAGTCAGTATCTTCAGGGGAACCGTTACCCCAGCGAGAGTCAGTATCTTCAGGGGAAGCTGTACCCCAGTGAGAGTCAGTATCTTCAGGGGAAGCTGTACCCCAGTGAGAGTCAGTATCTTCAGGGGACGCTGTACCCCAGCGAGAGTCAGTATCTTCAGGGAACCCGTACCCCAGCGAGAGTCAGTATCTTAGGAAAGGAGATGAGAGAAAATTGGAGAGAAAAAGAACAGGAAAAGGCTGCTGCTGGACAGCTGGCTCATGCTGTAAATCCTGGCGTTTTCATCTGATCCACACTGACGTGATAAAATGGAACCTGAGTCAAGCTTCAATTTACAGAGCTCATCTGATGTATTCAAAGAGACACAGAAACATGCAAGGGACATCTTAACACTCGTTAAACTGCTCCCACTGTCGCACTCAGTTTGTTTGCTGCATGTTCTGCCAGTTTCACAGGATATCAGATTCATGGAGTGTGCTCAGGGGAGAATATTGTTCTCCCACATCATTTATTGTCCATATCACTGCCTTGCACTCATTCTCACTTTACCAGACACCACATTTGTCATGTTGCAACTTCCTGTTTATTCAGCTGGGTGATGGTCAATCCTGAGAATGAGGTTTGAACTCAGTTTGGAATTTGAATGATTCCAAATTCAGAAAGTTCACACATTTATTATTAAAGTTAAATGATTTCAGTTTGGCTCATTTGGTTAGCACCTCATCATCTCTGAGTCAGAAGGGAGTGGATTCAAGGCCCGCTCCAAGACTTGGGCCTATAATAATCTAGGCTCGCACTTCAGTGCAGTACTTAGGGAGTGCTGCATTGTTGGAGGTGCTGCTTTTCAGATGAGATGTTAAAGTGAGACCCCCTGTTCGGCCAGATGTTCTCCCAGTGCCCTGGCCAACATTCATCTGTCAATCAACACCATCAAAATCAGATTAACTGATCACGCTTCTCATGTGTTATTTATGGGATCTTGCTGTGTGCAAAATCACTGCTGCCGTATTCAGCTATGCAACAACAGTGACTGCACCTTAAAGTAATTCATTGGGGGTGGAATTGGAGAGCGCCGGCCTGCCACGCTGTCTATACCTTGGTGCGAGGCTTGAGTTGTGGTTGCAGCAGGTGACATAGCTCGGTGACAACCTCCTTGGTGAAGCATTGCTGCTGAGTAAAGTTAATGTCGGAGACGTGCTCCCTGAATACCCGCTGTGGATTTGACCTCCTGTGCAGTGCCCTCCTCCTCCTCCTCCTCCCTCTTCTGGCAGCTGTTCCTGCTCTGTGGTGTCTTTCCTTGCTGGTCCCTCTCTTCCTCCAGCCCTGAAGGCAGCCCTACCAGACCACCCATGTCTGCAGCCAAGTTACATCTGAGGCAGCCATAAACAGTGCAACACCAGCAAAATCTTTCTCTGTTTAGACAAAGTGACCTTTCCAGTTAGATAAAACACACCAAAAAAACATTCAGAAGTCAACCAGCAGCCAGAAATGACAAATCAGCAACTAACCTGGAAGTACTGCATGATCTTGTTCAATAACGCTGGTGAATGGGGCCTTCCTGGCGATTAGCGCCACATTGTGCTGTGCGAGGCCACCACGTAGCAAGTGAAGCACTGGGCGATCGAAAATCAAATCACAGGACTCTAATTTAAATAAATTATTCTGCTCTTTAAATGTTCCCGACATGCACTCCTGCCACCAGCACATCTACATTATCCAATATGGCGGGTGGCGTACTTCCAGACGGAAATGTGCCGTGCTTCCTGTCCGCCATATTTGGACCTTAGCAGGCCGATTAGCTCCGAAAAACGAACGCTGCACAGCTGAATATCTAGGCCTCTATTCCATAATGCTTCACAGTCCATTGTGACTCGTTAATGCTTAACATTCCCAGCGCTCAGTAGTTCACTCTTACACCTTAACGGTCACAACCCTCACCAGTCCATTATTACTCCATTATGACACAGCAGTGTCAGCCATGGCTCAGTTGTTAGCACACTCGCCTCTGAGTCAGGAGGTTGTGGGTTCAAGTCCCACGCCAGGGACTTGAGCCCATAAAGCTAGGCTGACATTCCAGTGCAGTGCTGAGGGAGTGCTGCACTGTCAGAGGTGCCGTCTTTAGGATGAGACGTTAAACCGAGGTCCCGTCCGCTCTCTCAGGTGGACGTAATAGATCCCATGGCACTATTTCGAAGAAGAGCAGGGGAGTTATCCCCGGTGTCCTGGCCAATATTTATCCCTCAACCAACATAACAAAAACAGATCATCTGGTCATTATCACATTGCTGTTTGTGGGACCTTGCTGTGCGCAAATTGGCTGCCGCCTTTCCCACATTACAACAGTGACTCCACTTCAAAAGTACTTCATTGATTGTAAAGCGCTTTGAGACATCCAGTGGTCGTGAAAGGTGCTGTATAAATGCAAGTCTTTCTTTTTTACAACCCTCACCAGTCTATTATTACTCCTTAACTCTCCCAACCCTCACCAGTCCATTATTATTCCTCAACGCTCCCAATCCTCACCAGTCCATTATTACTCCTTAACCATCACAACCCTCACCAGTCCATTATTACTCCTTAACGCTCAGAATCCTCATCAGTCCATTATTACTCCTTAACGCTCACAATCCTCACCAGTCCATTATTACTCCTTAACACTCACAACCCTCACCAGTCCATTATTACTCCTTAACTCCCCCAACCCTCATCAGTCCATTATTACTCCTTAACGCTCACAACATTCACCAGTCCATTATTACTCCTTAATGCTCATAACTCTCACCAGTCCATTATTACTCCTTAACTCTCCCAACCCTCACCAGTCCATTATTACTCCTCAACGCTCCCAATCCTCACCAGTCCATTATTACTCCTTAACGCTCACAATCCTCACCAGTCCATTATTACTCCTTAATGCTCACAACCCTCACCAGTCCATTATTACTCCTTAACGCTCACAATCCTCACCAGTCCATTATTACTCCTTAACTCTCCCAACCCTCACCAGTCCATTATTACTCATTAACGTTCACAACCCTCACCAGTCCATTATTACTCCTTAACTCTCCCAACCCTCACCAGTCCATTATTATTCCTCAATGCTCCCAACCCTCACCAGTCCATTATTACTCCTTAACTCTCCCAACCCTCACCAGTCCATTATTATTCATCAACGCTCCCAACCCTCACCAGTCCATTATTACTCCTTAATGCTCCCAACCCTCACCAGTCCATTATTATTCCTTAACTCTCCCAACCCTTACCAGTCCATTATTACTCCTTAATGCTTACAACCCTCACCAGTCCATTATTACTCCTTAACGCTCCCAACCCTCACCAGTCCATTATTACTCCTTAACTCTCCCAACCCTCACCAGTCCATTATTATTCTTTAGCACTCTCAACCCTCACCAGTCCATTATTATTCTTTAGCACTCTCAACCCTCACCAATCCACTATTAGTCTCAATGTTTAACACTCTCACCTCTTCTCTCCCCTCACTGGGCCATTGCTGCTCCTTACGGATTTCTGACTTTGTGGGCCGCACAGTGCATTGAGCCTCAGTCACATATAAAGTTGAAATCCCTATTCCCATCAGTTTGCATTTAGTTCCGGCTACTGATAATATCATAGCTTGGTGTTCTCATTGGGGATATAACCACTAATGAGGCCTAAAAGCAGCCAGTTCCACAAAATTCTAAGAGGACAAACCAGTGAGTCAAATATACAAGCACAAGTACGTCCAGATTGCCAGGGCTTTGGGGCCACATGTGACCCAGGACTGCATACCCCTTTCTTAGTGTTCATTGCTCCCACTTCTCCTTAGTCCATTGAAGCCCCTGCACTGGGTAGACTGGGGTGAAGTCGGGCAGCTTCAGCTCCACGATACAAGATGTTGCAATGTGCAAGGATGCAGCAGGAAACACTAAACTAAGTGTCCGGCATTTTTCAATATTGTTATTATATTCTTATTTCTAATGTCCTCTTAAATATCACCCCTCTTTTGTTCAGTAGCTGGATCTGCACAAAGAGGCCTCCACAGAGGTTTATTGGAGGTTGAAGCAAAAGTATAAATACAGGCAACTTTGACAGGAACACTGTACAAGAAACACTTAGGGCCTCAGCTGGGCTACCCCAAACAAATAGAGATCTGTGACCTTCGACCTTTGGCCTATCATTCCCTTCTAAACTGTCACCAATTATTGGCCAGCAGGGAAGGAGTGTTCATCCCTCTTGAAAATTGTAAGTAATTCAATGCACTTTTGTGAAGTGAAACTTTATTGATCTGTCTCCAGAGACATTCTGCATTCTATCCATCCCCTTGGTAACCAGTTGTATATCATTTTTTTATTCCCTATCTCTCCCCTCTTTTACAAATCAGCTCATTTATCAGAACATTCATAAGATACTTCTAAAAGCCATAAACACTGAAAGAAGTTTCCAAATTTAGGTTCCTGCTTTTTGAGATTTCCCACATACTAAAGCATCAGGAAGGTTGCTGATTTGTGGTTTTCACCAAAAAATGGATAAAATTGCAAAACTGAAACCTCAGAGGTTTCAACCAGTGCAAGCGGTGGCATAGTGGTTAGCACTGTTGCCTCACAGCGCCAGGGACCCGGGTTCGAATCCGGCCTCGGGTGACTGTCTGTGTGGAGTTTGCACATTCTCCCCGTGTCTGCGTGGGTTTCCTCCGGGTGCTTCGGTTTCCTCCCACAGTCCAAAGATGTGCGGGTTAGGTTGATTTGGCTATGATAAATTGACCCTTAGTGTTAGGGGGATTAAATACGTGAGGTTACGGGGATAGGGTGGGATATGTGTCGGTGCAGGCTCGATGGGCCGAAATGGCCTCTATCTGTACTGTGGGGATTCTGTGATTCTGTGGAGATCAGGATGGTTGGCAGTTAAAATCAGGGCAGCGACGTACTCCCTCCAATTCCAGCAGTTTTTAGCAGGTGAGGGCGACGTCTACCAAAGGCAGTGGGGTCCTGCTTTAAATATGGGAGCGAGCTCTGATGACGTCACTGGGGCCCGATTGCAATTTTAACCCCAGGCCTGAGCAGGGAAGACATCGCGGCTTCCCCACCGGACCAACCCGGCGGCCAGTGGACTCAGGGTCTGAAGAGATCCAGAAAGGTAAGTGATTTTAATTACTGTTTGTTGGACCAGGAGGAGCATTGGTGCTTGAACAGCAGTCAATCCGTTCACCAAAATACAGCGCACATTGGTTGTAATTCTGATTTTATTTATGGACAGAGAAGGATTTTGGCTAAATGGAAAGAGCGAATGTTCTTTCCTGATATTATCTGATGCCATTGGGCAAAAAAAAAAAAAAGTTTTGGGGGAATAATTCGGTCGCGCCCCTTTGGGGCACTAACTTCGTCCCAAAAAAGTTAGCGCCCCCGCGCCGTAAATTGAGTGGTAGCGCCCCAAGCAGGAGGCTGGGCGCTACCGGAAGCGCTCCCCCCTCCCTATGAGGCACTAGCATTCAATATCGCGGTGCTACGTGCAACAGCGCCACGCTCGTCGGCATGTATCGCCGCGGTACTACAGGCCTCCCTCCCCTGATTAAAGGGGAGGGGCCTAGCGCAGCACGCACCAGGGCCCTGCTGGACCACCGGGGAGCGGGGTGCCGGGAAATTAGCCCAGCACTCAAGAGGAGTGTCGGGTTGACGGATCGCGGCCGGCGTCCCGCATGAAAAAGCGGAAGGGGGCAGGTGCTGGCAGGCGGCCCAAAAAAAAATGGCCGCCTGGCACCTGCCCTTTAATTATCTCTGCCCCGGCTGCAAAAACACCACCCTGACCCTGTCGGACATAGCGTCCGGTGGCAGGTCAGGGGGTGCGACTGAAGATTGCGGCCAGGGTGCGAGCGGAGCGCTGCGCACGGTGATGACGTCATCGCCGGAGGCGCAGCGCCACAGGGCACTACCGGCGCCGCTAACCTCCCGATGAATTTTGCGAGAGGCGTTAGCGGCGCCGCACCCAGGCGCTAGGTGCTTTGCGCCCCATTACTAACGGGAGGCGCAAAGCAACCCAATTTTTCCCCCAAAATGTCACATTGGAAAAGTCTTTGCAAACTTACATTAACAGTGTTCATTCAAAAGCTGGAGGTGGTCGTGGACTGGAAACTAAACCTGAAATGAAGGAGGCCGGAGGAGAGAAGCCTGGAAACAGCCACAGTCCGAGGCTAGGATTGCCAACCCTCCAGGGATTGTCCTGGAGCCTCCAGGAATTGACGATTAATCTCCTGGACACGGCTGGGAGCAACTCAGAATAAAAATACCACTGGGGCATTAGAAAAAAAATTACGTTTTTCATTTTCTTTTAACACTTTTCTTTGTTAGTCATAAAAATATTGGAGATGAGAAAAAAAAGTCTGTTTGACTGGATGGGGCTGTTAGAGGTGGGAGGTCACATGATGAAACCGCCAGGAATATATCCAACCAGAGTTGGCAACCTTATCTGAAGAGGCCTGGAAACAGGAACGGCCTGAGGTTCAACGTAGTTTGGGGGAGGCATCTGATTAGAAGCGTCTGAAACCTATAATCCAGATTGTCAATTGATAAAGCGCCTGCACCAAGTTTTATTATGAACAAAGGGAAGGGTTTTGATTTAAGAAAAAAATTGAGGCGGGGCAGCATTAAGGTTGGAAAAAGCATGGGAGAGTGTATATGTGAGACTGATTGCAGAGCAGCGAGTTAATTTGGCATTGGCTGCCACCTTTAAAAGGAGTTGGGTCAATATGTTCAAAGGAGGGAACACAGTCATTATGCAGGGAGCTGAATGGTCTGCTAGAGTCAGGGGTTTGCAATAACCTTGTCCCAGTATAATCTTGCAAAGCTTTATTCTTGTGGATAACAGGCTTGAGAGAGAGTCTAAGGGCTGGATTTTCAATGACCCGTGGAGTCGGGTTTGGAGGCATGTGGGGGGTTAAATTTGCGGGGTCGGGTTCCCGACCCCATCCCGACTCCATCCCGCCTCCACGCAATTTTGACAAAATCAGTCGCGGGGTTCCCGACTCCGTCCCGCCTCCAAGGGGCGGGAGAGGCCATTAAAGCCCTTAACAAGCCCTAAATCAGCTCAGTAATGCCATTTTGAAACATTTTAGCTAGTTTAACCCTTTTCCGACGTGAAGCACGCCTGATGTGAAACACTCCAGTGAAACCTGGCGGGAGCACAAGTGGATAGCTGACTATCAGCTGCAGGTGCACTATTACAACGGAGATGTGATGAAGGTAGTAGTATTAGGTGTGAAAGTCGCCTCTGATGCTGCTGCATTGAATGTCTTCAGAGACTGCCTGGCCTTGGTGTGAGAGGACCTGGATATATATATATATATATATATTCATATTCTCTCTCTCTCTCTCTCTCCTGGATGGTCCTCTCACACCAACAGCCAGGCAGTCTCTGAGACCAGGCAGTCAGCAATGATGACATCATCAGAGGCGACTTTCAGACTGAAACCACTAATTGGTTCATGGGTTCCTACATGCTGGAACTCAATTGCCCAATTAAGTGAAAATTGCATCATTCATCCACATTAATCTGGAGTCGGGGGGGCATCACGAAATGCGGATGACATGACCCCAACCCGACCCCAAGACAAAATCCAGCCCTAATACTCAGACTTTGTCCAGTTTGTATTTAAGCAACAATTCCCTTTTGAATCTGGGAGATCAAATACTCACAATCCAGGATGACCCAGTTGGTCTTTTTCAGGCTATGAAAGAAGCTGATTTGTGGTCAATAGGGAGTCATTTGAGGAACCAAGAGGCTGTTTTAAAATCTCAGAACAGGCTGGTTGATATTCCTGAAGAGCATAACAACAACGGCACCTTTAAATTAGGAAACTGTCCCCAAACCACTTCAGAGGCACAAGGGGGGAAAAAAAGACATTGCGCCAAAGAAGACGATATCAAAAAGGGGGAGTTTTGAATAAACTGAAGTTTACAGAGGGTGGAGGATGGGCGGCTCGTCAGGAGAGCACTGGAATAGTCACGACTGCAGGTGACAGAGGCGTGGGTAAGGATTTCAGCAGAAGATGGGCTGAGGCAGGCTCGGAGGCAGTTAATGTTATGGAGCTGGAAGTGGTCGCTCTTTGTGATGGAGAGGATATGGGGTCAGAAGCTCAGCTCTGCATTGAATGGGACACCGACATTGCAAACAGTCTGGTTAAGGCTGAGACAAAAGTACTGTATGTATTTAAAAGCTATCTACAAAACCTTAGTTTATATCTTAGTGTTGGTATCTTTTATTTACTTGCAGTTAGATAAAAAGCATTCTACTGTTAATATATCACTATTTTATTATTCACTTGCTAACTGTTCATTTAATAAATTTGTTTCATCTGTTGAACTTTAAATGAGGTCTGCTGTGAGGCTCTATCACTTTCGAATACTGAAGTGGTATCTTACAGAGGTGTTTGATAGTTCAGTACCTAAAGGCAATTACCAAACTGGGCTTTGCTGTTCATTTACCCAGACACACCGAGCTCTCAAGGCAAGGAAAAGACACTCTCGAAGGCTTGGAGACTTGAGCCTTAGTCCTTAGAGTGATGTAAGATGCAAGAGCTGAAATAATCCAGGGTGCGGTTAGAACAGATCCAAAAATGTAACAGAGACTTATAAAGATATTAGGATCACTGCCGGACTTTAATTTGCAGGAAGGGAACTTAACGTCCTTAAATTAGGGGATCAAGTGATGGGATGGAGGGAAGAGTGTCTATGATAGAATAATCACACATGGATTCTGTGATTATGGAGCAGGGTTGATGGGCCAGTAACCTTTTCTTGCTCTGGTCTTTCTTCTATAGGTGATGATATTCGAAAGAATCGTACAGATGGCACAATCAGAAGTTAAACGAATATGGATGTGTTTAATCCATGGAACATTGAATAAGAAGCAGCCCAGGAACTGACTTACTCTGAGGGGGTGGGGGGGGGGGGGGGGTCACCTCAGTGGAAGGAGAAGATATTCTGACTTCAACATAGATAATAGATTCCTGGAGTTTCATTTCAAAGTGTTGGTTGGCCATAGTGACAGAGTGAGGGACCCCAGCTTCACTGCGAGAGGGCAGATAGTTGCAATAACACAATCCTTCTCAACAACAACTTGCATTTATATAGAGCCTTTAACATCCAAGATATCCAAGGGTGCTTTACAGCGAAACAAGAAGAGAAGTGACTGCAGGCTAGGGGGTTTGAGGAGGTTTTTATAGCGAGACATTAAAGGCGGATTGAGAGGTAGGGCGGCAAAGAGATTTAGGAAAGGAGTTCCTTGGAGGTAACTGAAGTCTCTGCCACTAAGGGGAGGGGAAGGGTGGTCAGAGAGAGGAGGATGACGGTGGGAGGGCATCCATGGGGGTTGGAGGACCAGAGGTTGTGCCAGAGCTTGTGGGAGGGGATGTAAAGCTGGAGAGAATTTGCAGAGGTCGGGAGGTGCAAGGCTGTGGAGTGAATTGAAAATGAGAACTTTAAATTGGATGCACTGGGGAAACGGGAGCCTGTGCAGATCAGCCGGGACAGGGATGACGTGAGAGGGGATGTGGGAAGCTGTATTCTGGACAAGTCAGAGTTTATGGAGGGTGGATGATGGAAGGTCACCAAGAACAGCGTTGGAGTAATCAAGTCTGGAGGTGCCAAAAGCATGGATATGGATATGACAATGCGGAGCTGAGGTAGGAATGGACATGGGCAATGATACATAGGTGATGGTAAGGTGACTTGGTGATGGAGAGGATGTAGGGTATGAGGTTCCCATTCAGAGGGCCAACCTCTTTCATTCTACCGTCCAATTCAAAAAGCTCAATGTTAAAACCCCGCCTGGAATTTCTGCGGAGCTTCTCTCGATCATTCACCTCACACCAGTAGATGTTCGGTGGAAACCTGGAGAAATGGCGTTAATGGCCATTTATGCTGTTTCTCTGGGGTTTCCACTGAAGTTACGGCTGACGATCGGGAGAGCCCCCATGGAAATTCTACCCCCTCATTTCCACTCTCTGAATGGTAATATAAAAAGGATGGGAACACCAAGGGGAGAATTTTTACCCCCAAGGACAGGTGAGGTGGGGGCATGTGGGAACTCAAACCCGACCCCAACCGGCCTCCAACCCGGCCACTTCCAGTTTTAACAGAGGCAGGTTGGGGGAGCAGGCGACCAATGCACTTTCAGGAGGCGGGTCAGTCAGTAAAAGCTCTTAAGCAGGCTGCGTGCCACCATTTTAACAGGATGTTTATTTTTAATCCATGGAGGCCGGGTTTCCTGGGGCTTGGGAAACCCAGCAGGTAAAAGAAGGCGAGAAGAGTTGGAGCGCTTCACTCCCGACCCAACAAGCTAACCACGTTACACACCCTGTGATCGGCCGACCTACCTACCCACCTACCGCGCCATCTCCGATTTCAGCAGGACATCCAGAAATCCTCCCCCCGCCGCTCTCTTCTCGGCCCCGAGTAAATATCGGAGCCCAAGCCTCTCACAACGGCCAGGGAATGACCTGCCCTCATTCCCAAACCACGGTTGTTGGGGGTGACTGAAAATATGGACCTCTCCCTCCAACAGGGCCAGGTGTCACGTCACAAGTTACAGATCTCCGCTTGAGCTCTGGCCACTTCAGCAATGAAGTAAAAGGGCTTGCACATTACTTTGGCAAGACGTCATCCCACCAGGTCCCTAACGTCTGCAACTTCATAGAAACATAGAAGATAGGAGCGGGAGTAGGCCATTCGGCCCCTCGAGCCTGCTCCGCCATTCAATGCGATCATGGCTGATCATCCAAATTCAGTACCCTGTCCCTGCTTTCTCCCCATATCCCTTGATCCCCTTAGCCTTAAGAAATATATCTAACTCCTTCTTGAATATATTTAATGAATTGGCCTCAACTGCCTTCTGTGGTAGAGAATTCCACAGGTTCACCACTCTCTGGGTGAAGAAATTCCTCCTCATCTCAGTCCTAAATGGCTTACCCCTTATCCTTAGACTGTGACCCCTGGTTCTGGACTCCCCTGCCATCGGGAACAGCCTTCCTGCATCTAGTCTGTCTAGTCCTGTTAGAATTTTATAAGTTTCAATGAGATCCCCTCTCATTCTTCTAAACTCTCGCGAATATAAGCCTAATCGACCCAATCTCTTTTCATACGTCATTCCTGCCATCCCAGGTATCAGTCTGGTGAATCTTCGCTGCACTCCCTCCATGGCAAGAACATCCTTCCTCAGATAAGGCGACCAAAACTGCACACAATACTCAAGGTGTGGTCTCACCAAGGCCCTGTACAACTGCAGCAAGACAGCCTTGCTCCTGTACTCGAATCCTCTCGCTATGAAGGCCAACATACCATTTGCCTTCTTAATCGCCTGCTGCACCTGCATGCTTACCTTCAGCGACTGGTGCACAAGGACACCCAGGTCTCGTTGCACTTCCCCTATTCCCAATCTATTGCTGTTCAGATAATAATTTGCCTTCCTGTTTTTGCCACCAAAGTGGATAACCTCACATTTATCCACATTATACTGCATCTGCCATGCAGCTGCCCAATCACCCAACCTGTCCAAATCATACTGGAGTTTCGCTGCATCCTCCTCACAGCACACTTGCCCACCCAGCTTTGTGTCGTCTGCAAACTTGGAGATATTACATCTAGTTCCCTCGTCTAGATCATTAATATATATTGTGAATAACTGGGGTCCTAGCACTGATCCCTGCGGTACCCCACTAGTCATTGTCTGCCACTCGGAAAAAGACCCGTTTATTCCAACTCTTTGCTTCCTGTCTGCCAACCAGCTTTCTATCCAAGTCAGTACCTTACCCCCAATCCCATGTGCTTTAACTTTGCACGCTAATCTCTTATGCGGGACCTTATCGAAAGCCTTCTGAAAGTCCAAATGCACCACATCCATTGGTTCTCCCTCATCTATTCTACCAGTTACATCCTCAAAAAATTCCAGTAGATTAGTCAAGCATGATTTACCTTTTGTAAATCCATGTTGACTTTCTCCGATCCTGTCACTGTTTTCAAGTGCTCTGCTATTACATCTTTTATAATGGACTCTGGCATTTTCCCCACTACCGATGTCTATAATTCCCCGTTTTCTCTCTACCACCTTTTTTAAATAGTGGGGTTACATTAGCTACCCTCCAATCCATGGGAACTGTTCCAGAGTCTATAGAATTTTGGAAGATGACCAGCAATGCATCTACTATTTCTAGGGCCACTTCCTTAAGTACCCTAGGATGTAGATTATCAGGCCCTGGGGATTTATCGGCCTTCAATCCCATCAATTTCCCTAACACCATTTCCCTATAAATACTGATTTCATTCAGTTCCTCCCTCTCATTAGACCCTATGTTCCCCGACATCTCTGGGAGTTTATTTGTGTCCTCCTTTGTGAAGACAGAACCAAAGTATGTATTTAATTGGTCTGCCATTTCTTTGTTCCCCATTATAAATTCCTCTGATTCTGACTGCAAGGGACCTGCGCTTGACTTCACTAATCTTTTTCTCTTCACATATCTATAGAAGCTTTTACAGTCAGTTTTTATGTTCCCTGAAAGCTTACGCTCATCATCTATTTTCCCCCTCTTAATTAATCCCTTTGTCCTCCTTTGCTGAATCCTAAACTGCTCCCAATCCTCAAGTTTGCTGCGTTTTCTGGCCAATTTATATGTCCTCTCCTTGGATCTTATGCTATCCCTAATTTCCCTTGTTAGCCACTGTTGAGTCACCTTTTTTGTTTTATTTTTATGCCAAACAGGGATGAACAAATTCTGTAGTTCATTCATGCGCTCTTTAAATGTTTGCCATTGCCTATCCACTGTCAACCCTTTAAGTAACATTCCCCAATCCATCCTAGCCAACTCGCGCCTCATACCATACCTTTATTTAAATTCAGTACCCTAGTCTCTGAGTCAACTACTACTTCACTCTCCATCTTAATGAAGAATTCTATCATATTATGATCGCTCCTCCCCAAGGGGCCTCGCACAACAAGATTGCTAATTAATCCTTTCTCATTACATAATGCCCAGTCTAAGATGGCCTGATCTCTAGTTGGTTCCTCGACATATTGGTCCAGGAAACCATCCCGTATACACTCTAGGAATTCCTCCTCCACAGTATTGTTACTAATTTGGTTAGCCCAATCTATATGTAGATTAAAGTCACCCATGATAACTGCTGTGCCCTTATTGCACGCGTCTCTAATTTCCCATTTAATGCCATCCCCAACCTCAGCATTACTGTTTGCGAGTCTGTATACCACTCCCACTAACGTTTTCTGCCCCTTGGTATTTCTCAGCTCTACCCATACAGATTCCACATCATCAGGGCTAATATCCTTCCTTACTATTGTGTTAATCACCTCTTTAACCAGCAATGCTACCCCACCTCCTTTTCCTTTTTGCCTGTCCTTCCTGAATATTGAATACCCCTGGATGTTGAATTCCCAGCCTTGGTCACCCTGGAGCCATGTCTCCGTAATCCCAATTATATCATATCTGTTTACATCTATTCGCGCAGCTAATTCATCCACTTTATTACGAATGCAACTTGCATTAAGACACAAAGGCTTCAGGCTTGTTTTTTTAACACTCTTAGGGGTAAAAATTCAGTTGGTTGCGCCTCCCGTTAGCGCCTTAAGAGGGCGCTAATGGGGCGCAAAGCCGCTAACGCCCGGGCGCAGCGATGTTTGCGCCGCTCGGGAACTTAATTAGAGATTGTGCGGCGGCGCTAAACTTTACCGCTGCGACCACCTGCGCGCGCAGATTGTGACATCATTCCATGGTGCAACGCCCTTGTGGCGCCCCGGAGCGGAAATTGAGTGGCGCCCCCTGCCTTACCGCCTGGCGCATCCAACGACCAGAAGACTGGAACGCTATCAATCGCTGTGGGGCTGGGGGGGCGCTATTTAAAGGGGGCCTCTTCCTGTCTTTTATTGTTGGTGGCATTTTTGAACTACGCATTCTGAGAGAGAGAGGGAGAGACTTCTGGAGAGATTCAACGTTGCGTGAAGGAGTTTTGGGTACTGAGCAGCACTTTGCAGGTTCATTTTGATTTGCCATTCCTTTTATCGATTTAGCAGAGACTGTGGGAGCTGCACTCTGAGCTCTTTGCCTGGTACTCTCCATTGTTCTTTCCAGCACATTTGATGTGCAAGTCTCTCCAGGCCGAGATTCAAGGCTGCAATGAACAGGATGTGGATGGAAAGCAAGATTAACCATCCCCTTTAAGAACTGGCCCGTGCCATTGTGTGTGTGTTCCATTGCTGACTGACATTACATGAGCTTCGCCAGCGCTCTGAGTTAGCGCCTCACTCCTTGGCCTTTGCGCCTTAAGACAGGTGTGCAGCGCCTGATTTAGCGCTCCACTCACCTCCCGGGGCGGTAAAAGTGAAGTTTCCAGTCAGTGCCGATAATTAGCGCCAGGCGCTAATATTTGCGTCCAGACGATATTTGCGCCCCAAATGGGGCGCGACCTAATTTTCACCCCTTAGACTTTTTAGAATTATTGTTTACTGTGGCCATGTTTGATTTACACCCTTGATTTCCTGCTTAACTCAGCAGGACTGGGCAGCCTTGGAGAGGCGGTTTGATGAGTAATTGTCAGTCATATCACCGGCATTTCATTTATGGGAATCTGGCAGGAGCACAGCTCGTGCGTATCTCGCATTGAATGGGTTCCTGCTGCCAAAGCTGGTTAGTATCTCCACTTAAGGAATGTTCTGGAAACTGTCAGGTCGAGTGATGGGAGCACTTACTGTTATTACTTTCACCTTATTGCGAGCAATTTCAAACAGATTTACGCTAATAGGACTCCGTATCTGCCTGAAATGGTGACACGGTCAAAGGGAATTCTTTATAAATCACAGAGCTCTATTAAAATTACTCTGTGAATGGCAGGCGTTGATATCGCATTATGCAACAAGCTGTCTCTGTGTTTATTTCCATATATAAATGTGAGGGTGCCGGGTATTTATACCCAGTAATGTGAGGGTGCCGGGTGTCTATACCCAGTAATGTGAGGGTGCAGGGTGTCTATACCCAGTAATGTGAGGGTGCCGGGTGTCTATACCCAGTAATGTGAGGGTGCCGGGTATTTATACCCAGTAATGTGAGGGTGTCAGGTGTTTATATCCAGTAATGTGAGGGTGCAGGGTATTTATACCCAGTAATGTGAGGGTGCCGGGTATTTATACCCAGTAATGTGAGTGGGTCAGGTGTTTACACCCAGTAATGTGAGGGTGCTGGGTGTTTATACCCAGTAATGTGAGGGTGCCGGGTGTTTGTACCAAGTAATGTGAGGGTGCTGGGTGTTTATACCCAGTAATGTGAGGGTGCCGGGTGTTTACACCCAGTAATGTGAGGGTGCCAGGTGTTTACACCCAGTAATGTGAAGCTGTCGGGTGTTTACACCCAGTAATGTGAGGGTGCTGGGTGTTTACACCCAGTAATGTGAGGGTGCCGGGTGTTTATACCCAGTAATGTGAGGGTGCTGGGTGTTTATACCCAGTAATGTGAGGGTGCCGGGTATTTATACCCAGTAATGTGAGGGTGCCATCTATTTACACCCAGTAATGTGAGGGTGCTGGGTATTTATACCCAGTAATGTGAGGATGCCGGGTGTTTATACCCAGTAATGTGAGGATGCCGGGTGTTTATACCCAGTAATGTGAGGGTGCCGGGTGTTTACGCCCAGTAATGTGAGGATGCCAGGTGTTTTTACCCAGTAATGTGAGAGTGCCGGGTGTTTATACCCAGTAATGTGAGGGTGCCGGGTGTTTATACCCAGTAATGTGAGGGTGCCGGGTGTTTATACCCAGTAATGTGAGGATGTCGGGTGTTTATACCCAGTAATGTGAGGGTGCCGGGTGTTTATACCCAGTAATGTGAGGGTGCCGGGTGTTTATACCCAGTAATGTGAGGGTGCAGAGTGTTTATACCCAGTAATGTGAAGGTGCTGCGTGTTTATACCCAGTAATGTGTGGGTGTCGGGTGTTTATACCCAGTAATGTGAGGGTGCCGGGTGTTTATACCCAGTAATGTGAGGGTGCCGGGTGTTTATACCCAGTAATGTGAGGGTGCCATGTATTTACGCCCAGTAATGTGAGGGTGCAGGGTATTTATACCCAGTAATGTGTGGGTGTCGGGTGTTTATACCCAGTAATGTGAGGGTGCCGGGTGTTTATACCCAGTAATGTGAGGGTGCCGGGTGTTTACGCCCAGTAATGTGAGGATGTCGGGTGTTTATACCCAGTAATGTGAGGGTGCCGGGTGTTTATACCTAGTAATGTGAGGGTGCCGGGTGTTTATACCCAGTAATGTGAGAGTGCCGGGTGTTTACACCCAGTAATGTGAGGATGTCGGGTGTTTATACCCAGTAATGTGAGGGTGCCGGGTGTTTATACCCAGTAATGTGAGGGTGCCGGGTGTTTATACCCAGTAATGTGAGGGTGCCGGGTGTTTATGCCCAGTAATGTGAGGGTGCCGGGTGTTTATACCCAGTAATGTGAGGGTGCTGGGTGTTTATACCCAGTAATGTGAGGGTGCCGGGTGTTTATGCCCAGTAATGTGAGGGTGCAGTGTGTTTATACCCAGTAATGTGAGGGTGTCGGGTATTTACACCCAGTAATGTGAGGGTGCAGGGTATTTATACCCAGTAATGTGAGGGTGCCAGGTGTTTATACCCAGTAATGTGAGGGTGCCAGGTGTTTATACCCAGTAATGTGAGGGTGCCGGGTGTTTATTCCCAGTAATGTGAGGGTGCCAGGTGTTTATACCCAGTAATGTGAGGGTGCCGGGTGTTTATTCCCAGTAATGTGAGGGTGCGGGGTGTTTATACCCAGTAATGTAAGGGTGCCGGGTGTTTATACCCAGTAATGTGAGGGTGCCAGGTGTTTATACCCAGTAATGTGAGGGTGCCGGGTGTTTATTCCCAGTAATGTGAGGTGGCAGGGTGTTTATACCCAGTAATGTGAGGGTGCAGGGTATTTATACCCAGTAATGTGAGGATGCCGGGTGTTTATACCCAGTAATGTGAGGGTGCCGGGTGTTTATTCCCAGTAATGTGAGGATGCTGGGTGTTTATACCCAGTAATGTGAGGGGGCCGGGTGTTTATACCCAGTAATGTGAGGGTGCCGGGTGTTTATACCCAGTAATGTGAGGTTGCATGGTGTTTATACCCAGTAATGTGAGGGTGCAGGGTGTTTATACCCAGTAATGTGAGGTTGCAGGGTGTTTATACCCAGTAATGTGAGGGTGCGGGGTGTTTATTCCCAGTAATGTGAGGGTGCAGGGTGTTTATACCCAGTAATGTGAGGGTGCTGGGTATTTACACCCAGTAATGTAGGGGTGCCGGGTGTTTATACCCAGTAAGGTGAGGGTGGCGGGTGTTTATGACCAATAATGTGGGGTGCAGGGTGTTTATACCCAGTAATGTGAGGGTGCCGGGTGTTTATACCCAGTAATGTGAGGGTGCTGGGTGTTTATACCCAGTAATGTAAGGGTGCCGGGTGTTTATACCCAGTAATGTGAGGGTGCCGGGTGTTTATACCCAGTAATGTGAGGGTGCAGGGTGTTTATACCCAGTAATGTGAGGGTGCCAGTTATTTACACCCAGTAATGTGAGGGTGCCGGGTGTTTATACCCAGTAATGTGGGGGTGCCGGGTGTTTATGACCAGTAATGTGAGGGTGCCAGTTATTTACACCCAGTAATGTGAGGATGCCGGGTGTTTATACCCAGTAATGTGAGGGTGCCGGGTGTTTATACCCAGTAATGTGAGGGTGCTGGGTGTTTATACCCAGTAATGTAAGGGTGCCGGGTGTTTATACCCAGTAATGTGGGGGTGTCAGGTGTTTATACCCAGTAATGTGAGGGTGCAGGGTGTTTATACCCAGTAATGTGAGCGTGCCAGTTATTTACACCCAGTAATGTGAGGGTGCCGGGTGTTTATACCCAGTAATGTGGGGGTGCCGGGTGTTTATGACCAGTAATGTGAGGTTGCTGGGTATTTACACCCAGTAATGTGAGGGTGCCGGGTGTTTATGACCAGTAATGTGAGGGTGCCAGGTGTTTATACCCAGTAACGTAAGGGTGCCGGGTGTTTATACCCAGTAATGTGAGGGTGCCGGGTGTTTATGACCAGTAATGTGAGGGTGCCGGGTGTTTATACCCAGTAACGTAAGGGTGCCGGGTGTTTATACCCAGTAATGTGAGGGTGCCGGGTGTTTATGACCAGTAATGTGGGGGTGCCGGGTATTTACACCCTGTAATGTGAGGTTGCCGAGTGTTTATGACCAGTAATACGAGGAGGGTGCAGGTTTACCTTTTGCACATCGTTTGCCATCTGAAATACTTCTATAAGTTCACTCTCAGTCGCCTCCTTTCAAAGGTGAAAGGTTGAAGTTTCCCCAGTCTTTCCTCAGATCCCAGCCCACTGATTGGCGAGATTAGCCATGGCACTGTTCTCTGAGTGTCCACACGTCTGCCTTGACTCTTGGTGGCCAGAATTGTACTAAATTTGTCATCTGACCCGAGCACTATCCAGTTCGAGCACGAGTTCCTATGACTAGCGTTCTACTGTTAACCCACTTGCAGAAGCCAAATTATCATCAGTTTACAGAAGCACTAATAAACTCCACATTTGCAACAATTCGTGAAATCACACTGAAAATAATGACTGTGCCTGTTTGTGCGTGGAAGTCTCAATGCAAAGACCGTGTGGTCAGGCTATAATGTTTAACGTGGCTCTTGCCCTCAGACCCGAGTGCCGTGGGGCTGTATGTGTGAAAGCACCGGCGAGTACAGGACACTGGGAAATTTCGGTGTGCTAATAAACTGCTTTGCAATTTTTCTGGTTCGACATTGCCCAGTTCAGTTCAGTTCAGTTCAGTCCAGATGGAATTTCTTTCGTAGAATGTCAAGAAAATCTCTATAATGTGAGGCGAATGCCCCATTTTAAATCCGCAGCTGTTTTTTCCCCCACTTCCTGTGGGTCTGCAGCCGCTGAGGTCCTGGTACCATCTTGGTGCTACGCCATTGTGTGGGAGATAAAAGAGTCTTCTCCAAATCCCCCGATATTCTGTGTTGCTACGGCCTGTAACTGGCTTCCACAGATTTGAAATCCTCAGGCTCTGTTGTATTTTGCACTATCCCCACTTGTAGCTGAGAAGCAACACAGCTGGCGAATCGGCCAAATTCCAGCATCGAGCTTGCCAAGAGGTTGTGACCCTCAAGCTCACAACGGAAACATAAAGCTGTGGTTTTCTGACAATATTAAATGGTTTTGGTGCCAATATCTCACACACCTACTCAACACAGAATTGGTTCCTTCTTTCAAAGTTCAACAGTCTCTGTTTCAGCCCTTCTTGGGAGGCCCCACTCTGTAATACCTGCTGTGTAGCATTGCTGCCGCCACTCAGAGGAGGTCATGTGATGGACTGCACTGTGCTCGAATTACTTCACGTTTGTTTTTATCTGATTAAGAGTTTCCAACAACGGTTTGCTTTCCTTGAGTGTCTGAGAATTGGGTATTAGTGGACAGGCAGTGACTTTAAACAGGAACACAGTCAGCAGGCCTCTAGGTCTAAGTTCTAGTTATGTATAGATGAAAGGGTTTCTTCCTTCATCTCTCATGAATGCATGACTCACATAGGACAGTCCTACATGCTCAATATTCTCAGGCCAGGAATCTTCCTCGTTGCCCTTTTCCAGTGTCACAATGTGGGGGAACCAAAACTGGACAAAATACTCTGAATGAGGTGGTAGAAAAGCCTTACATCATCTTATTGTAGTGATCCTGGTTTTGTAATGAATCATCTGAACAATACAGCCCAATTCTCCCATTTCACTGTTCCCAAGTCACTTTTCATTTCCATAAACAGCCTTTCTAAAATGTGGTACCAACATGCTATTCTCCATAAACTTACTACAGCCCTATATTTAACATCTTTAATAGATGGGGGGCAGAGTTTGCAAGGTGTTCCACCACCTAGAGACCACCTATCGGCTGTGGCTCGTTAGTAGATCCGAGATATTGGGCTGGATTTTGATACTGGGGCGGGTTGGGGTCGTGTCATCCACATTTCGTGTTATCCACCCGACTGCAATTGGATGTGGGAGATTGATGCAATTTTCACTTAATTGGGCAATTGAGTTCCAGCATGTGGGAACCCATGAACCAATTAGTGGTTTCAGTCTGAAAGTCGCCTCTGATGATGTCATCATTGCTGGTCAGAGACTGCCTGGCCTTTGCTGTGAGAGGACCTGGATGCAAAATAAGCAACATCTGAGAGAGAGAGAGAGAGAGAGAGAGAGAGAGAAAATGAATTTTTTTTGCAACCAAGTCCTCCCAGGCAGTCTCTGAAGACATTCAATGCAGCTGATAGTCAGCTATCCACTTGTGCTCCCGCCAGGTTTCACTGGCGTGTTTCACATCAGGCGTACTTCACGTCGGAAAAGGGTTCAACTAGCTAAAACGTTTCAAAATGGCATTACAGAGCCAATTTAGGGCTTGTTAAGGGCTTTAATGGCCTCTCCCGCCTCTTGGAGGCGGGACGGAGTCGGGAACCCCGCGACCGATTTTGTCAAAATTGCGTGGAGGCGGGTTGGAGTCGGGATGGGGTCGGGACCCCCGAATCTGCAACTTTAACCCCCCACACGCCTCCAAACCCGACTCCACGGGTCATTGAAAATCCAGCCCTGTATGCGCGTCAAGTGCAGGTGGGATAAGGCTGTGATTCCCCTTGATCAAATAATCTGCCAACACTTGTGCCCCGATTTTTAACCTGGGTGGGTTTGGGATGGGTGGGGTGCAAGGAGGGCGGCAGTCCTCCCACAAGACCGCTCGGGCCATTTTAACTCCCAGGCCTTATTTAAACACGTTTGAACTGTCCCCTGCCCAAAGCCTGGGGTGAGTGACGTCAAAGTCGCTGGGCGGGAGTGGGAAATCGGGCATGAGTGGTCCGCCACCAGAGACCCAAGAGAACGGTCGTCGGCATGAGTTTAGTGCTGAGAGGATGGGAGGGGCAAGTCTCCATAAAGCTACCGGTGATGGGAGGGAGTCCAGGTTCCGCTGGTGAGTTTGGCACCCTGTGGGCCTCCTGCCATTTTAGGTTAAAATCCCGTTGTAGTGCCGATGATGTCATCGGGTCGCGACTTTCACATTTCAATCAGGCCCCCGCCTGCCTGTGGTGGGTGTCCGCCCTGCTGCCAGAATCCCGGCAGTCAGAATGGAGAACGGGAATGCTGTAGGAATGCCCTCCTGCCCGCACCTGTTCCTATCAGGTTAAAATAGAGGCTTTACTGTTTAACGTCAGACATGAAAAATGAGCTCTTGAGTGAGGTGCCTGAGAGCATCATGCACCAGCGACAGAACTGTACCCAGGAAGAGTGGGCACCTTTAAGGGAGTGGAGATAATTAACAGGGAAACAACAAAAGCAATAGGAGAATCTTTCAGCTAATTCTTAGAAGGCACATGAAGACATTTCTGCTATGTACTGAGAATCTGATGAAAGCTTTTTCAATTTAAAGGATTAAATATGATAAATCCCTGTTCAGAGAGAGACAGAGAGAGGGAGACACACACACACAGGATGAGAGAGAGACAGAGAGAGACACACACAGCGAGATATAGAGAGAGAGAGAGAGACACACAGCGAGAGAGAGAGAGAGACACACAGCGAGAGAGAGAGAGACACACAGCGAGAGAGAGAGAGAGAGAGACACAGAGAGAGAGAGAGACACACAGCGAGAGAGAGAGAGAGAGAGAGACACACACACACAGGATGAGAGAGAGACAGAGAGAGACACACACAGCGAGATATAGAGAGAGAGAGAGAGACACACAGCGAGAGAGAGAGAGAGACACACAGCGAGAGAGAGAGAGACACACAGCGAGAGAGAGAGAGAGAGACACAGAGAGAGAGAGAGAGAGAGAGACACACAGTGAGAGAGAGAGAGAGAGACACACAGCGAGAGAGAGAGAGAGAGACACAGAGAGAGAGAGAGAGAGAGACACACAGCGAGAGAGAGAGAGAGAGAGAGACACACACAGCGAGAGAGAGAGAGAGAGACACACAGAGAGAGCGAGAGACAGAGGGCTGGATTTTCAATGACCCGTGGAGTCGAGTTTGGAGTCGCGGGGGGGGGGGTTAAAGTTGCAGATTCGGGGGTCCCGACCCCATCCCGCCTCCAACCCGCGTCCATGCCAGTTTCGCTGGCGGCGGGTACCCGACCTGTGCTGAGACCCGACTCCCCGAGGCGGGAAGGCATTAGTGACAATTAACTGCCTGTTAACAGGTAGTTAACAGGCAGTTTTTTGGATAATCCCTATTTTAAAGGGTGAAATGTGGGCTTCCCGACAGGTGGCAACCACTCCAAGTTATCGGGGCGGGCCGTGGGTCTGCAGGGGTTGGAGGGGTCGATATGTCCAGTGGGCAGGTGAGTGATGGGTGCATGTGTGCAGAGGTAAGTGTGTAAGGTAAGTGCTAAGTGTGGGAAAAAGTTTTACTTACCTTAACTTCCTCCTGCAGGTGTCAGCCCTTCAGTTCTCGGGAGTCAGAAATCTCATCGGCACAGAAAGCAGAAAAGCCGTGGTTCTGTCAAAAACTGAAGCCTTCTGTTTTCTGTGGTGGAATGATCTCTAACTCAGCCTGAAAGGAAGGACTGAAGTTAGAAATCATATTGTGAGTGTTTGACAGCTTCACAGAGCTGTCAAACGCTGATATTTCATCTGTCAAAAGCTCTTGACAGATGAAATGTCAGTCTGTGACGTCACCTGTTGCCGGGTGGCCCTTAATTGGCCTGCTGAGCCCACTGGGCGGGCTCAACAAGGTCAATCAAGTGAAAATACAGTGGGTTGGCCACATCTCGATGGAGGCGGGTTCACAAGCCAAAATGTGGGATTCCCGGCCTCAACCCGACTCCAGTATCAAAATCCAGCCCAGAGAGAAAGAGAAAGAAACACACACAGATACACCGAGAGAGAG